>CM033643.1:190173636-190488610 GCA_019512145.1 Engystomops pustulosus | reverse complement strand
TAACCAGATCTTCCCTGCCTGGAGCTTGCAGTACAGTAATGTCACCTGTGTTGTTATGACCAAGGTTGTCGTTGGCAATGTACAAATGTTGTATTTTATATGGTTCTGGTACTGTATTTGTGTACTGAGCTTTGCAGTGCAGTTTTTAGGCAGTTTTGCAACTAAAATGACTAAAGGGGCTGTGTCTCAGTACTAGTTTCAAAATGTAATCTAAACCAACTAATAGAAGGTTAAAATTTATACTAAAAAGACTTATACGGTGGCTGAGTGAGTAGCACTTCTGCCTTGCAGTGCTGGAGTCCTGGGTTCTAGTCCCGCCCAGGTCAACATCTGCAAAGAGTTTGTATGTTCTCTCTGTGTTTGTGTGGGTTTCCTCAGGGTACTCCGGTTTCCTCCCACACTCCAAAACATACTGGTAGGTTGATTCGATTGTGAGCCCCATGGGGACAGGGACTGATGTGACTAGTTCTGTGCAGCGCTGCATAATCTGTGTGCGCTATATAAATAATTATTTATTATTACTACAACATATTTATCATCCAGATTCATACATCGCGAGGCTGGATGATACCTGGTTCCGTCTCTATTTACGCTGTCTAATGTTGAATGCTTTTGATAAATCTGCCACAACGTGTTTTGGGTTCTTTAGTATTCTTTCTATTTACATGAAAGGTGGGCCCCAAAAAAGTTTTCTCTGGTGGGCCCAAGGTACTCCAGTCCGACACTGAAAAAAGTTTTCTCTGGTGGGCCCAAGGTACTCCAGTCCGACACTGCATACACATACAGGCTGCAGGGGGTGACAGCACCAGTAAGCACATGGAGGAGACATTACACTATTATACCTCACATCATTATACAAGCTGTCATTCATGTGTATAGGAGTATCTCATACACACAGGCTGCAGGGGGGTGTGGCTGCCAGCACCAGGAAGCACATGGAGGAGCCATTACACCATTATACCTCACATCATTATACAGGCTGTCAGTCATGTGTATAGGAGTATCTCATACACACAGACTGCAGGGGGTGCCAGCACCAGGAAGCACATGAAGGAGCCATTACACCATTATACCTCACATCATTATGCATGCGGTCAGCCAAGCACTGGGGGTGTGGCTGTGCCTCCCACTCATGAATAAGCTGTACAGCTTGAATATGATAATGACTCATTGAACATCTCACATGTCATTTGCATACAGCTTTAGGACCTCATCGCTTAAGTTTATAGGCATGTAGAGAGACAATGAAGGGATAGAGCCAATGCTTTCTAATGGCAGTTTATGAAAATATATTTAGTTTAGGGGGTAATTTGCCTGACAGGTTCTCTTGAATATTGGAAGAGGTTCCCTATACCGGTAGCAGTGAGACCTGCGGGGCCACCGGAGGGTGAGTATATAAGTTTATTATTTTCTTTTAATGCTGGGCTGGCTGTATATTACTGTAGGCAAGCTGTAAACTACTGGGGGCAGTGCTGTATACTACTGGGGGCAGTGCTGTATACTACTGGGGGCAGGCTGTATACTACCGGGGGCAAGCTGTATACTACTGGGGGCAGGCTGTATACTACTGGGGACTGGCTGTATATTACTGGGGATTGGCTGTATACTACTGGGGACTGGCAGTATACTACTGGAGACTGGCTGTATATTACTGGGGACTGGCTGTATATTACTAGGGACTGGCTGTATATTACTGGAGACTGGCTTTATACTACTGGGGGCAAGCTGTATACAACTGGGGACTGGCTGTATACTACTGGGGACTGGCTGTATACTACTGGGGGCAAGCTGTATACTACTGGAGGTAAGCTGTATACTACTGGGGGCAGGCTGTATACTACTGGGGGCAGGCTGGCTACATACTGGGGGGGTCTGTGACCAATGCATTTCCCACCCTCGGCTTATACTCGAGTCAATAGGTTTTCCCAGTTTTTGATGGTAAAATTAGGGGTCTCGGCTTTTACTCGGATCGGCTTATACTCGAGTATATATGGTAAGTTTTCCAGAATGGGAAAACCGTGCTTCTTTTGGCAACCTTGTAAGGCAGCCCCTTGACATTAAGCATGACCTTCAGAATGCCTTATAATATGATGCAAGATTATTTGTAATGCATCTTAAAGATGTTATTTTAACATTTCTCCCCAGTAGCTTTAGTTGTGCATGTTTTATTATTATTATTAATAAGGGCGTGGGGTTAAATGCCTCACATGTTTTTTTATTCAGGTTCTATTCAATTTAGCCAATGAAGCTTGGCATCTTATATGAAAGAATGAGAAAGCCTGAATAAAAAAACATGTGAGGGATTTAAGCCCACCCCTTATTAATAATAATAATAATAAACTGGGGCACGAACTAAAGCTACTGGGGAGAAATGTTTAAATAACATCTTTAGAATTGCATTACAAATAATCTTGCATCATGTTATAGGCATTCTGGAAGTCATGTCTATGTCAAGGGGGCCTGCCTTAACAAGGTTGCCACAGAAGCCTGTTTTCCACATTCTGTAAACTTACCGTAGATACTTGAGTATCAGCCGACCTTAGTATAAGCTGAGACCCTAATTTACCTCAAAAACTGGGAAAATCTATTGACTCTAGTATAAGCCAAGGGTGGGAAATGCATGGTCATAATCAGACCCCCCCCCCCAGTATGTAGCAATTCCAGCCTGCCCCCGTAGTATAACCGCCTGCCCCCCAGTAGTATACAGCTATGCCCCCATTAGTATACAGCTTGCCTCCAGTAGTATAAGCTTGCCCCCAGTAGTAGCGCCAGTTCCACAGTATATACAGCTTGCACCCAGTATATAAAAAGCCATTCCCCCAGTAATATACAGCCCAGTCCGCCAGTATATAACCAAGGCCATTCTCCAGTAATATACAGCCAGTTCCCAGTAGTATAACAGCCGCACCAGTAGTACAGCCAGTCCCAGTATATACAGCCAATTCCCAGTAATAACAGTCCAGTTCCCAGTAATAGACAGCCAGTCCCCAGTTAAGTATACCGCTTGCCCCCAGTATATACAAACAACGCCCCCAGTAGTATACAGCCAGCCCTTGTCGTATACATCAACTGCCCGCAGTAGTATACAGCACTGTCCCCAGTCCATACAGCACTGCCCCAGTATATACAGCACTGCGCCGCCAGTTTACAGCTTGCCTACAGTAATATACAGCCTGCCCAGCATTAAAAGGAAAATATAAACTAACACCTTCTCGGCGGCCCCCGACATGCATCGCTGCTCCCCCGAGTCCCACGCGTCGTTGTCTTCTGGGCTTCGGGCCGCCTTCCGCATCTCCTACTGCGTGCTGGACGCCGCCATTTTTCCTTCTCTTCCCCCGACAGCGGCTAAGTATGACGCCCTCAGCACGAGTTAGAGAAACAGAAATGGCAACAAATGCCGGAAGAGGACACCCGCGCGACATTGTGGAGCGCGCTGCACGTCGGGGCCACCGGAGGGTTAGGTATATAATTTATTATTTTTTTAATATTTTTTTAATTTAAGTTTTGACTCGTGTATAAGCCGAGGGGAAGTTTTTCCAGCACCTGTTTTTGTGCTGAAAAACTCGGCTTATACACGAGTATATACGGTATTTGCATGTATAGAGAGTGTCATAGAATTTATAATGACCTTCAGCAGCTACATGACCCATTGATCCAAAAATAATTGCTAAGGGTCTTAAAGGGAACCTGCCATTCAAGTTAACCCACCTATTAAAAAAAACTATGAGTATAAAGCATTCCCCTTCTCCCTAAATGGTTCCTTTCCATGTCTACAATGTTGAAAAATCAGTTTGCAAACTTATATGCAACTGCCCTGAGGTAAGTACAATAATAATAATGGAGTCCTGCCATATGCCCTGCCATCTTAGTCGGGATTGCCAGGTCTCACTGCTACCGGTATAGGGAACCTCTTCCAATATTCAGAGAACTGTCAGCAAATTCCCCCTAAACTAAAATATTTTACATAAACTGCCATAGAACGCATTGGCTCTACCCTTCATTGTCTCTCTACATGCCTATAACCTTAGCGATGAGGTCCCTAAAGCTTTATTCAATGACATGTGAGATGTTCAATGAGTCATATCCATATCAAACTATTCATGAGTGGGAGCACAGCCCCAACCCCCAGTGCTTGACTGACCGCATGCATAATGCTGTGAGGTATAAGGAGTATGTTCCTGGTGTCTGGCGCCCCTGCATCCTGTGTGTATGAGATACTCCTATACCACATGACTGACACCCTGTATAATGATGGTGAGTATAATGGTGTAATGGCTTCCTCCATGTGCTTTCCTGTGTGCCCCCGGCATTCCCCGCCTGGTGTGTAATGAGATACTATCTATACTCATACTGACAGCTTTGTTAAGGATTGATGTATAATGTGTAATGTCTCCTCATGTGCTTACTGGTGCTGTCAACCCCGCAGCCTGTATGTTATGTGCATGATACAACCGCTCCAGGCAGCCATGTCATAGCAGCATGTCATGCTACATGTGTAGCTGATGTCTGTTCTCACCCATGTGTAATGGGAGGACCATATAAAATGTCAGCAATAAAGGCACGGTTACTAGCAATGCGTTGACTATACTTTTCACACACGACATGAATCGGGGGAAGAGAGGGGGAACCGGGTGATGGGGTTATCATCACTGCTCTGACCATGTAACCATCCTCTTTAGATACGAAAGAAATATGATTTTATAATGATTATATGATTGACTACATAAAGGCTGGGATGGGATCCTTGTGAGCTGCTCCACATAGACGTGACACAATTAGTGACGAGCAGTTGTCCTTTCAACTACAGACATATATGCTCTTGGGAATACTGTGGTCAATGTTTTTCAACCGGAACGTTGAAAGAGAAGAGCTCCATTAAATCTTTAAGCCTTCATGTCCTGTGACCAAGGTGAATGTCATCTAGATTCTTATTCCCCTAACATTTGCAAAATCTTCCCCATGCATGTATCTTAAATCACATGAAATTACAGCATGCTTCCGTGGAGGCATGGGGAGAACTAGAAGTCCACGGAGGCATCCTGTGATTTCATGTGATCAAATACATAAATAGGGTAGGTTTTGCAAATGGTAAAATGGTAGGAGGTAAAGGACCATATAAGATATCACCATGGTCACATGACATAAACAATAAGAGTAGAATTTAGTTAACAGGGCTCTATGAGAACCTCTCAGTAGCTGTATTGAAAAATGTGGTGACAGGTTTCTTTTTTTTTCTTTTTTGGTGGAGGGGGATTTACTTTTATGCAGCTTATATCATAAACCTCAGTGCAAGAGTGAGCATGGCCACATCTGCCATGAGGCCAGTGAAGTCCCCACCTCGTCGGCAACTGCGGACCCCTTTTAAGAGCACGCAATTTTGCTGCCGATAGTAGGACTTGCCAATGGTTGGCAGTCCGTACTACTGAAAAATTATTTACCTGGCACATCAGTGCCACCACTCGCGGGACACAGGCAGCATTCGTATGACGTAATCACACGAGCTGGCCTGTGTCACTACTTACAGAAGCGTGGCATGGCCGGAGAAGAGGACGATGAGCTGCAGGGGTAACACGTGGCTGGCAGCACAAAGGTGACAGACGGGTTTTTTAGTTTTCTTCCTTCGGTGTCATAGCTGTATATATACAGGGTCTGGGGCTTATAACAGGGGTTTGGAGGCTGTATATAGGGGGCTGGAGGCTTGTATATTACTGGGTTTGGGGGCTGTATACAGTAGGCTGTAAGGCTATATACAGTGGGGCTGGAGGCAGCTGAATACAGGGGTGCTGAAGGCAGCTGTTAAAATACAAGAGGGCTGCTGGCGGGGCCCTATACAGAGGACTGCTGGAGGTTTTGTATTTCAGGTGGGCTTCTGGAGGCTGTTACAGGGGGGATCCTGCTAAGGCTATGGTATGCAAAGGGGGGGCTAAATTAGGCACCTAATACATTGTGGGTGCTCTATATATACGTTATTTTGCATGACTATATAAAGGATGTTTTAATGTGAGGAATATGTGTTCATCATTTGTGACTATAAGATATATTAGGACGATGCGCCATTTATCTGTAAGTGACTGTGGTATTTTTAGAGGCGCCGTGTGGAGTTTGTGCTGCAAAGAGATCTGAACATGTCCAACAAAACAAACCAACTAGGTCCTGGTGTTATAGAGCCTTAAATATATGCTGGTTTTGATATAAAATTCTATCTTTATTGATAGCATTTAAAAACCTTAAAACATAGCAGTGCCCATCAATCAGATGGAACGACCAGGTGCCTCAAAGATAGGCTGACACTGGTGTTAACTCTATCCCCCCTTTATGTCACAGTGCTGACAATCAGGATACCCACGGTAATCAACAGAAGCCATGACAAAAATTACATTCATACATAAATTGGTTTTAGCCAATAACTTTACCTAGTTTATCAGAGTCCGGGGGGAAGAGCTGACTGCCCCGCACGCGTACGCCCACCTCGCTGTGGCTTCGTCAGGGTAAATTGGCATATCTATTGTGGGGTTAAATACCTGTGGCCGTCCCGGATGTGCCCTGTCATTGTACCGCGAAATATCGCAAGATCCCGGGGGCGCCGCGTCACCCCCGCGCACGCGCAGTGCCACACTCCTCCTGCCTCCATGTGCGTGCACCCATGGAGATCCGCCGGCGCCTCCCCGCGCATGCGCGGTGCACGCACATGGAGACAGGAGGAGTGCGGCACTGCGCGTGGATGACGCGGCGCCCGGGATCTCGCGATATTTCGCGGTCCAATGACAGGGCACATCCGGGACGGCCACAAGGTATTTAACCCCACCAATAGATATGCAATTTACCCCTGACGAAGCCACAGCGAGGTGGCGATACGCGTGGGGCAGTCAGCCTCTTCCCCCCCGACCTGATCACACTAGGTAAAGTTATATGGCTAAACCATTTATGTATTGAATGTTACTTTTTGTCATGCTTCTTTTATTACCTGTGGGTCATCCTGATTGTCTGCACTGTGACTAAAGGGGGGATAGAGTACACCAGTCGGCCTATATTTGAGGCACCTGGTCGTTCCCATCTGATTGATGGGCACTTGCTATGTTTTAATTGTTTTTAATGCATATCAATAAAGATAGAATTTTATATCAAATACAGCATCATATTTCAGGCTCTATAACACCAGGACCTAGTTGGGTTTTTGTGTGACATGTTTACAATTTTTTACTGGTGTGGGGGCCGCACTCACCAGGGCCAATACATGATTGACACAGTTTAAATTGTACAGACTGCAAAGAGCTGAGGAAGTTTGACTGTGTATTCAGCAGAGATAAACTATGGCCGGGAGAAATACTCATATCTGTGTTCACTGACACCTACTAGTGTGTGAGGTAACATTATCGGCATGCCGGGGGGCAAGTATTTTCAAGTTTCACCTCAGGCAGCAAAAAGCTAGAATCAGCCCTGAGAGTGAGATTGAAGTTTTACAGTGATCCGCAAAAGTAGCGCTTTAAGTGCAGTCCAGGTGTGTCCCATTGGATGCTTAACCATTTTCACAGACCCTCCGTTTTAACCATTTCAAGTTAGTAGATAACCTGTGAAAAAAATTGATCACTTGTGCGAATCATTCTCGTCCCGGAAATACAATACATGAGTGAGAGCTTAGGGCATAGGATTTAATGTTATGGAGCTGGTGGGTGTTATATAGGTAAAACCGTATTATACATAAGCTCATTTATGAAATGAGGATATTCATTTTGCCTTTTTTTATATATTTCTTTACCACTAGCAACAGGGACTCTTAACTCTTTTTTTTTCTTTAACATATATTTTTGCCTCAGCTTTTTGTACCTCAACAACAATTTTTATGAGCTACAAAATCCTTTCTTCTTTATTTTTGGCAATTTAAAGCTCTGCTTCTCTCCACGCTTCGTGTGTTTGCTTTTTTTTTTTTCTCCCCGAGATTTTATGAGTGGAGTATTTACGTATGATGCATATATTTATTTGCAATAACACAGGTTTTGAGGGAGAGTTTGAGGTCCTCGGATACAAATAAGAATACCCCTCACATATTCAATCAGATACTTCCTATCCATCCAATGGAAGCCTCGATTCCCTCCTTTTCAAATCGCGCTACATTTGTCTGATTTAACAGATAAGATTTGATGCTGATGCAATCCTGTTGTTAATGCAGGAGCCGTCATGCACAATACAGTCAACATTCTGGGATCAAAGAGGCATAAATCAGATATTCAAAAATTAGGTATGCAGCACACCAGTTTTATTCACAGTCTCCACACCGAATTGAAATGGCCCCGATTCATGTATCATAGCTTACACACTCCCGAGTGGAATCACTTTAATTAATTGAACAGATTCACAGAACAAGACTTTTGTTATCAAGGAGCACTTGGAAAAGGAATTGGACCTGAGAATTTGATTTGGTCAGGTAGTTGCATGCCCGTACAGCAGTATATTGAATCCTTCTCACATAAAAATATAAAATTTGTATTAGAAGTTTTTCACTTCACTCAAATACTTGGTTATAGCTTTATGTTCCATGATTCTACATACTTAAAGAAATTGGCAAAACAAATAATCCTTTAACATTGGTTATAGTTATACAGGAAATCAACTTATACAATTATTTGTATATGCATCTTGGCTGACTTATGTCAATACCTGGGGTCAAGACACCGGAAAAAAATAGTGGACTCATCTTCAAGCAGATATTTTTTCTATATAATAAATATTGGCATCTGTTTTTTTCCAGATACTATTCTCAGACCTATCATCCTCTATTTAATATGTGAGAAATTTATGGCACTTATCATATTTATCTAGCCGTCCTTATGTGCTACCACCTTATCCCTAAAACAACCAATGAGAAAAAGTAAAGCTATTGCATAAATATAAGTGTAGGTTGTGCACTATAAGGAAGTTCTGATTTCTTAGATAAATTCCTATTTATTTGTACATCCAAAAACATACAGTTACAATCAGACTACAAGACGTCTGTGTTAAAAATTGCTCTTTGTACAAAAAATACACTACTTGAAAAATACAAAATATAGCGCTTTAGAGATATGTCAAAAATTTATTTAAGTTCAAAAATTGAGAGGAAAAGGTTGTATCTTTTTGAAGTTTCAGAGTTCGGATCCGTATGATAGGTATGTATCCGGGAGGTATTTTAAAGTGGCGGGCAGAATATAGGGCCGCTATATATGCTGGAAGGCTAAAAATCGGATCGGACCAGTATAAAATGACAGGTAATTTTTAAAATGACTGTAGTCATACACTCAACAGGTCCGAACTGTTCTGGCTTGTTTTCATATTCGACACAGTTTTCTTCTTTCTTTCCTTCGCCATGGGGATAATGAAAGGCTGTTACACTTTGGCGTCTCCACAGCCCGCGTGTGTTCGGCAATGGCGCTCCAAGGTAGGTCTTCTGGGGCGGCTGAGCCGGCGTCAAGCAGCAAAGCTTTGTCCGTCTTCTCCTTTTGCGAGTCCCAGTCAACGCCTTGCATCAGGTGGATGATCGCTGCACACCCAACGTGGTGTTGTGTCCACCCAATAATAGATTTCCCAACACACCCAGGATATGCCTGCTATAAATCTATATTGCGTTTTAATTCTTGGTGCTTTTTTTGTGAGTGGTGCTTGTAGTGGGTCTCGATCCATGTTTATCTGCTTGACTGTGGCATACGCGTTTCAGAGCACACAGCTCTTTCCCTTCCTCCTCAGTAGCCTTTAGAACCTCCTTGTCTTTTCCTTCTCTTATAATCAAAGTGTTCAGGGTGTTTTAGAAAAAACACACCCTAAAACACCCTGAACACTTTTATATAAAAGAGGAAAAACAAGGAGGTTCATAAAGGCTCTGAGGAAAGAGTCGTTGCTCTGAACGCGTCTAGCCACAGTCACAGACCAATTTTTTAAAACACAGACTTCTGTAGGTCTGATTTTTATCTCTTATGTTTTTTGGATGTACAAGATAATATTATTTATCTAAGAAATCCTGAACCTTCCTTATTAGTGCCCACCTACACTTATATTTTTATCATGCTTTTACTTTAAGTGTTTACCCGCCCTCACTATCATATGATTGGTACAGTCTAATGCGATGCAGAGTGGGCCCTCAGTCACCCTTAGGGTTCACACACTTTCATTTTTTATTGCAGTTTTTGAAGCCGACAGCAGGCCATGGAGTAAAAGTAGGTGGACCTGTCAATTATTTTTGGTCACAGAGTGTCCACAGGTGTCCCGCAGTCCTCCCTTCCCTCTCTTGTCGCCGTGTATCCGCAGCCCCGGACTTACCTATCCTGGCTCCTGGTCACGTTCCCGCATGCAGGCCTCACACCTCCTGCCTTCTAGGGTCAGTCGCACCTCCCCATACCAAGACCCTCGCTTCCCTCTGCAGATTTTTCATCATTGCGCTGATTGTCTCCTTCCCATTTGTACTGGTCACTTCTGGGTTTTCTATAAACCCGTCCCGCCCCCTTTCCTCTACTCCCCCCTTGCCAGTCTTCAAGTGTTCCCCACTGAAGTGAAAGCTCCGGTGTGTATCCAGTAAGGTCCTGTTCCTGTGTGTATCTCTCAAGGTCCCGCTCTTGTTGTATCCCAAGTCCCCGTTCCTGTGTGTATCCCTAGGTCCCGTATCCTGGGTTCCTGTCCCTGTGGTCCTTATCCGGTGTCCATGTCCGTTGTCCGTACCCTGTGGGCCCGTCCGGGGGCCATATCCTTAGGTCCTGTCCGGTGGTCCATATCCTGCGTCCTTGTCCGATGGTCTTTATCCTGTTGTCTGTAATCCTGCGGTCCGCTCCTGTGGTCCGTATCCGGTGGTCCATATCCTGTGGTCCTGTTCCGTGGGCCGTATCCTGGTACGTGTCCAGTGGTTTCCAGAATCCTGTGGTCCATGTCTGGTGGTCCTATCCTGTGGTCTGGTGTCGGTGGTTCGGTAATCCCTGTGGTCCGTGTCCTGTGGCCATATCCTGTGGTCCATATCCTGTGGTTCGTATCCTGTGTTTCCATATCCTGTTCCGTTCCCGTACGACTGTGCTTTTTCTGCTGTTGCCGTCCATGTTTCCCAGCCCAGTGGTGACCTTCTGCCTCCTGTGCTTCTGCAGTGCCTTCCAGGGTTCCAGCCCAGTGTTGTCTTCACTGTCCAGCGTACCAGTTCTCTTTCTGCGTTCTTCTGTCTAGCAGGTTGTGACTGTTTCCCTGATTTTATTCTCCTTGGGTTGCTCCACCTCTGCCTGGGTCTAACTATAAACGCCCTCGGGGTCCAGAGATTCATAGACTCTTCCAAGAGACTCTCAAAGTTCGTCCCTCACTAACCGTGACACAGAGAGTCCTGAAGCCACTTTTTTTGTATTTGTATCTGCCGCTTAGTGTCATTGTCTTGTGAATGCTGAATCTTTGGCCCAGTAAGTCCAGAGCACTCGGGAAGAGGCTTTCATCCAGTGTACTTAGGCAGAGTCATTGCCTGGTTTGCTCCACGATACACGTAAACTAACCCTCCAGATTAGATCTATTTCTCATAGTCTAGGAGCTCATTCATAGTGGTTTTTTTTTGCAAACTGTATGCTAGTTTTGCCCTACTGTATGCAATTGTAGTCTGGCACTAAGGAGAAGGTTTGTGCATACTCTTCCATAAAGCCCCGACTGGTGGAGTTCTGCAGTCATATTTGGCTATGTGTCGAACTTTCGCCCATCTCGTTGGTATACTTTCTTTGCTATTTATTCATATGCACTTGAAGGCTAACCAATTGTTCCTTATCTTTACACAATCTGAAGTGAGCAGCTCCATACCCTGTACCTATTTTTCCCCTTCCACTTTGCTGTAATCCAGGTTTTGTTGCTTTAAACCAGGTTGTTTTTTCTGTATCCGGAAACTATGGTGTGACAAGGTAGATCAGAAGCTGCCACCTGGTCACTCTGCTAACAATAAGAACTAGAAGATCATCATGAACCCTGGTCCAATTCTTGCGCACCTCTTTGAGAATGACCAGAACACGATTAAAATTATTTAGTGTCTGTAATTGTGTGTACAGACAGATACTACTCTGCCTCTCTCCTTGTTTACTGTCTTATATCTTCAACAACAGGTCAAGGATACTCATCTCTCTCTGAGTAACTCTACTGTTGGGAAACAACAGGAGCTATAATTGTGGCAATTTCAGAAAGGGAACCAATATGCAATCTATCAGCCCGCACCAGGCCCGGTCTCTTAAGACACGGGTACAAAGATCCCCATCTGGCTTGAATTACTTGCTGCTCTATGCTGCGCTCGTTTGTAGCACAGCATAGAAGCAGAATTCAAAACTCACCTTCCTCGTTTCCGCCGAAGCGGCTGCTATACCGGACCTGCATCAGCGGCGCATTTTTTTGCGGGCACATGCTGAGAAGAAGGCGGCTGCATGCGCTGCTCCGGGGGCAAAAGGAAAGGGTGAGGTGTTTTTTGTCTATTATCGGAGGGGGGCAGTGTGTCCACATATGGAAGGGGGGCAGTGTGTCCACGGGGAGAAGGGGCCAGTGTGTCCCAAGGGGAAGGGGGTCAGTGTGTTCACAGGGGGAGGGGGGGACAGTGTGTCCACGGTTTAGGGGGCCAGTGTGTCTGGCAGGTGGAGGGGGGCAGTTTGTTACAGGTGAAGGGGGGGCGGTGTGGCTACTGGAGGCGGTCCACGAATGTGCCCCCTAAACTCTGTCTGTCCGCCCAGGGGCCTACTTAAAACCCTGGAGCCTCCCATGGAATGCTATAATAATGTGCATATACGTTGAAAAAAATTAACACAATTAGAATATCAAAGAGACCTGACAGTTCCCTTTTATTTATTAGTCCTAGAAGTAAATTAGGTTTTTGAAAAGACCATGTATTACCACTATTCATCAGAGCAGAGTGGTGATTGGTGTGATTACATTTTTAGAAAATTGAAAACATTACACTATAGGATTAATGTTTTTTTATAATTTGTTTTCCGTATTGAAGAATATAACCATTATTTCTGTCAGCAATTGATATCCATTATTTTTCGGCATATTTGTCCTAAAAAGGACTTTAGGTACTATAATATTGTCTGGTCTTCAAGCCAGTCCCCCTACCAGGGTAAGTAATTTTTCTCTCCCTTACCAAAAAAAATAAAATAACAAATTACTCAATATTTTTTTATACCCCAAAGGTGGTATTTACAATATAACTTGTACTGCAAAAAAAAGGCCCTCACTTAAAGCTTAAAGAAAACCCAAAAGAATTAAGACTCTTAGATTCCGACAATGGATAATTAAAAAATATATGCTTTTGTCCTCAAGATTTTAATATACGCTATTTCTTCTGATGTGTCCTAGATGCTACACATCCTTTTATTCATTCAAGCAGACTTTATGACTTGAAGTAAAAAACGCACTCTGCTCTCCAAGTGATTGGGTGCCTACATAAGCCGGCCCTTCTAGAGGATGACTAATTCCTAGATGTTCATTTGAAAGTCAGTAATTAATTTCAGAAATAAACTCATCTCCTCATTCAAGTGAAAATGCCCCCAGGATACCATAAATTTCAATTACATACATAGACACTGCTGATCTCTGGGCATAACGATTGACTATAGGATTTAGCCCATAAGCAATATGTATTTAGTCATAGAATACCTTTGAAGAAGTCATTTACATTTGACCGTGGATTGCATGCACATCTAGTATCATTCATTTTAGATACTGTGCATGGCTGCTGTACTCTTGTAAATCTAGAGAACAATATACTTACTACCTGTTCACTCTTGGACCGCACTACTCTTACGGCTCTCATTTTTCATTCAACATATATAATTTTAAATCTCTCTTACCTTATCATCACAATGACGGGCTACAAGATCCCATTGTATGCTCATACAATTGGAATAACTCATCCACTTCAGCTCCCTTTCCTCTTTAAAGGGGAAGCAGAAGTGAACACTAGACATCAGCAGTGTAGGCAACTTCCTGTTATCAGGTTGTCTCCCAAGTGACTTATTCTGTCCTCAATGGACAGTAACGTCCAGTTGGGAATCTCACCCACGGCATACGCTCAGTGGAGGCTAAGTTGGATGCAATCCATTGCTCTGACACCAACAGCTATAATGGTCCCTCTGATCACTGTATACTGCGTCTCTCCAGCATGATTCCTGTTTTTGAAACGGTTCGAGAGTACATACTATTTAAGTCTATGGACATATTTAGCATGTACACCGGTGGCTTTCCGGATGCACACCCTAAAATGTGCAAAAATTGAAGCTATGAATTCTGTTAATAATTACCATCAGTAACTAACTACCCTTTACAATAAAAAAGAAATGTTATCATAGAGTCATTTTGCAATTTCCTTTTTTAATCATAATTTTAAAGTTTTTGGAACGCAACATTTAGTAAATTAGTAGTTGTCTGTAGCGTTATGGGCTATGGCAGTGATGGCGAATCTTTCGGAGATAGAGTGCCCAACAACCCAAACCCTTACTGTCGCAAAGTGGCCAAATGAATGAGTTTAAGGAGTAAAAGCAAACTTATTAATCCCTGCTGTATCACAGTTTTCAATCGTATTGGTTGGAGTTTCACCAATAAAATAGAAGATGATGAGAACTTGGATTCAGGGACAACCTGAAGAAGAAAATTAGGGTTCCCAGAGAAGTAGCTGAAAAATAATCATCTCTATACAACAGCTTCTCGTTCCTCCTGTAGCCCTGGCACCAAGGTGGTTGCTTTAAATGGTCGCTGAACATGACACGCGCCGGGCTTTATTTGGACTTCAGAGGAAGCCCTAAGTTCCTGCCTGGCAAACTCTGTGTTGGTGTGAAGGCCTGTGTGGCCCCAAGAAAGGTGCCCCGAGTTGCCACCTCTGGCCCCCCCCCTGCCATAGGTTCGCGCCACCAACTGGTCTACTGTCTACTGGTCTACAGGAAGCACTGTAACCTAAAAAGATGTATCACAATGTAGACATCTAAAATGACTAAAAATATTATATGATTATGTAGCACAAAGTCCAAAGCATTGTAAAGGAAGTTCCTGACTGATAAGATAGAATGTATGGTTCTATTTCTATTTTTTAATGACTAAATTATAATAAATATATGTACTATTTATTAAAATAAAAGATGTTTGAAAGTTTTTGCTGAATCTATTGAATCCTCATCTATGGTGGTAAAGGTGTTTTCTTTAATACAGTAAAGGCTTGATATTTCAATTGACTTATTTTGGATAATTTTAACTCGTCCACCTCTCATATTGAGGAAAATGATGGTTATTTCATATTCAATTTAGCCAATGAAGCTTGGCATCTTATATGAAAGAATGAGGATACTGGCTTCTGATTTACGAAAAAGATGCTGGTTAATTTTGGCAACTCAATTATCAAATCCTTCTAATAGCATTAGGCGTGTCGTTCTTTAAGCTTCATAGCTGGGAATGTGATCTGGAGATCCAATTCCTGAATTTTATTTAAATGTCAACAGTATATCTCCTATTCTGTTACTCATAGAACCACAAGCCTGATGCAATTTGGAAGAACAGATTCTTTACTTTAATATCTCACCAGAACAAATGAAGCAACTGAAGTAATGCTACCCCTTCAGCCCCTCAGTGTGACTCATTCTTGATCTTTCCAGCTCTTTTAACCCCTTACCGACAACTAACGCAGTACTACGTCACATGCCAGCTTCTGGGGTATGGAGAGGGCTCAAAGGCGCATATTGCACCCACTGTAACAGCATTTTTGTAAATGTATGAACATATTATAAAACCTATAAAAACTTGGTATCCCCGTGATCGCACCAACCCAAAGGATGTAGTAGATATGTCATTTGGGGCACTTAGTGAAAGCGGTAAAATCCAAGCCCACAGGAATACTGAGGAAATGCATTTTTTCTCCATTTTTACTGCATTTGGAATTTTTTTCCTGCTTCCTAGTATATGGCATGGAGTATTAAATACCTTCACTATGAAGTGCAATTTGTTATTCAGAAAACAAGCCCTTAAATGGAAAAAATATCAAAATGATAGATTTTGGAAGGTGGGGAGTAAAAAATGGAAATGTAAAAATTAAAACGCCTCTGCATTAAGGAGTTAAACTCATTTGAATATTACTTTTAATTTGATTTGAGATGAAATAAGGAATGATAGGAATTGTATCTCAATCTCGGCATTTCACACTGCATGATCTGCCTATAGCGTCCAGCTGCTTATACTGTACTGTGCTGTAGCATTTTTTGCTCTAAGGGTGTCCGTTTTGGGGGATCTGTATACCCCAAATAGCAGTTCTTTTTTGTTGCTGAAGTGAATAGGAAGAATTCTGTGTAACATCCACATACTTTCTGTAGTGATTTCTGGTCAAATTCAGGGTGTTCGTTTTTGGGGATCTGAATACCCCAAATAGCAGTTCTTCTTTTGTTGCTGAAGTGAATAGAAAGAAATACGTGTCAAATCCACGTAGTTGCTGGAGTGATTTTTGATCCAATCCCAGGGTGTCCGTTTTGGGGGAACTATTTACATACACACTCATCTCTGCATCATCCATCCACATACACACACAGCTCAGCTATACACACTCAGCTCACCTGTTCACACTCAGCTCACCTATTCACACTCAGCTCAGCTATACACACACAGCTCAGCTATACACATTCAGCTCAGCTATACACACACACAGAACCACACACACATACACATACTCCCCCATTCCCCTTCTTCTTACCCTGTCCCAGGGCAGCATGGCTGTATGAGACCTGTGGTGATGTAAGAAGCATGTGATAAGTCACATGATTCTGACATCACCGCAGGAAGAGAGCAGTACAGAGGCTCCTCTCTGGGAGATCGGGTGCAGCTCTATATCAGGGCCTCACCCGATCTCCCTTACAGCGATCAGGAGGGTCTGGATCCTCCTGACCTCCGGTCTATAAGACGCAGGCACTTTTTAGCAAGATTTTTTCTTGCTGAAAAGTGTGTCTTATAGTCCAGAAAATACTACTTTCTGTAGTGATTTCTGGTCCAATCCAAGGCAATACGTTTTGGGGATCTGTATACCCCAAATTGCAGTTCTTTTTTGTTGCTGAAGGGAATAGGAAGAATTCTGTGTAAAATCCACATACTTTCTATAGCGATTTTTGAGGGTCATGGTGGAAGGAGATGAGGAAAAGGCCAATCTGCTGAATGTTGCCTTCTCGACTGTGTTTACCAAGGAAAATCCCCTGGTGGAAGACACGATGAGGAATGATGTAAATTCTCTTTGGAATGTCAAGAATTTAACCCAGGAAGAGGTATGGTGCCGCCTCGCAACCACTAAGATAGATAAATCACCGGGGCCAGATGGCATACACCCCCGGGCTCTACATGAGCTATGTGCCGTGATAGACAGACCATTATTTTTAATATTTGAAGATTCATTGGACTGGACTGGTTATGTTCCCCAGGACTGGCACATAGCAAATGTGGTACCAATATACAAAAAAGGATCAAAAAGTGATCCTGGAAACTACAGACCTGTTAGTCTAACTTCTGTGGTAGGGAAAATATTTAAGGGGTTTGTTAGAGATGCTATCCTGGAGTATCTCACTGTACATAACCTTATAAATACTGAGGTTGATAGTCCAGCATTACAGAGGGATTTGTAGAAGCTTGAGGAGTGGGCAGAGAAATGGCTGATGAGGTTTAATATAGATAAATGTAAAGTTATGCACTTGGGCCATGGAAACAAATGTATAATTATGTTTTAAACAGCCAATTACTTGGTAAAACTGGAGCTGAAAAGGACTTGGGGGTATTGGTGGATGGTAAACTTATTTTTAGTGACCAGAGCCAGGCCGCTGCTGCTACTGAAAATAAAATCATGGGACGTATCAAGAGAGGAATTGATTCTCATGATAAAGACATGCTTTTGCCCTTATATAAATCCCTGGTCAGACCACATATGGAATAATGTGTACAGTTTTGGGCACCAGTGTATAAAAAGGACATAATAGAACTGGAAAGGGTGCAGAGGAGAGCAGCCAAGATTATTAGGGGAATGGGGGGACTAGAATACAATGACGATCAGAAAATTTTGGATTATTCATTTTAGAAAAAAGATGACTGAGGGGAGACCTCATTACAATGTACAAATACCTGAACGAGCAGTACAAGGCTCTCTCCAAAGATCTTTTTATACCTAGCCCTTAGACCAGGACAAGGGGGCATCCTCTACGCCTAGAGGAGAGACGGTTCTACCATCAACATAGACAAAGGTTCTTTACTTTAAGAGCAGTGAGACTATGGTACTCTCTGCCGCAGGAGGTTGTTATGGCGGACTTTATGTACATGTTCAAGAGAGGCCTGGATGCCTTTCTGGAGAGAAAAAATATCACGGGATATGGGGGATAAAACATTTATTTAATTCTTAAAGGTTGGAATTGATGGACTTGCATCTTTTTCCGGCCTTATATACTATGATACTATGTGGAGTCTCTCATCTTCAAATTCAAATTTAAATTAAAAATTTCAAACTTTGAATTCATTTCAAACTTGAAATTCATTTCAAACTTCAAACTTTATCATTGTGCCACACTGTGGCCTACCATGTTGCTGCCACCTCCAGAATTCGTCATTGTGCCACTCTCTGAACTCCTGCCGCTGCTACCTCCACACTTTGTCACTGTGCCACTATGTGGCCTAACAGGTTGCTGAATTTGTCATTGTGGCACTCTCTGACCTCCTGCTACTGCCACCTCCACACTCTGTCATTGTACCACTATGTGGCCTACCATGAAGACCAAATCATGCTCCCTATGCATATTTGAGCATGGCACAATGTTCTAAGACACCCTACAGACTCTCTGCATCTAGGAAATACCTATTTTTTAACATTATTCATCATGATTCGATTCAGGTTGAATCAAATTTTTGTTGAAAAATTTGACGAAATGGGTAGAAACAAATTTCAACAAATTTGCCCATCTCTAGTCAGGATACTTTAGCAGTGATATCTATCTTTATAAATTTGCTGTTGTGATGCATGTTTTTTTTTCCTTATCTCTTTTTTACAGGGTTTTTTTTTTTAATTAAGTGACATTTTAGGTGCATTTTGCTCTAAAAAAAAGTCACAAATCATCCATCGGTTTTACAAAGATACAATCGGGACACTGCAGCAGACACACACACTGGAAAACTTCTTAAAACCCTGAGTTAGTCCCCAAAATGCACCCAAAAAGTCCCCAAAAAAAGAAAAAAATCTGCAAAAAGAAATGAGAGAATAATAAGTTAAAATAAAGAAACATGTCACCAAATATCTCTTCAAGTACATGGGGTGGGGTGCAATGTGTAGTACCAAGGACAGCTACAGCAGAATGTATGACACAGTATAAAGACTCCATTAAACAGCTTGACCTGACATTGATTCCCAAACATCAACTTATCAACTTTTGCTAGTTCATATAAAACAGTTTTTTTTCCCTATTTTTGTATATCAGATCACTGTGCACTGTCAAGTTAAAAACAAGTCATGGAAAAGCAAGTCAAAACTATAATCCAAAGGTAAAACATTAAAACTTGCAAAACTTTTTTTTATTATATATCATCCACTTTTATTTGTATAACTTCGTATTGGCCGTGAAACAGACAAATAATGGAAGATATTAATTTTGTAATAGTCTTGCATGGCTTTTGAATAGTTTTTTTAAAATTCTGTTTTAATTCATAAGGATTCGGAAAGGAAAAGATCAGGAAAGGATTTAATTATTGCTGTACTTAATATTTTGGATGGATTATAAGTGTTTTTTCCATTGTGTTATATATTAGAATGATTTCTGAATTTACATTAAGCTGTACAAGTCAGGTGCTGTTTGTTAGTGCTTTGTCAAGGTGACTGACATACGTGTCCCTCGGGGTCACACGGATTAGCTACTGCTTTTGTTGAAAATATGATTAACAAAGAATGCAATGAAGTGTATTCTGCATATCAGTTATTTTTTGAGTCCCCAGAAAAACTTCTTTTTTTTTTTTTTGTTAAGACAGAATAAAGCATAAAATATCTTTAAGGTCACAGAACACTGACCTAATTGACTGGGTTAATTTGATTGTGCCAGAACAATGGCACTGTACTCTTCTGCCGGTGAAGTGCATACTAATTATGTGATATGCCCTTGATAAGACCTTGGTGGGTCATTCGGCAGTTGTGTTCTGTCACTGACTTCTAATCATATATTATCATCTAAGTCAGAATGGTATCTTGAGTTTTCTGTCTTTATAGCAACGTGGCACTCTAATTACCTTGTGCCAAATAACTATGCAGAAATAAAATTAAGTGATCACTGTGGTTGTCTTCCTTTGTTTTGCTCCTCTGCAATTTACATTCTAAAAATGTTAGGAGGCTTAGGATGTTAGCAGAAATACAAGTCAAAAAGAAAATCTACACTACATGAATACATACGTATAAATATATAATACATGCATACTCTATATGTGTATGTATCTATATATATAGTGTTTATAGTCTTAAATGTATGCTTTAATCAGAATAATGAATTAGGTGTCCCTAGGCTAGAGTATCACCTAATTTGTGTTCCTAAGCCTTTGACCTCTATCAGGGATGGACTGGGAACATTCTAGACCCTCTGGTGATTGAGGGCATTGACCTTTCACCACCCACAGATTCAAATTTCCTCAATACATTGACAGCCGGGTCCTTTTTTTTTCATTCAGAAATAGTTGGAACAAATCCCAGGGAAAGAAGTAGTAAGGGAAGACCTTGCAGATGAAAGCTTCCAATTCAGATCCAAACTAAGCCTATAGAGCAAAGACAGCGCTGCCTAGTTTGATTTTTTTGAAGGCTATAATCATAAATAGGGATTCTTTACTGCAGTGAGTTCAAGTGGGGACTTTCTTGAATATATAGAGTACAGACCAAAAGTTTGGACACACCTTCTCAATTAAAGAGTCTTCTGTATTCTTATGACTATAAAAATTGAAATGACTTAACATAAAAGTATATACTAAGTAATTACTGCTTTGCACACTCTTGGTATTCTCTTGATGAGCTTCAAGAGGTAGTCACCAGAAAAGGTCTTCACATCACAGGTGTTCCCTGTCAGGTTTAATAAGTGGGATTTATTGCCTTATAGATGTGGTAGGGACTATCAGTTGTGTTGTGCAGAAGTCAGGTTGATACACAAACTGAATAGACTGTTAGAATTTGTATTATGGCTAGAAAAAATAAGCTAATCATTACTTTAAAGGAAACCTACCACTTTATAATGGCAGTTATAACCCTCAAATACCTTGCACCAGCTCAGGGTGAGCTGGTGCCAGAGCATATCTTCATTATTTGCAGAAACCATTGGTTCCTTTTAAAACTGTTTTATTCTTTATATTCCAAGCACACTTCGGCACACCATGCATGCGACCATCACCAAGCTCTCGGGCACACTCGCGTCTGTGCAACTTCAAATTTTTATCCTGGCCGGCTTCACACGCGAAGTTGTGCAGGCGCCTGGCACACAGGGCAAGTCTGGAGCCTCAAGCACAGATTTGCAGCTTTCACCACTTGGACTCAGTTCTACCTAAACCATTCCCGCCTGAATGTACTATCAAGCTCTGTGCACCTTACCTGTGGACCACTCTCCATGACCGCTCTAGCAACAAAGAAGCATACTGCTAACTGTTTCTGGCTGTTGCCTGTTGTTCAATAAAGAACTGTAAGTTGATTTGCACAATATTGCCTCTGTCTGATACCTGAATACGGCTGCTTACCACCTCGGGCTTCCCCATCCATTACCCAGGGATTCATCCTACAGAGACTCAGTGGTTGCCCCAGAGAGAAACCAATACATTAGCCTCTCCCTTCATATTTCTTGCACACACCCCCTGCTGGAGATCTGCCAGGTTGTAGCTCGGCCCTCCAGTCCCCATTCCAAGCACCATGACCACAGCGAGCCTAAGGCTGCACTAGCCAGCCACTCCGGTATTCTGACTAGAAGAAATGGGGGATAGAAGAGACAGAGGGGCGCTCCTGTGGTGTATTACCTTTGAGATAAATGGTCAAAATTTGATACTTCAGGCTACTAACCTTGTGGGGTTGTGCATCCAGGGTACAACTCCCAAATGATGCTTCCTTAGATGGACCTTTATCTCCGCTGCCGTGTTCGTGATCCTGCTTACTCCCCCTTGACGTGGATAGGCAGTTCCAAATGGATATCTTTTTCTCCAAGATTGGAGTGGGTTTCTTCTTGAACACTGAAAGAATGGCGCTGGTCGCGTAAAAATGATTTATTTCATTGAACGTAAAGTAAAATAATTAAAATAATAAAATAATTATTTTACTTTATTTTACGTTCAATGAAATAAATCATTTTTACAGGACTCCGGAATTCTGGGCCCCTGATACCTCCAGGCTCCGGTTTTTCTCCAGTTTCTCTCCGTATTGACATAACTATGGATCATATGTCAACCTTATATCCAATGTATTTACTGATGGAACGCTAGCAAATGAGAACATTGATTGATTTTGTGGTGCCTACCGACAGATCCACAAACATAGATGGCATATCTATGTGGCTTCAGTATTTTTCACAACTCCACAGACTTCATTGAAAAGGCACAGACCACAAACATGAACAGGACCTGCTTCGAAAAAATTTTGCGAGTATGGACCTGTGAAAAAAAAGGCAGTGTGCATGACTACATTGAATAGCATTGAAACAAAAGACTACTATCCTGTATAAAATCCTGTGAGACCACATAGTGTTCGTGTAGGCTAAGGCCTCATTCACACAGGTGTGTTGCGGGGCATAGCACATGGACGGAAGTTGGAATGGGTGCTTCACAAACCTCCCCACTCTATTGAAAGAAGAGCGAAATGTAAGATAAGTCCTATATTTTGCAGTGCAGCCACCTGGTTCTTGACTAGGTGCCATAGTCCTATACAGTGGCCATGGTGTGGCCACAAATTGGGGAGCCAAATCATAGATATCCATATGGTCATGTGAGTGGGGCAATAGTCATTGCTTAACCAGAAATCCCAACCTTTCTTTAAACAAAGTGAAAATAATCAACTAATCTATTAACTAATATTTAATAGTGCATTTAAAAAAAACATTAAAATGCCTTGGAAATAAATAATTAAAAATATACTACATATACTTGTGTAATGTTATATTTTGAGAAATCATGGACAATAAAGAAAATCAAGCAACCACATAAAATAAATCAATTTTTTAATGAAAAAACCCTTTTGTTATTATTATTTTTTTTTCTTGACGTGCCCCGCTATGCCTTTAACAAATGCAAAAAAATTCAATAACACCCAGAAAGAAAAAAAGAAAAATCTGTCCTATTTTTTGTAAAATCACATGATTAAATATATTTTTCTCAAATCTTAGTTTGTCTGGCTAAAAAAAAATGATAGGCATCCTGGAAAAGATGCTCTCCTGGGTGGCAAAACAAAAGAGCTCAAGGAAAAAAATTGAAAGTTGACACAGTCAAGAATAATGGGTAAATCTATCAAGTTTGATCAGGCCTGCTATAATGAAGTGGAGTTTCATATTCTGAGCAGGGACAATGAAGACAGAAGCTAGGCCCTAGAAATACACTGCTCACTTATGTGCTTGGAATATGCAGCAACCAGCAGGGAGCCACAAGATAATTACACAGTATTTGTGTGGTTCCAGGAAGCTTCCTGCGCAGGTTGAATGGCTGCACTATATTAAATGGCAGCACAGAGAAATGTTTTTAATGAATATTTTTGTCAAGGAAAGAAAAGCATTTGAGTGATTTTTTTTTTTTTGTATAAAAGGAACCATGAGTGGAAACATTACTGTCAGATCCTTTTATTTTATCCTATTTCATTATTTACTATTTCAATAATATCAATAAAAACAATGACAATGGGCAATTTTGGCAATTTAGCAGACATTTAACTAACATTATATTCTAACAAGTTGCTTTTGCACGCTCGAGCTGATAATCTATACATTCTGATGCCATTTCAAGTGCTGATACATGTAACCAGACAAAGAATTCAAATGGATGTTTATAAATGATAAAGGGGGAATTTGGCACCAGTAATTTACCTAGTTTTTTTAATCTTTTTTTTAAATTTGGTTGATTTTGGTTGATTTAAATAAAAATTCAATTTTATCTTTATTTTTATATTAAATCCCCAAACAGCTGCGCTTCTGACTGCAGCCACTAAGCTTATCTCCTTAAGTTAAGTGCTGCTGATGCATGCTGCCATTTTTTAGAGGAGTACCAAAGGACCCCCTGTGACATTATTGGAGAGCATCATAGTATCATAGTATATAAGGCTGGAAAAAGTCCATCAAGTCCAACCTTTAAGAATTAAATAAATGTTTTATCCCCATAACCCGTGATATTTTTGCTCTCCAGAAAGTCATCCAGGCCTATAGAAGAAATAGACCGCAACACGTGCTCTTGCTCCTATTCTACTGCTGCATCTTCACAGGTTGGTAAGATCAAAGCATTGATAATAATCCATCGCAACACGGTGATTACACAGATTGTGGGTTATTGCATGGATTTGTCTTACATTAGTCCATGTTTTGATCCTAGCAGCCATTTGTAAGTTTACTCCTAACCTTTTAAATGAATATCCAGTAAAAGTCTTAAACTGTATATACTTTACATGGTTTATTTGTCTATTTTTGTTTTGGTTGGTAATAATAACCCCCTGTCCTAGACAAATTCACCTGAACTGGGAACATTAGGCTGTTTCCCCCTTATTTACTGTTATTTACCCCTTTAAAAAGCACATATTCTGGCCCAATAAAATAGCAGCAAATTTACATTTTGCTTGAATATACCGTGTATACTTGAGTATAAGCCAACCAGAGTATAAGCAGAGACCCCTAATTGTAACATAAAAAACTGGAAAAACCTATTGACTTCGAGTATAAGCCGAGGGTGGGAAATGCATTGGTCACAGCCCCCCCCCGCCCCCCCAGTGTATAGCCAGCAAACCCCCTGTAGTATAGAGCCTGCCAGCCCCCTGTAGTATATAGCCTGCAGCCCCTGTCCCCAATATAATGCCTGTAGGGGGAAAAAAAGTGTAGTCACCTTCCACTCGCTGAGATCATATTGTGGCGTACACATTAGAATGTCAGTGTGCGGCTGACGTCACGATGCCTGCAGCAGACCGCAGGGACACAGAGCCGATGCCGGAGCCGTGATGGATAGAAGAGGACCTGCCGGGGAGGGGGGGTGCCAGAAAGGTGAGTACACTTTTTTTTTTCCTTACTCGAGTATAAGCTGAGTTAGGGTTTATCAGCACATTTTTTGTGCTGAAAAACTCGGCTTATACTCGAGTATATAGGGTATATGTAATCCTATAATATATTTCGATACATTTTTTCTTTCATAATCAATGCCTATTTTTAGTAATTTAACCAGCAAATAGCATGTAAAAGCAGTTTATAAATTATATATTTCACGCAATCTATATAGTCCCTACTCTACACAAGAAATGAGAGCATTCTGTATACCCTCCAATTCCCAGACCCAATTATTGTAAACTTTTCTTGAACACATAACTTATTAATTTTGGAAGTCAATTGATTTGCATCTGTTAAGGGCAATGCACTTTGTCAAAAATATCTGTATTTCTTTTCCTTAAGAGACTCCTAGTTACTTATCCCACCTTGCCAAGGCTCCTGCCCATTTATCTTTATTAAAATATGTTTACCAGAATATATGAAGTGTATTCCGCCCAGGCAAGATGTCCTATTAGTTAAAGCAATGCGAAAGTTGTAAGATTAATAGCTTTCTTGAGCTTAAATTAGTTTGTCAGCATCTGTCCAGAATTTAAGTCTGGACCAAAGAACGTGGCATCCGTATAATAATGGACTTTTGCCTTTAACTAAACGGAACTACTGTAATTTTATTTCTATAACAAGAGTACATCTAAAGAGGCTCACTATTGGCTTCATTAGATATGTTATTTGCATCAGTGGCTGTAGTTACCGTTATAATGGGAGAGAGGTTAACACAGCATATTTTTTTACATATTATATGGCACAAAGCTTAAAGTAGCCAAAGGTTTATGGAGATGTAATTGGTAGTTAGTGTGAAATTTGTAAGACAAATAGACAATACCTAGACTAACCCCTATAATCCTCTCCTTTACTGCTTTACAGCCACCAAAGGGCCTCATTAAAACAGGAGTATGTATCTTGGTGAAAAGATACAGTGCTTATAGTGCCCAAATGTGACAGAAAATCTGCATTTTGTAAATCTGACACCTTTGATAGATTATACAGTGTGAAGTAATTGCTTCTGAGCATTATGATAACGCTTAAGGTTCTTTTCTGAATCCAACTGTGCTTTATTCACTGGATGTAACAATGTGTAAAAGAGCATGTAGGATAAAATGAGGCTGGGACGCTGAAAATTAACATTTTCACTGTACAATTTTCTTACCTACTATTATATAATGAATATTGCATTGGTCATTAGCAAATAATTCTTTCAATGGAATTAATTAATATTGAGTGAAAATAGATATATTTTAAATGGTTGTACAGTTTAGTTCCATGTTCTGTAAAAAATAAATGACATTGTTTTCTTCATTCAGAATTAACTTGTTGAAATTTGAGTTTAGGAGAGTTATTCTAAATGTCTCTGATATGGTAGAAATTTTTACAGAACTGCAAATATTTTGGATTACGCTATTATGACTAAAGACAGGAACAAATCTTTGTGAACATAAAGACGACTCTTTTTCACACCAGTCTTGACTGGGCAGCCTACTCTTAATTTACGACAAATCTATGATAAATTAGGTTCATGTCCTCAGCAAACTGTAACGCATAGACAAGGACAGAGAGGCGTAATCTAAGCCTCCAAACTGTCACCTGTCTGCCTACTTGGTCCACCCTTAAAAGTGGCCAATAAGCAGGCGTTATTCCTTCCCTGCACTAAGGTCTGTACTAGTAACAAGACAAACAAACAAATAACACAAAGGGGCACATTAACTTACCAGTCCGACTAAGTTCCCCAAAAGTGCATTTAAGTTCCCCAAAAGTGCATTGTCCGATGATAATGCACTGTACCGCGATTCACTAAGATCGTGCGCCTGATATCCTGCATGTGTCGCTTCCCCGCTCAGGTCCGACAGAGTTCACCTTCTTCTTTCTGGTGCATGTAAGTGCTTGGTCTTGCAACGCAATTAGAAAGTGAAATCCCGCGCTCAGTCCGAATCAGTTGGATCGTCTGACAGCACGCCACCCAATTTCTGTCGCAAATAAGCCAGCACAACTGCGCCAAAATCAGATTGCATGCATCACAATGCCAGTGGAAACCCCTTATACATGCCTGTCCAAGCCGTGCAATCCCCAAAAACGTTGAAATGTCCAATGAAAGTGCATGAATTGACCCTCAGTAAATAAGCCCCATAGAGATGGTTGACAATCCGACAAGTCACAAAAATATACCTAGTACAGAATTGGATAAACGGCAGAAAAGTCGAGAATGAAGCCAATATTGAAAAAACAGAATAACAACGAATAACAACAACACTGAGTGGGAGTTAGCAGAAAAGAAATTTTGACCAGAAAAGGGAAAAGTGCACATGGGGTACAAATCAGAGTGCTCCAGGTGAGCACCATTTTATCCTTTAAAATTTAACAAAGATCATTAATCAATTTTTTCATATGATTCAAATTAAAGACTCCCCTTTTTTGTTATGTCCATGTACTTAGTATAGAGTCTATGCACACAAAAAGTTAGCCAATGGGGGGAGGGGTATTGATATTGATGCAATCTTGCACCTTCCACAGATTGTCACATTTTTCGTGTAGGGACTTGAGACAATTGTAGCAAGCTTTAGAGCAAGTTTTTAGGCATGAAAGATTGTAAGCCTGATGGAGGCCCATGGTCCTGCCTTTGCCCGCCTACATTTTAGAAAGTGGTGAGGTTGACAAAAATCTTTTTGTACAAATGGAGGAAAAAAATTGCAAATCAGGTATTTGTGCTTTAATCAAAAAACTGCTATTTCATGTCAGGATGATATGATCTAAGGTTCTTTACCCGCTTGCTTTTGCGAAATCGACCCCATGTATGTATCTGATCACGTGAAATCACAGCATGCCTCCATTGTCTTATACTCCTTTATATGCATCCATGCAGACATGCTATGATTTCATGTGATCAGATACATACATTGGATAGATTTTGCAAATGTAAGTGGGTAAAGGACCTTAGATGGCATCAACATGGATCACATGACATGTTGAATGATGAGAAGAAGGCATGGAGAGGAGTAGAGTTGAGTGAGAATGGAAGGGGCTTCAGGACTCGGCCAAGCAGGATACGCTCCATCCCACTTGCTGCTGAATCTGGCTGTGTGCCATAATTTTCTTTTTGCAAAAAAAAACCAAGTTGCTTTTTGGGGGATATGAGGGAAACAAGTTTTAGCTTAAAAAAGGGTGGCATGTAGTTAATAGGGCTACATGGAAACCTGTCACTAGTTGTATTTGAGATAAATATGGTGACAGCTTCCCTTTAAAACCAGATAACAAAACATATCAATTATTTTAAAATTAAATTGACACCCCCATTAGTGTTGTCCATCAACACTCTTCTGTTATTTACAGTATGTATTTGCAGTCATAAATAATAGATGTGTACAAGCTGCACTTGTATACATGTAAGTCAATGGGAACAGATGGCGAACGAAAGGCCTTCCATTTACCATTTGTCGTAGGTGTCCATTCTACTCTACAATAGAATATTCTAATGCACTGCACTAGAGGTTGGGCTTTTTTGTCTGATTTTTACTTTCTGCTATATATTTATGGCTATAAATGCAGTGTCATTATGCAAACAGCAGGACTTAGGCTTGGGCTGGTTGCCAAGATCTTTTTCTCCCTCTGTCTCAGCAGCAATGTTGTTATATTACAAGAAATATTGAGGGAAAGTGTTTTTTGAGGAGCAACACAAGTTAGTATAGTAGCATTGTGCAACACAAAAGGTATTGTTGCTTAGCATCTAAGTGAATGGCTCTGCTACATGCTTAATGCTGGTTAATCATGTGCCTGGAAAGGTCTAAAAGACATACAAGCAAAATCGGGGGGCCAGCTAGTGGAAGAGCAATTCAAGCACTTTACCATATCTGGTTCCTGTACTATGTATGACATCCTGTGATTGCCGTTTGTTTTCTGGTTTCGTCTGGTTTTGACTGGTTTCGACTACACACCTTGTTCCCTTGATGCTATGCAAAGGGTCCCACCTGGTTCCAAATATTCCAAACAGAGGCGTAGACACCGACACTACCACTCAGTTGACAGCTCCACCCATCAATCTGGAAGTACTGATGCTGGTAGGATAGTTCAAGTGGTATTCCCGCTTCAGAAAATAAATCTTATTTTTTAATTAAAAGTTATAAAATTTTCCAATATACTTTCTGTATTAATTCCTCCTCATTTTCTAGATCTCTACTAGCTGTTTCTATCTTTGATTCCAGTGGAAAGAAATCTGACCATGGTCACACAGGTGCACAGCTCGTTATATTACAGAGAGTAATCAGAGCTGTTGGTTATAACGAACTGTGCAATTTTTTGACATCACATGACCATGGTCAGATTTCTGTCCACTGGAAATGAAGATTGAAGCTTTTTATAAACTGCAGCAAGCAGAGATTTAGAAAACTATGAGGAATTGTAAAAGTAAGGAAAAGTAAAATGAAAAGTATATAAAAAAAATTGTAACTTTCCATTATACAAACCATAACATTTTTTTGATGAAATGGGACAACCCCTTTAAGGACACATTGAGGGTATAACACTTTTGCTCCCAGTAGCAAAATCCCAGACAAAGATAAATTCCTTTATTGTTTAAATAAGCATCGGGTACAGAAGGGTGATGGGGCATTTCGCACACCCGGACACTTCCTCTAGTTAATATAACTGTAGTTTGTACGACCACTTTTATCCTTATATTTACTGGTTACTTTTCATTTATTTAGTTTTTAGGTTCCGTGGGATTTGATGGAGAAATGTAGTTCTTTGCGTATAGTATGTCATCAATTTGTGGCAATGAGATGATTTTAGTGAGTTCTGTTTTGCGGTATTTTGGTTTATTAAGGTTTATCACTTGTACATTACACATGGTTTCAAGTTGGATACCGTTCTAGATGTTCTTTCACCACAACATGCAAATAAGCAACTACAAACAGTGGAATCCTGTAGTTATGACTTTCCACACTATAACCTCATGTAACTGTGAGACACATTTCATGATCCCTTTAACCACATGTTTTATATGTAAACTGGTGATTATCTCTTATTATAAGCATGTGGTTATCTCTAACCACATTTTCCTTTACTGTTTACAAGCTTCCTTACCAGTACAAGACTAAAAGATTTCAGTTCAATATTGCAATAGTCTGACTGTATTTTACTGTCTATTTCACATAGAACTCAAATCACTGAAAAATGTTACTAGCTGGTCCCGTACACTACACATTTGTTGATGACTTCAAGTAAGGTTGTATTGGACAAACCCTTCTTTATTAGGACATGAGATAAAAGCCACAAGTACAGTCAGGTAGGAACATGATGACCAACACGTTTTGTCTTGACCTATAAAGCCCTAATAAGACATGATTATGGCTTGTTAGGTCAAGTCGAAACATGTTGCCCCTCATGTTCTTACCTGACTGTACTCATCTCATTTTCTTATAAAGAAGATTTGCCTGCTATAACCTTGATGGAGTGCTGGATGTTTTTCCAAGTTCTTTAGGTATCAACCTGCTTCAGGGGTAACATGGCCATTAAATAGAGACAATAAATAGAGAACGATCAAGACCCAAAATCCTCATACATGTTTTCCACCCAAGACACCCATTTAGTTATATACTACCTTGTAGAGACAATAAATAGTGGGACATCAAGGCCTCGAAATCCTCATAAATGTTTGCCAGCTCACATGCATGCAAGAGCCCTCATAGGGCCATTGAAAGTCCTACAAAGGTCCTTAAACTCCAGAACTAAAAGCCAAAGAAGAGTCCCTCTCCCTCTTTTCCCAAAAAGTATTTAAAATAACTAGACTTGGGGGGGGGCACAATTCTCCTACAGCCCAGGGCCCACGGCAGTGCTAAATTACTCCTGTTTATGTATTTCCTCAGGTAGCTCCAGAAATGTGTTGCTAGTTAAAGTGTTAACCTCCCTTTTGTTCTTGTGGAAGCTGATCCTGATTTTGTCTCCTGAATGGCCTGAATATGCTTAGGAATAATGTTGAGTGTGTGTGAACTTAGCAAGTTCAAGTCCCAACCTGGACTAAAACTTCAGTCAGTCCGTGTTTGGGCCTGGCTCAATACCACCACTAACAGAGCCAGCAACAGTCAGGGGTGCTATCTTTTTAAATGCCATTGGCAAAGCTGCCATGAGGATTAACATTAATGTTGGGCACACGCTGGTTCTCACCGGCCGTGGTAAATGTATGTGACGCCATTTTAAGGAAGATTGTTGCTCCCCTATGACTTCACAGGCAGCACCAATCCTTCCTAGAATGTCGGTGGTCATGGTAAGAGCCAGTGCACACTCCCTACTTTATTTTAAATGCTGTGGCCGGCTTTGCTAGTTCCAGCACCAACACCAATCATGGGTGTTACTGGTGGCAGTGTTAAGCAAGACCCAGAAATGAGCTGAGTGAAGTTCATGTCCTGGTTTGGGACTAGAGATGAGCGAACATGCTCGTCCGAGCTTGATGCTCGGTCGAGAGAGATGGTTGTGCGTAAAAATCCCAGTAGATCAGCAGTTTCTGAAATACTCAAACCAGCCCTTCTGGCACCAATAACCATGCCACGTTCAAAGGCACTCAAATCACCTTTCTTCCCCATACTGATGCTCGGTTTGAACTGCAGGAGATTGTCTTGACCATGTCTACATGCTAAATGCAATGAGTTGCCGCCATGTGATTAGCTGATTAGAAATTAAGTGTTAACGAGCAGTTGGACAGGTGTACCTAATAAAGTGGCCGGTGAGTGTAGGTATGCCAGCACATGCACCCGGTATGTAGGTAAGCCAGCACATGCCCCTAGCATAAAGGTATCCCAGTATATTTTCATAGTATATAGGTAGCACAGCACATGCCCACAGTATAAAGGTACTCCTGGCACATACCCCCAGCATACATGTAGCCCAGCACATGCCCCCAGTATCTAGGTAGCCCAGAACATGCCCAGAGTATATAGGTAAGCTAGCACATTCCCTCGGTGTAAAGGTAGCCCAGCACATGCCCTTGTATATAGATAGAATAGAATAACCCCCTCCCCCTGTATTTAGTCCTTGCACGTACCCCCTAAAATAAAGGAAGTCCAAAACATGCCACATGCCAAGTATGTAGGAATCATATGGCTTGGCTTGCATATGTGCATATGGCTTGGTTGCCCAACACATGCCCCCAGTAGGTATGTAGCCAAGCACATGCCCCCAGTATATATGTAGGCCAGCACAGTAGAAAATGTAAAAAATGTATTCTCTTTATGACCACTTTATGACCCAGGTGGCATTGGCTACACTACTGCTTAGTTCATGGCACTGCTTGGGCCACAGAGAGGGTGCGGCCAGTGGTAACATATTGCTGCTGGTGTTCATTGTTAGAAGAAGTGCAGGAACAAGGAAGACGCTGAAGGGAGCACCAATAGGTGATTATAGCTCAGCACATGCCCCCACTATGTAGGAAGTAGCTTTGAAGGAGAGGACATATAGTAGTAACTGCACAACCATCTCCATCTGTCAGAAGGTGGCAGGAAACAGCATCTCAATGTAAGTTATGAGTCATTCTGCCTTTAGATCACATGACCCTTTGATCCAGTGGCTCTACACAAACTTTACCAGGGTAAGTACTATATGGTTAACCATATGAGGGTCTTCTGCTTACCCCATTAAATAAAAAATGTTGCATTACCATTCACACCCAATGGGCATGAGTGTTACTGTTTTAGAAAAAAGTAGACCCTTTTTCTACGATTCCAACATTTTTCATGCTGCATTGCTAATTGCAGAGGTTGCAAACTTTTACTTATCATGTGGCACAATTATATTAAAATGTTGATTCGCAGACAATAGCAGTATTCATTACACCCTTCTTTCAGGGTTATAGATCAGAAGAAACACCTGAAGAGTATGTCATCATAACAACCCAGGTAGTGCCATGATGCCATGATGCACTTTGTAGGGCTCTCACTTATCACCAATTGCCTAAACTGAACCTACCAGTTCCCATTACAGGGTCCAGCGCGTCATATACCTGTGAGGATACCCTGTATTATGTGGCAGTTACCCAATAGTTCTTTAGTTTCAGATAATCATATCATGGTCGTAAGGTCAAGCCAATCGCTATCAGTCTGGATATAGCAAAAGTTGACCAAAAGTTTCAGCAGCAAAAATCTCCATTTTAGTGTTTCTCACTTATAGTACCTCCAAGGGCTCCTTAAACAAAGGGAGACCTTTTGGAGTCTTGGAACAGTAGGGCAATCATCCATATCCAGCAGAATGTGACAGAATGTAATGAGACAGTGAGCCCCCTCCCTCTGTTTAAATCCTATGTTATCAATTCTGGTTATGGCCATCACAGTACTAATCGGAAAACTTTGGGATAACTAAGTGTTAACTCAATGATGAATTCATTCATTGCTGATGGGCTGAAGCCGCATTTATATGTCTAAAATTGCCTTAGATATTGCAGATTTGATATGTATATGTAATTTAACTATCTATGTATCTATATCTATCAGTATCCATATATATATTTGCGTGTGTGAGAGAGTAGTATGTTGAAATGAATGGGTTTCTTCATGCATTTCCTTCATCAGCTTTTGTTTACACCCATTCAATAACATAGAGCCTACAAAAAACAAAATACAAGAGAAAGGAAGGGGATAATGGGAACATTTCATGCATAATCTGCTATATGAAATATATATTAATAGGGAAATTGCGATGCATTCAGCTATTCTAAAATACCTTCCAGAGACGTTTTGATTTGGCTGTTTTCTGATAGCACAGGCTCAGCGGGGAGCTTCTCAAGTGATGAATAACCTAATCTCCTAATCTTAAAATGGGCATTATTCACAGTCAACGACAGCCTAGTGGAAGAAACCACCATTTACATGTATACAAACAAATGCAAATGTGTATAATGGATAGATCTATGCTCTTTTTTTAACTGTTTTAAACAATTATGTGTAACAGCAAGAAAAAAAATATTTACTCCATGTTCTATCATCTGATGAAACTATTCAAATGAGATTGTATTCTAGTACGTTAACAATGACAGCACAACAAATGCACAGCACATTATATATGCCCTGTACATTATTTATTGTTCTGTATGTTTTGTTAGAGAAATTATTGTAATGAATTGGTATAAACATCTTATATTGATTGACTTAGAAAGTAATTGTCAACTTAAACATTTATATCTTAGGTGAAAATAAGAAACTTTGTTACATATCTATGTCTCCTCTTATCAACCCTTTCCTACCTTCTCAGTTCACTGCTCAGATCTTTTTTTTATGGAGACACAAGGGGGAGTGTTAAATAGGACGCACAGACAAATACACGGCCATGTGGTACACCAAAGAACAGTAAGTGTTTCTGAGAATTCTAGCAATTCTATTGAGTAGTATATTAATGAGTAAAGCTCTCGTGAGAAAGATATCTTATTGTTATCTAATTCAATTAGTTTGTCCTTTTGTCTATGTGCATCTTATTCCTCTTCTCACTGAAGATGAATCTGAGCCATCGACTGGGCAGTTTAGGAAGAAGGAAATGACTAATAACAGAAGACGCAATTAATCTAATAAATATTTTATCTAAAAAGTTATAAACTATTAATTTTCATGACATTTGAAATGACAGTTACTCCTTAATATAATAATAACTTTATTATAAAATAATTATTTATTATTATAAAATATAATTTTTATAAAAATAAAAATGATTGTAAAAGGCCCCAGACATAGCTCACTTTTACATCACAAAAAGGGAAATATTCCATTCCGTCTGTCAGATGAGAAAACATGACTATTTTGGAATACTTGATGCCACTACTGAATACTTCTCAATTATGGATTTTATATTTTTCTGTTTGTTTAATATTAATAATATTTTTATATGTTGTGTTAAAAGGATTTTTTGAGACTTTTTCGGGGACAAAACTGTTTGTTAATCTACCTGTAGGATCTTGTGGCCCTTGATAACAAATGAAACATACATACGGTACTTCTAAAAATTGGCTTTTCCAGGCTTAATATGGAGGATCCATCCTAAATTCCCAACCGGTTCTGACGATTTCCTGTTTCATTCTCTAAAAAACACTGATCACTGAGGTTGCTGGATGTTGGTCCCTCACCAATCTGATCAAAAGATTTGAGGTTGAAAACCATTTTGAGTAAAAAGGTAGGGTTTTGTAGTCTTGCTTTACAGCCAAAGCAGGAAGATACCGTATATACTCGAGTATTAGCTGATCCGAGTATAAGCCGAGACCCCTAATTTTACCACCAAAAACTGGGAAAACCCATTGACTCGAGTATAAGCCGAGGGTGGGAAATGGATTTGTCACAGACCCCCCCCCCAGTATATAGCCAGCAAGCCCCCTATAGTATACAGCCTGCCCCCAGTAGTATACAGCCATCCCAGCCTGCCCCCAGTAGTCTACAGCACTGCCCAGCTTGCCCCCAGTAGTATACAGCACAGCCCAGCCTGTGAGTTAAACTTATATACTCACCCTCCGGTGGCCCCGATCTGCAGCGCTGCTCCCCTGATGTCCGCGCGGGTCCTCTTCTGGCTTCCGCGCCCGTCTTCTGTACATCGCGCTGGGCGCCGCCATTGCTGTTTCCCGAACTGCGCCGAGTATGACGTCATCAGGGGCGCCCGGGAGACAGCAATGGCGGCGCCCAGCGTGATGTACAGGATGCAGAAGAGGCGCCGGGAAGCCAGAAGAGGACATCGGGGGAGCAGCGCTTCAGAAGAGGACATCGGGGGAGCCAGAAGAGGACATCGGGGGAGCAGCGCAGAGCAGAGTATTTTTTAACTCGTTGTGACTCGTGTATAAACCGTGGGGACGTTTTTCAGCACATTTTTTGTGCTGAAAAATTCGGCTTATACACGAGTATATACGGTATACTTCTTCTACAGCTTCTCTATCAGGTCAGACGTTGGAAAGGAAATAGTTGACATGTATATCATGCTATTTGATTGTAACATAAAAGATAGGATCTACAGAAAGTAGAAAACAATGTGAACAATTACTGATTTTCATACATATTTTCACTATATTTGAGCACTTAGTGCATGTATACTGCACAACTTTAAGCCATTGATGCTCTGAGTTGTAACTGTTCTTCATGGGTAACAGTGGATGAGGAATTCTGCCTTATAACATTATAATGATTACACTGTAATCCCGGTGATAATTGCTATGGACAGCAGCAACCATGGCATTTACAGTGAGGTTTTAACTCCAAATTGGCAATTGTTATTTTAAAATAAACAGAACACTGCCCATATTGTATTACTTGCCCTTTTCTTTCCAAAGTTATGGCATTTTTTGTTCTGAAAGTGTTTAACAAAACATTTTTTTACCAGTGATGAAGTAGATGGATTCTAACTTCTTCTGTATCTGCCCTGAAGCTGAGTCCAATTCACTCTGCCTACAGTTCCCATGATACTATGTGTTCTCACATACAGTAATTTAGCAGAAAATCCAGTGAGATTCCTACAAGTAAGCCCACTGAACTCTGCACTGTGTACATACAAGATGTATATGGGGACTAGCCTAGCAGCTTTCGTACCATAAAAGAGCATGGAACAAGTAATAAGCAATAGAAATAATAAGTAAAACAGTTTATGATATAGCTTGTGCTGTGTGATCACTAAGTGATCACTGTGTGCAAAGTCCTGAATACAAGGTAGGGCAGAGGCGCAGCATTAGGTGAAGAGAAAACAGAGAAAGTTCTGGAGAATCACAGACTAGGATGAAGGGACTAACAGGAACAGGGGAAATATCTTCAATATCATGTGTAGGAGACATCTGTGTCCACAGCACTAAACACATTTAACTCTGCTATACACACAGAGAGCACTTTCACACTGTCCTCCTCCTTCCTCTTCGGTAAGCAGGGAGGAGGAACCCCTCCCCTTTTTCACTCTGAATCTTGTTTACAAATGCATGGTTCATAAGTGTAACCAGACATGGCAGGAGGTCCAGCTAGAATAGTGCCATGTTTAACTGAGGAAGATAACAAAGAAACTGCTGGGTTTTAAGGTACTAATTAGGTATACCACAAGATTTAATGGCTTGAAGGTTGCTGGGGCCTTAATGTTTTCTTGGCACATACATGATATTTTCACATTCCCTGGACTTCCGGCTTCCTGTACAGAATGAGATTTATCGAGAGGCGTCGGTTCTCAGAACGCGGCTTGTATAAATTATACTACAGTGAGCAGCATGCAGGGGAGCGCTTCCACATCTCGTCCTAGGAAACATTCGCATGTGCAGCTAATCAGGAGTGCAGCTTTGGCCACTGAGAATACATGCCAAGGCACATCCAAGAAAACGATAATTGCCATGTTTTTTTGTATTACTATTACAAAAATGAAAATAAAAATAATCAAAAGCCAATATAAACCAATGGGCACTCCAAACAACATGCCGCCTTGTTTGACTGCAAGACCTCCTACGTAGGGTTAATAAGTGGGGTAACCCAAGGGAGGAAGTATTATACAATGTAGGAAGGATATCATTTTTCATGTTCAAAGTGAGTTTTTTCTATTCTTTTTCTTTTTCTAGATTTTATCTGTGGTCTAAAAATGCATTATGAAACAAAATAAAATACAAATAGTATAAAGCAGAAAAATAAGAATCCTTCAAAAAAATATATTCCTTAATTGATCTAATTTTCACGTAATATGCAGAATTATTTCAAATTGCATTCCGTGAAATAGAATAGCAATAAGAAGTTGAATGCATTTTGTGTATCTTGATGTTTTTCGCAGACTTGTACAATTTCTGAGCAGATAAATAAAAGATTCAGCTGTGTCACTGGAGAACACAGCAGCATGTCTCTGGCATTGTTTGAGTCTTATCTGATGTAGATGTGTGTACCTCATGGGGAAAGGGAAAATATTGCAACAGACGGCTTGATATTCCCGAAGAATATAGTAAGCTTTATTAGCAATAGCTCCAATCCCTGACTGACAAATTTTTCACATTTTTTATCTTATTAATCCATGCTACTGTATGTAAATGTTATTCCTCTCTGCATAAGGGAGCCAACCAGCGATTTGTAATAAATGCTTATGAGTGCCTGAGGCTGCACTTAAACTTTAAAACATCTATTATTAAGTTGCAAAAAACACTGTAATGGCCAATCGTGACCTCATAGGAATTTAAAACTGTGGTCTGCTACTCAGCATTAAAAATGAAAAAAAAAAAAGAAGAAAAAAAAATAATGCCTGAAGTTAAAATTATGAGCTCTGCTATTCTTAACAGCTGCATTTTGATTATTAAAGTGTATTTTACAACTGAATTAGAAGGCTTTTATGGACTCCAAGAATAAGATTTAAAAAGGTCATTAAACGTTGTTGTTTTTGTCACAGTGGGTGTCACAGTACACAATAGATAGTGAGGATTCGGTAAGAGCACATTTCGTTTTTTATAATAATAACACACATTGCAGATTGCTGTGTCTTTTGTAGATTATGGTTTCTTTACAATGATAGCTTTAATAGCAATTTATTAATTTGATTGGAAATCCCACAGGTTCCTGTTCGTTTGTTTTTTTATAGCTATTTAAAAAAAAAACAAAATCTGATAAAATGGTAGGAAAAAAATGATAATTATTTTCATTATTATTTTATTTGCACAAACATATTCAAAGCAATGGGAAAGGAGTTCAAACTGATTCTATTATCTATCGATCTATCATGTATGCCTTAGATTTCAACCATGACAATCATCTACATAAACAGTAACACAAAAATATTTTCTCCAAAAAAACAATTATTCTTCTATTAAGGGGAACCTGTCAGCACCTTTTTCACAAACAAGTGACAGGTTCCCATAGAGCCCTTTGAGCACAAGGGCACCCTTCTTTCACCTTAAAAATCCTTTCTGCACACCCCAATTTATTGGTATCCAGGCAGACACTGCAGCACGCCAGACCGGATGAGGTCTACATAGCCGAGTCGAGTGGACCTCACTCAGTAAAACTACACCACCTTGACCTATGTCATCTGTGCACCTGTGCACTTCGCTTCATGCACAGTGAGAAGCAGAGCATGTTTGCATCCTCTGCTTGCTCACTGCGCATGTGCAACTTCCCTGCTATAGAGTTAGACAGTGAGCAGCCAGTAACCGCAAATAGGGAGTGGTGAAATTGCTCTCACTACTTATCAACACCAGCAGTGAGACCATGGAGTGGGTTCATGTCCTCCACCTGCTTACTGCACATGTGCAGCTTCACTGCTATAGAGTTAGACAGTGAGCCGCTAGTAAACACAAACTAGATAGGGAGTGGTGTATTGCTCTCACTAGTTATCAACACCACAGAGTGGATTTGCATCCCCAACCTGCTTACTGCACATGTGCGGCTTCACTGCTAAAGAGTTAGACAGCGAGGCTCTAGTAAGTGATATGCAAACTCCTCAGCGATTGCTTATTGCTCTCACTGCTTAGTAATGCTAGCAGTAAAGCTGAAGAAGAGTGCGCAGGGGCAAGAAATCAGAAATCAAATTAGCCGGTAGAACGACAGATTTAAAGGGAGTGTAGTGTTACTGAGTGAGGACAGGAGGGGACACTTGACCCAGTCCAACTTGCTGCAGTGTCTACCAGGATACCTGGTAATGAAAGAACGTTAATTTTATCAGGATCTGAGGAAAGGATTTTTTAGGCGAAAAAAGGGTGCCCTTATGCTAATTGGTCTCTATGGGAACCTGTCACTACCTATTTTAGTGAAAAAGGTAGTGACAGGTTCCCTTTAACATTTCCTTAGTCCTATTATGAAAGCAAATCTTTCATACAGTAAACCCTACTTGAAACTATCCTTGAAAATGTTTGATCACTATATGACTAGACCTATCTACTTGCATTACCCCATTCTCATTGCATACGCACAGGCAATCTCTTCACTGTGCACTGCGGTCCTAAACAGGGGGTCCTAAGTGCTTGTGTGGGCTAAGCTTCTTAGTCTATCAGTGGTGAATTTACAGTTTTTCTTTGGATCCATGTTTCCCAGCAGAACCTAAGTTTGAGCTTTGGATCATGGCCTGATAATATATCATCCTAAATCAGGACTGTCTAGTAGACTTTGCAGTAATAATGGAAGGCATTGAAGCAGCAAAGCATTCAAAAAATGCTAAAATCATTAGGTTTTACTGTAAATAAAATGTTGTTTCATTTGCATAATTTTTGGCACAAGCTAGGCAATGACCTACGATGAGGCCAGGCTTCAACAAAAAAAAGCATGTCAACACACAATAAATATTAGGAAATATTTAAACTGTGTTAGAAACCTGTATTTCACCTGCCTGAATATAATACTCCACATTCAGTCACAATTTTGTTATAGAGGGTTTTCACTAGTGGAAGAAAAGACATTGGGGCACATTTACTAAGGGTCCACAGAACGCATTTCCGAGTTTCCCGAATTTCTCAGTTTTGCAACACATTTAACTGGGGTTTTTGGGGCACGCGATCGGATTTTGGTGCATCGATGCCGCTTTTCATGCGACACAAATGAAGGGGGGCTGAAGGTAGGACGATCCGACGGATTCAGACAACGCACAGGATTTAAATTGTGTCGCAAGACATGCACTCACATACACCAAGAAGAAGAAGTTGAACTCCGGCGGACCTCAGCGGGGAAGCAACACATGCAGGATATCGGACGCATGATCTTGGTGAATCACGCCCAACTTCATCTTTGTTGGACCGTCCGGATCGGGGATCGCGACAGGACCGGGTAAGTAAATGTGCCCCATTCTATATCATTCCATCTTGGTCTTAAGTTGCAACAAATTTACACTTATCTTACACTTCAAATCTAACTCCTAAAGTTTGTGACTATTATTTTACTGTATTGTAAAATATTTGCAACCTTCTTCAATAGAGCTCAATACACTGAAAATGCCAATGCATGAATGATGGAAAAAAGATGAAAGTAAGTTATCTTGGGCGGGAGCACATGAAGAGGTACAGGTCAAGATAGTTGGGAAGAAATTAGAGGTTGTTAATATATACAAATATATTAAACAGAGACCATGTTATATCATACAAGATATAAAAGTGTGGACAAACTGTCTAAAGCCCTTGATAAATGTGGCTCATGACGTATTAGATTCTGGCACAAATTATGTCTCAAACTTATTAATAAACATGTCCCATTTTGATTTAGAGTGTTGTACTCCTACAATATTAATGTCTCACATCCAAGTGAGAAAAATGAGCATTTATGTTTCTTTTGGTAAGCTTTTATAATTCATTTATTTACAGTGCAGCATTAACACCACAGTGATGTAAATTCAATAAGGGGATCACATACATTAAATTAAGAGAACAAATGGAAGTACAAAAGATAGTAAACTACATTAAAAAAGTGGAAGGAGGACCCTGCTTGTGAGGTTTCATAATCTATATGGAAGGGTAGAGACATGTAGGAAGTGAGCACAGTAGTGGGGTTATTGTTGTTGGTGATCCTAAGAAGATGGGTATTCAGTAGGGAAGTGTGGAGCCATTCAAGTTCGGATTCAGCCGAGTTCACAAGTATGCAAATATGTTTTCCAGCATAGAACAAGTAAAACTTTGCCTCTTGACTATTTTGTACAGCAGCCCCATTAATATCAAGGATGACTGTGGGATTAAATTCAAAACACTATATTTATTCCATAGGGAACATGGTAGCAACAATGACTAAGTCCATTGGGATGAAACGCATCGGTGTTGCTGTGTCCTAATCCATGAAGAGATGTAACAGGCAGCATGGTGGCTCAGTGGTTAGCACTACAGCCTTGCATCGCTGGGGACCTGGGTTCAAGTCCCATTCAGGTCAACATCTGCAAAGAGTTTGTATGTTCTCTCAGAGTTTGTGTGGGTTTCCTCTGGTTTCCTACCACACTCCCAAACAGATTCTGAGCCCCATGGGGACAGGGACTGATTAGGCAAGCTCTATGCAGCGTTTCGTAATCCACGTGCACTATTTAAATAAAGAATTGTTACATGTACCTTTTTAAATGAGATTAATAAACTGCAAGGGGTTTTACTTATCCTGTGGCCGTGCTGGAGTATCCTTGCTATTGTATGCTGAGTCGCTGAGAGGTTGACATGGCTCTCCGTAAACCTAGGGATTTGTGGCTTTGGTGGTGAGCTGGACTTTCTTTTCTTACAGTACTTAAAGTAAAGGGAAATGATTTAGCTGAGTAAGAGGCTTGTGATCAGGCTCAGGAAGTAAGAAGACTCTTGTCTAACTTTGCACCTTTGCACCTTCATGCCAGCAAAGTGCCAAAATTTTGCATAATTTTTCGTCAAGCCCACAACGCCTTTTATTAATTATAATAATTCTCTTTATCATATTTCTCATAAAAAGTGTCAGAGGAAGTGTCTAAAATCATCGATAAATGTGGCAGTTGCAGATGTTGACGACTTTATGGCCAAATAAATAAAGGTTTCTGAAGTAAATAGACTGATGGGGTTTCTTGTCGGCATCAACCACATTGCACATGCAGTATTGTAGCAGATGGAGAAGGCAAAAAGGTTCCCTTTTTGAAAGTATGCAATTTATTTATATGTAGGCACTTTTTTTTGACAGCATGGCATTAACATTTTAATAGTAGTTAATCAATTTATAATGCACATACATTTTGTTGACATTTTGGTCCAACCAACCACTTTCAATGCCAACCATTGATGAATGTAGATAGCAGGGATATGGTGCAAGCTTTTTTTTCTCCAGCTCGAATCCACCAATATTCAGACGGTATTGAAGTAAATTTGGTACTTTATTCGGGTCACATTAAAAACGTGCAAATACATCATGAGATCCAACGCGTTTCAGACACTTGCTGCGTCCTTAGTCATGGATAACAAAAAATGTTAAGAAGCATCAATTTATATCAGCTGGGACCAATGGTTCCCACATGACAACGAAGTCATGTGGGAGAGAGGCGTGGCCAAACTCGTCAGGTGACCGCTATGTTCCCAGGGCAACATTAACGCAAGGAATGATCAAGAAATACGTGGCAGCGGTTCCCATAACCTGCCCAGGTAAGTGAATTGGGAAGGGGGAACTAGTTCTGGTGCAAAGTGAAGCTTCTGGGAAAAAGCGGTCATGAGAAACCAGGTCGAGAAGATTTTAACAATGAATTTAAAAACAAAAGATGCGTAATAAAATTTGTTATACAATAAAGTGAGCATAGTGGATAACAGATCCAGTAACAGTATTTGTATAAACAATAATAATGTACAAAGAAAAGAAGCGTCTGAAACGCGTTGGATCTCATGATGTATTTGCCCGTTTTTAATGTGACCCGAATAAAGTACCAATTTTACTTCAATACCGTCTGAATATTGGTGGATTCGAGCTGGAGAAAAAAAAGCTTGCACCTTACAGCTACCACGCAAAGGCGAGGCGATTTCCGCGCTCTCCCCCCTTCTGACGGGTTCACGTGGTAGGAGCTGAGATCACTTGCATCATTTTAGATAGCAGGGATACCATGCTGGCAGTTGTAGCCATGCGTTGTTGTGCCCTAAGTGGTTTAGGGTATAACCCTACAGATAGGTTCGGTTGGTGGAGATGACATGGCTTTGCAGACATTGCAGCACAAAATGAGCCACCATACAAGACTAGAGCAAAAAATTGTTTATTGTTTGCATAAATATTATATCAGCAATCAATTACCAATAATTTGCAATAATCAGTTTGGACTTCTCTGAACTCCTTTTATCCACTTTTATGGGAGTTATGGAAATGGCGTAGCACAGTCCATCTGACTATTTCTATAACCCTTGCCCACCATATTCAGATGGTACAAGATGACAAAATCAGTAGTAATGAGTAGACCCAAGGAAGATGGGTCTAGTGGGTTTGGCCGAATGTGGACCAAAAGTTTGGGTTCATGTACCCGGACCCAGACACCCGGGAACTATACATGCACTGATAATGGGTGTTAACCGTTTAAATTCCACTGGAAAACTCGCTGTCATCTTTTAAAATGGTTCTGCTCATTAACACCCGTGATCGGTGCTAGCAAGGACTATTTAAATGGAGATTGTGGGTATATTGGAGTGAGCATTCGGGTTCAGTAAAAAGTCACCTGAACCTGAAATTTAAGTGGTCAACTCGTTCCTAGTCAGCAGTGAAACTTCCACCAGTCAGCATATTGGTGGGTATTTATCATAACCATGCAGTGGCACCAGCCCCTTCATGTATCCGGCAGGGGCATGCACATCGTTTATTTCTATGCCAGTCCTGCCTGCAGTAGAAATAAATGCAGTTGGCGAATCTTCACATATGAAAATTTGCCAGCTGTAGTGAGTGCACAGGAACAGGGACAAGAAGGACCCACACTTGTCCACTCCCCGCCGACCGAGCCCAACCTCCAGTCAGCCACACCTCCCCTTCATGCCCCTTCATGCCCCCTGACATGGAAGTGGTGGGAAAGGGGGAATTACTTGCAGGTGCTAGAAATAAGGTGGCATGGCGCAGAAGCCCTGATAAATACGCCCCAATATCTCTGTCCTGTGGAGGGGGATAACACTTAATCTTATATCAGCATATCTAAAGCTTCATGTTATTATAATAATGGATACATAAAAAGCCGGCATAGAAGTCCCAAGAATATGACTTTTGCACTGTATGGCTGAATTTATATGAACATATAGCTGCCGGGCCATAGCTAGGCAGGCATACACCCGGTGGGATGGAGAGGAGGAGGGGTGACCACTTCCTTCTCCATAGAAATGCATCTCGTACGGGCCATGCACACGGGGAAAAATAGGACATGTCCTATCTTTTTTACATCATTGCCGTCTATGAGGAACGTGTGTATCCCCCAAGCTTTTGGTCGTACATACGTCCCCCATACGGTCACGTGAATGCGGCCTAAATGTTAATATACACTGACCCCAATATTTGTACCGATATGTATTTTCACACATAACGACTTTAACGTTTTTCTCTTCTTTTGTTAAACAACTTGTATTACATGTAACAACAAAATAGTGGAGTCATAGAGCTGTCATGTAAGTTTCTAAAATAAAAGATTCCCAATCTGATTTATATGAAACAATCTACTTTATAGTGAGCATTGTATACACAACAAACTTATTTCCTCATATAAATACTGGATGAAAAATTGAATTATTAATTAGTTACACTCATCCAGCGGAGCACTCACACACTTCAGATTTATTCCACCATGAAATGCCTCTAGGTATAAGATACATTTTACATGTTTGCAAAATGTTACATTTTTATGAATATTGACATATCTATTGCTAATTAAACCAGTTCCTCACTGTTATTCCACAGCAAGGTGAAATATTTACAGAAAATAAGCAATATCTCTGCAAATGAGCCATGGAAATATAAAAGATTAAAAGGGGAGAAATTTGAAATCTTGCAGAATTTGTCATAATGTCACCTAGGATTGCATTTGCATGTTGTGTCTGAGACAAAGAATGTTGATTAGTGAGTAGTGAACTGTGTCAGCTCGTGTTTTACCTCATATTGATAACAATCTGTTTGCACGCTATGAATTCTATGTAAATCTTCTAAATATATCTCTGATCATATATCTGTCACTCAAAAGTAAGCAATACCTGCATGTTCTAGAAATTCCTCATAATTTAGATCTTATGGTGACCTAATGCTAAGGTTTATTTAAAGGGAACCACTCGACAGGAAATGACTAGAGATGAGCGAGCACTAAAATGCTCGGGTACTCGTTATTCGATACAACTTGCCCGTGCCTCGAGTGCTCTCTCGATAACGAACCCCATTGAAGTCATGGGAGACTCGAGCATTTTTCAAGGGGACCAAGGCTCTGCACAGGGAAGCTTGGCCAAACACCTGGGAACCCAAAAAGGATGGAAACACCACGGAAATGGACAGAAACAGCAGGGGCAGCATGCATGGATGCCTCTGAGGCTGCATAATCGCACCATTATGCCAAAATTGGGCAACAGCATGGCCATGACAGAGTGACAGAATGAAGCTAGATAGCCATCTAAAACATGCAATATTGACCCTGACACTATAGGGGACGGCTATGCAGAGGCAGCGGCAGCAGGCTAGAGAGTGGCATGGCGACATACCCTAAATGGACTCAGGCTTCAAACCAATGGGTGGCAGAGAGGAACCAAAGGAGGTGAGCAAGAAGCGCTCAAATAATATCGCTACATGATAAAAGTTTGCCAGTATATTTTGTGGATTACACACAGGGTGGCGACAAAGTTAACATGGAAGCCATGAAACAACCCAAAATTCTGCCTGACACGCTCGTTTGTATAGGGGACCATGTATGGAGGCAGTGAACTAGTAGTAGATAAAGGTGCTGCAGTTAAAACTATGTTAGTTGATCTTGGCATGGAGCTGGCGCTCCCTGCCAGGCAGCTTTCGCCAATCCAAGCCCCTGTCTCTAGGCTATCCCCCAACGCACTTCTAAGAACCTTTTGTTAAGATCAAGTGTAGTAGCGTTCTTATAAGTTTGGATATGCCGGTGAGTGGGATGTAACAGATGCGCAAGAAGCGCTGAAATATATCGGTAAATGAAAAGTTTGCAAGTATTTGTGTGGATTACACAGCAGGGTGGCGACAAAGTTAACAAGTTTGATGTGGAATGCCCTGTAATAGCTCTGGGCGGTGTGCCTTTATCGCCTAGGCTCAGCAGTTTGAGCACCGCCTGCTGTCGCTTAGCGACGGCACTGCTGCGTGGCCTAGAGCTACCGACTGATGGCGCCATGCCCACGGATGTAATTCGGAGGAGGAGGAGGGTTGGGAGGAGGTATAGTAGGCCTTTGGAACCTGGACCGAGGTAGGCCCCGCAATTCTCTGCGTCGGCAGTATATGACCAGCCCCAGGGTCAGACTCGGTCCAGCCTGCACCAAGTTAAGTGTAGTAGCGTCTTATAATTTGGGATATGGCGGGTGAGGGAATGTAAACAGATGCGCACGAACGCTGATGCGCATGGAGCTGGCGCTCCGCTGCCGCGAGCTTTCGCCAATCCAAGCCCCTGTCTCTAGGATACTCCCCAACAGCCCTTCTAGACTTTTGTATAAGATCAAGTGTAGTACGTTCTTATAAGTTTAGGATATGCCAGGTGAGGGGAATGTAAACAGATGCGCAAGACGCCTGAAATAATATTGGTAATGATAAGTTTGCCAGTTATTTTGTGGATACAAAGCAGGGTGGCGACAAGTAACAAGTTTGATGATGTGGAATCCATAAACACCCCAAATTTCTGCTGACACACCTCGTTGTATAGGGACGATGTATGGGCAGCTATATGGACGACTTTTGGAGGTAGCAATGGAGACAACGTGTGGAGGCTGCTATGGAGACAATTTATTTGGATAGGGCGTGTATGTGGCATCCCAAAAATTTTCAAACCAGAGGAGCAGGTAGGTGGCCCTCCAGTAAAATGGAATAGATTGGAGTGCCTGTATGTGCAGTCCAAAAAAATTTTCAAACCAGAGGAGAGGTAGGTGGCCCTCAGAAAATGGATATGATGTAGTGCCTGTATGTGGCACTCCCCAAAAATGTTTTTAAAACAGAGCCCGGGTAGGTGGCCCTCCAGAAAATGAATAGATTAGTGCCTTTATGTGGCACTCCCAAAATTGTTTAAAACAAGGACCGGTTAGGTGGCCCTCCAGAAAAATTAAATGCTAAAGTACTGTAGCTAGAGCCAGTGGGCCCTGTCAAAAAATAGCCAGTTTCCTCTGCTTTACTGTACAAAGAGGAGAGAAAGGAAAATGAGGAGGAGGGAGGATGGATCAATTTTCAGTTGACTTCCTTCACCTGGTGGAGATTGGAAATTATGAGAAATCCAGGCTTTATTCATCTAATAAGCGTCAGCCTGTCAGCGCTGTCAGTCGACAGGCGTGTACGCTTATCGTGATGATGCCACCAGCTGCACTGAAAACCCCTCGGACAAGACGCTAGGCGCAGGGCAGGCAAGAACCTCCAAGCGTACAGCGCCATTCTTGCCACATGTCCAGCTTTGAAACCCGTAGTTGTAGGGAGCTGTGTGATCATTTAGGCGATGGTATGGTCAGCTACGTACTCCCTCACCATCTTTCTGTAAAGATCAGCCCTACTCTGCCGAACTGGGGACAGGTGACAGTGTCTTGCTGGGGTGACATAAAGCTGGCAAAAGCCTTGTAAAGCGTACCCTTGCCAGTGCTGGACAAGCTGCCTGCTCGCCTACTCTCCCTCGCTACTTGTCCCGCTGAACTACGCACTCTGCCGCTAGCCTGTCAGAAGGGAAATACTGTTTCAGCTTGTGCACCAGGGCCTGCTGGTATTCATGCATTCTCACACTCCTTTCCTCTGCAGGGATGAGAGTGGAAAGATTTTGCTTGTACCGTGGGTCCAGAGAGTGAACCCCAGTAATCGGGTGCTGGAATAAATTCTTTGAACGCGAGGTCACGGATAGGCAGCCTAGCATGAAATCTGCCATATGCCCCAGTACCAACGCGTAAGAATTCACCCCCTCACTGGCCTGACTGTCCATTTCCTCCTCCTCCAACTCCTCCACCTCCTCTTCTTCTGCCCATACCACGCTGAACAGTGAAGGACTGAACAATGGTCCCCTTCTGTCCTCGCCAACATCTCCTCCTCTTCCCCCTCATCCTCCTCCACCTCCCTGATATGTGCTGAGAAACAGACCTAAGGGTGCTTTGGCTATCACCAAGGGAATCTTCTTCCCCCGTCTCTTGTGACGAGCGCAAACTTCCGACTTCATGCTGACCAGAGTTTTTCAACAGGCCAAGCAGCGGGATGGTGTGAGGCTGATGATGGCGGCATCGCCACTGACCATCTGTGTTGACTCCTCAAAGTTACTCAGCACCTGACAGATATCAGACATCCACGTCCACTCCTCATTGTAGAGTTGAGGAAGCTACTGACCTGACTACCCAGTTCTGGTGGAAGTTGACATCTGGCAGTCATACAATCGCTCGGCCTGCGGGTAAACTCTGGATACATGGTCAGTGTTGAATTCCACCTCGTGGGCACGTCGCACACAGTCGTGAGCGGGCAGTTGGAGGCGGCGCTGCGCTGCCAGAGTGGCAGCATCTGTGCTGGACTTCCTGAAATGCGCACAGATGCGGCGCACCTTCGTGAGCAAATCAGACAGATTGGGGTATGTCTTGAGGAAACGCGTGAACTATCAGATTTAACACATGGGCCAGGCATGGCAATGTGTCATCTGCCGAGTTGCAGAGCCGCCACCAGGTTACGGCCGTTGTCACACACAACCATGCCTGGCTTCAGGTTCAGCGGTGCCAGCCACAGATCAGCTGCGCCGTGATGCCCTGTAATAGCCTTGGGCGGTGTGCCTTTTATCGCCTAGGCTCAGCAGTTTGAGCACCACCTGCTGTCGCTTAGCGACGGCACTGCTGCGTGCCTAGAGCTACCGACTGATGGCCCGTGCCACGGATGGTAGTTTGTCGGAGGAGGAGGTGGAGGAGGGGTGGGAGGAGGCATAGTAGGCCTGAAACATCTGGACCGAGGTAGGCCCCGCAATCCTCGCGTCGCAGTATATGACCAGCCGCAGGGTCAGACTCGCTCCCAGCCTCCACCAAGTTAACCCAATGTGCCGTCCGATATATAGTGGCCCTGCCCGGCAGCACTCGTCCACGTGTCCTTGGTCAGTGGACCTTGTCAGAAACGGCGTTGTTCAGGCACGGATGATGTTGTCTGACACGTGCTGGTGCAGGGCTGGAACGGCACATCGGGAAAAGTAGTGGCGCTGGGACCGAATACCGAGGGGCGGCCGCCGCCATGAGGTTGCGAAAGGCCTCGGTCTCTACAAGCCTATAGGGCAGCATCTCCAGGCTAAGCAATCTGGAGATGTGCACATTAAGGCTTGGGCGTGCGGGTGGGTTGCACTATATTTGCGTTTCCGCTCCAGCGTCTGGGTATGGAGAGGCTGAACGCTGGTGGATGCTGTGAGGATCGTGGAGCGAGATTGGGTTTTTGTGGGCAGGGTCCTGGCAGGGGGCTGACTATCAGCTGACACAGGGGAAGGAGCAGTGGTGTGCACGGCCAGAGGTGAACGGCTTGTTGCCACTGAGTGGTGTTTTAGCATTCATATGCCTGCCCATACTGGTGGTAGTTAAGCTAGTAGTGGTGGAACCCCTGCTGAGCCTGGTTTGGCAAATGTTGCACACCACAGTCCGTCGGTCATCCGGTGTTTCCTTAAAGAACCTCCAGACTTCTGAAGATCTAGCCCTCGCCGCAAGACCCTCCCACGGGAGCTTCACTAGTGACACATTTGGCGCTGATGCCCAGCTCTGGCCCTGCCTCTCCGTCTGGCCCCACCACTGCCTCTTCCAACCTGTTCTGGTCGAGGACCTCCCTCCGTCTCAGAAGCACGTGGTTCACCCGGCCTCTCAACCCAGCTTGGGTCTGTCACCTCATCATCCTCCAGATCCCTCGATCTCCCCCCTCGGACTTCCTGCCCTGACAACAACTTCCCCACTGTCTGACAACCGTGTCTCCTCATCGTCGGACACCTCTTTACACACTTCCACTACGTCAAGAAGGTCATCATCACCCACAGACTGTGACTGGTGGAAAACCTGGGCATCGGAAAATTGCTCAGCAGCAACCGGACAAGTGGTTTGTGACTGTGGGAAGGGTCCAGAAAACATTTCCTCAGAGTATGCCGTTTCAAATGCCAATTTTCCTGGAGGGGCAGACTGGGGGGGAGAGGCTGAGGTGCAGGAGCTGGAGGAGTGGCGATTTCGGTGACATGGGTGGACTGCGTGGAAGACTACTGGTGGACAAATTGCTCGAAGCATTGTCAGCAATCCACACATCACCTGTTCGCACTGTTCTGGCCTCAACAGTGCTCTACCACAGTCCCAGTAACTTCAGACATGAACCTAGGGAGTGTAGCTCTGCGGCGTTCCCCTGCTCCCTCATAAGCAGGTGGTGTCTCACCCCGGCCAGGACCACGGCCTCTGACCCCTGCAGTAGTTGGACGCCCACGTCCCCGCCCCGCTCCTCTACCCTAGCCCTCGGGTTAACCATTTTTAAAATGAGAGTTATAGCTTTAATTTTTTTTTAACTTTTTTTTTGTTTTTTTTTTTTTTTTTGTGTTTTTGAGTTTTTAAACCAAACGATGCTATCCTATTGCTATGGCTATTTTCTAGCCAAGTATGAAAGCACACTACTGATCAGATGAGATGACACTGAGTTATTAAACAAAATAAACGTAAAATTAAAAGGACAAATGGCAGACTGTGCCTAATTGAAATCCAACCCCTACTAAATTTTCCCACTTCGTCTTTGCAATGGATATGTGCGTCACTAGCGCAAAACACAGCGGTCGCAGTCTCACTACAAATTGCTCACAATTGGCTAGTAGATGCACTGCACAAGTACAGCCACCAGCAGATCAACCAGAAATCAAATATATAACGCTACTGTAGGCATAATAGCCGTTTGGATTCTCCTATGGCTATTTTCTAGCCAAGTATGAAAGCACCCTACTATGCCAGATGAGATGACGCTGAGTTATTAACAAAATAAACTAAAATAAAAAAGGAAATGGCAGACTGTGCCTAATGAAATCCAACCCCTACTAATTTTCCCACTTCGGTCTTTGCAATGGATATGTCGTCACTAAGCGCAAAACACAGCGGTCGCAAGTCTCACTACAAATTGCTCACAATTGGCTAGTAGATGCACTGCAGCAGTACAGCCACCAGCAGATCAACCAGAAATCAAATATATAACGCTACTGTAGGCGTAAGTAACCCGTTTGGATTCTCCTATGGCTATTTTCTAGCCAAGTATGAAACACACTACTATCCAGATGAGATGACGCTGAGTTATTAAACAAAATAAACGTAAATAAAAAAGGACAAATGGCAGACTGTGCCTAATTGAAATCCAACCCCTACTAAATTTTCCCTTCGTTCTTGCATGGATATGTGCGTCACTAAGCGCAAAACACAGCGTCGCAAGTCTCACTACAAATTGCTCACAATTGGCTAGTAGATGCACTGCAGCAAGTACAGCCACCAGCATCAACCAGAAATCAAATATATAACGCTACTGTAGCGTAAGTAAGCCGTTTGGATTCTCCTATGGCTATTTTTAGCCAGTATGAAAGCACACTACTATGCCAGATGAATGACACTGATTATTACACAAATAAACGTAAAATAAAAAGGAAAAATGGCAGACTGTGCCTAATTGAAATCCACCCCTACTAAATTTTCCCACTTTGGTGTTTGAGGTGGTATGTGTGCCACTAAGAGCTAAACCACAACGGTAGCAAGTCCCCTGCTAATCCTCCACAAAATGGTACTAGATGCAAATAAAAAAAAAAAAGTAGAACGTTATTGTAGCCCTAAGAAGGGCTGTTGGGTTTGGAGAATCACTCCTGCCTAACTAAGCTAATAGAACACCCTAACGCTTTCCCTGACCAGCAGCAGCTCTCTCCCTAGCGGCATCCAGACACGAATGATCCAGCGCGCGGCAGCGGCTAGTCTATCCAGGGTCACCTGATCTGGCCAGCCAACCACTGCTATCGACGTGTAGGGTACCACCGTCAGCTGGGTGGAGTGCAGAGTCTCCTGGCTTGTGATTGGCTCTGTTTCTGGCCGCCAAAAGCAAAAGGCGGGAGCTGCCATTTTCTCGAGCGGGCGAAGTATTCGTCCGAGCAACGCCAGTTTCGAGTACGCTAATGCTCGAACGAGCATCAAGCTCGGACGAGCATGTTCGCTCATCTCTAGAAATGACCTACTTTTTAAATCAAGTTTGTAAGGAAAACATAATTGGCTTATTTTTGGTATTTTTTTACGTGTCTGTATCCTTATGCAGGATATAATAATAATAATAATCTTTATTTATTTAGCGCCATCATATTCCATAGTGAATTACAAATCATAGGGGACATATACAAATATGATATTACCTAATAGAGTACAGTCATATGGAACAATAGAAGTGAGGATATATTTTTCATATTTTTCATATCACATCATTTCCATAACATACAAATCCCACAGGATCACAAAAGAAGATAACAACTCTAAAGAAATCCCAATTGTAATCATAACTTACAATAGATGATGTCACAGCTTATCTCCTCCACTACCCTGTACAATGACCTCTATATAGATAATACTGACCCATCATTACATCACTACTGACAATAGATGATGTCACAGCTTATCTCCTCCCCCTCCCTGTACAATGACCTCTATATAGATAATACTGACCCATCATTACATCACTACTGACAATAGATGATGTCACAGCTTATCTCCTCCCCCTCCTGTACATGCCTCTATATAGATAACATGACCCTCATTACATCACTACGGACAATAGATGATGTCACACTTATCTCCTCCCCCCCTCCCTGTATAGTGACCTCTATATAGAACACATGACCCATCATTACATCACTACAGACAATAGATGATGTCACACTTATCTCCTCCCCCTCCCTGTACAAGTCCTCTATATAGATAACACTGACCGATCATTACATCACTAATGACAATAGATGATGTCACAGCTTATCTCCTCCCCCTCTCTGTACAATGACCTCTATATAGATAACACTGGCCCCATCATCACATCACTACTGACAATAGATGATGTCACAGGCTCATCTCCTCCCCTCCTGAAAAAAAAAAACTGCACTCTATATAGATAACACTGACCATCATTACATCACTACTGACAATAGATGATGTAACAGCTTATGTCCTCTCCCTCCCTGTACAATGACCTTAAAATCGATAACACTGACCCATCATTACATCACTACTGACAATAGATGATGTCACAGCTTATCTCCACCTCCTCCCTGAAATGTGACTTCTATTTAGATAACACTGACCCTTCATTACATCACTACTGACAATAGATGACATCACAGTTTATCTCCTCCCCCTCCCTGTACAATGACCTCTATATAGATAACACTGACCCTTCATTACATCACTACTGACAATAGATGACATCACAGCTTATCTCCTCCCCTCCCTGTACAATGACCTCTTTATAGATATTACATCACTACTGACAATAGATGATGTAACAGCTTATCTCCTCCCCCTCCCTGAATACATGCATTTATAGAAAACTTTCCCATTGGCCACAATAAACCATCTAAGTATAGCTTTGAGACTGCTTTGAAACATATCACTAAATGTGGTTAATATAAGTTGCTGCTTCCACATTCATGTGAAAAAAAATGAAATATTACATTCAGGACAGAAAAAAGATTAGGAAAAAGTGATATATTTCGCTTTCAGATTTTAATAATGAAGACATTGGTGATACATTCCCTTCAAAGGCATAATTCACATAAAATCATCTTGGACCATATTGACTAAAATCAATTAAAGAGAAGCTCAAAAATTCATCAGAAGAGGCTCCTAAGCTCTAAACAGCTCAGCATGGCCTCTTGGGAAGCAATGGTATTCTAATTGCCAGATTTCTATTGATAAAATACTTTTTTTATTTTGTCTCATATTCTCTGTTAGCCTGTTCATTATTTCAGCAACAAGCAGCATTGCCATGATGTAGATAGTATCATAAACATGAATAAGGTGCTTGTACTCACCCGAAACGTGCTGTCCAGTTGTGAAGTATTTTTCCTAAGATGTACCAATAAAAGTACATAGTTGTCACTGGAGACAATAGAGCTGGTTCTTTAATTTTTTTCCTGTGTCTGCTTGACCATGACGATGTGGAGTGAGCCAGGCATCCAGCAAACTTATCAAAGTTGAGCTGGAACTATTCTTCCACTACAATTTACCCATATATAATATCCCTTAGTCAGAAGTAAGCAACCATTAAGGTATGGTAGATTTTTTTATGCAGACGGCTTTGGCTAATCATAATGTCTACCGTCAGCCACAAGAGACATTGGTGCACATTCACTCAGGGTCTGCGGACTGCATTTCTGTTGGGTTTCCCGACTATTTCTGTTTTGCAACGAATTTAACGGGTTTTTGGCACACGCGATTGGATTTTGGCGCAATCATGCCGACTTTCATGCGACACAAATTGGGGGGCGTGGCCTTCGGACAACCTGACTGATTCGGACTGAGCGCGGGTTTTAATATTCAAATTGTGTCTCAAGACATACATAAACATACTCCGAGAAGAAGAAGGTGAACTCCGGTGGACCTCTGCGGGGAAGCGACACATGCAAGAAGTCGGGCGTATGATCTTGTTCAATCATGGCAGAGTTCATCCTCGTCGGACAACGCACCTCGGGGATCGCGCAGGACCAGGTAAGTAAATCTGCCCCAAATTTAAATATTAGAAAAAACATAATACAGGTTAATGCATGATTAATTTTTTTTAAATTGAGGTCTTTAAGGGAAACAGTAGTCAAAATCTTTTCATTTCGATTTTTGTGAAAAAGTAATGGCCCCTTAATCTAATAACTGATAAGACCTTCTATGATAACTGCCAATGAGTTTGTTACATTACTCTGGAGGAATTTTGGCCACTAATCTTTAAAGATTTTCTTAATTCACCTATATTGGAGGGTTTCCAAGTAAGGTCTATCCTGTGGAAAGGGCCTAACTTTTGTTTTCGTCGGAAAACCCCTTTAATTCTGTTTTTGTAAAACCATTCAGAGGTGGTCTTAAGGACAGCGGTGTGTTTTGGATCTTTTTTTTTTTTTGCTGCATAACCCAAGTGCACTTGAAGTTGAGGTCACAAACAGATGACCTGGTCTTCTCCTCCAGGATTTGTTAATAGACAGCAAAATTCATGGATCCCAGTGGTGTAACTGCCATTGTTGCAGCCATAGCGGCTGCTACAGGGCCTGCCATGTTAATGGGCCCGGGGGCAGACCTGAGTCATAATTTATTCCAGCCATGCTCCCCGGCCTGTTTTTCTATGTCCCTGATGAGCTTATCCCTTTATCAGCGCCAGGCTACGTGCCCTGTTGGTGGCTACATTCAGCAGGATAATAGAGCACAAGCCCGGGGCACAGCATGAATAAATTATGACTCGGCTTTGTCCCCGGGCCCACCACATATACTCTATGTATGAGTACATAAATCTATATATATGTAAATGTGTGCATTTGAGTGTATAAATGTGTGTTGGTGTGTAAGAGTGTATAAATATGCGTGTATGAGTCTAGAACTTTATTTGTGTATATGAGTGTATAAATGTGTGAATGCACAAATATATACCGTATATACTCGAGTATAAGCCGACCTGAGTATAAGCCGAGGTACCTAGTTTTACCACCAAAAACTGGAAAAACCTATTGACTTGAGTATAAGCCGAGGGTGGGAAATGCATTGGTCACAGCCTCCCAGTATATAGCTGCCAGCCCCCTTCAGTATATAGCCTGCCAGCCCCTTTATGTATACAGCCTGCCAGCCCCTTTGTGTATACAGCCTGCCAGCCCCTTTGTGTATACAGCCTGCCAGCCCCTTTGTGTATACAGCCTGCCAGTCCCTTTGTGCATACAGCCTGCCAGCCCCTTTATCTATAATGCCTGCCAGCCCCCTGTTGCCGGTAAAAAAAATAATAAACTTACTACTCACCATTCCGACGGCCCGGACAGCTCCTCTTCATCTTCATCTTCATGCCGCAGGTCCGCGGCAGCTCCGTGGCCGCGCCTCTTCTGTCTTCATGCCGGCTCAGGGCTGCGACAGCTCCGTGCGCACGGCCCGTCCGGAGCTGTCCGGGCCGTCGGAATGGTGAGTTGTAAGTTTATTATTTTGTATACCCGAGTATAAGCCGAGTGTTGAATTTTTAGCACAAAAGTTGTGCTAAAAAACTCGGCTTATACTCGAATATATACAAGTATATATTTATATATACATAAATATATTATTTTTTAAAAAGGAAAAGGGGGGCCCAATACAAAAATAAGGTATGGGGTTCAGCCTCTCCTAGTTAAGCCCCTATTGGTTCCATTTATCGCAGCAAGCCTTCCAGGTCCTGAGGCAGTTATATAGCTCCAGACCATTTGATTAAGAAAGAGAGACCACTATAAGAAAGAGACAGGACAAAATGGCTTGGCCAGCAAAATTCCAAGACCAAAACCACTCCTTTGTAAAAAGAACATAAAGGCGTGTCCCCATTTTGCCTGAAAACATCTTAATGATCATTAATTCTTTTCAGAGAAGACTGGTGAGACAAAAGTTGAACTTTTTCGAAGTTCTAAGTCCCATTGCATTATGTAGAAGCAGCACAGCATTTTGGAAAAGGAACAAGATGTAAACAGTACACTGTAAAAGATGGCGGTGGTAGTAGTTTGATGGTCTGGGGCTGTTTTGCTGCCTTGAGACTTAGAAGACTTGCTGTGATAAATTTAACCAAAAATTCTGGTTTATCTTCTACCAACTGATCCTGAAGGAAAATGTCAGGCCATCTGTTTGTGACCTTCAATGTAATTGGGTTATGTAGCAGGACAATGATCCAAAACACATCATCAAGTCCACCTCTGGAAGGCTTTCAAAAAAAATTAAATTAAGACTTTGGAGTGGCCTGATTGAGATCCCGTGGCATTTTCATATAAGCATATAAAGTTTACTAGAAACCCTCCAATGTGGGTGAATTGCAACAATTCTGTAGAGCTGAGTGGCCATCATTCCCCAGAGCATTGTAAAAGACTCATTTGGCAATGAGGATGAACTTTCTTTCATTAAGAAACCTCTTTAATAATGAAATGTCAATGGCCTCCCTTAATAATGAAATGTCCCGGCAGCAGCCTCAGTTAATATTGAAATGCTGCAGCAGTGGCCTCCCTTTATAATGAAATGTCCCAGCAGCGGCCTCCCATAAAAATAATTAAGTTATAAATTGACCCTTCGGTACTCCCCGCAGCTCCTCTTCTCCTCACCGCTCCTCCCAGCAGAGTGGGCAGAGGCAGGTGTGTGAGCTCCGCCCACACGCACACTATGATGTTAGAATTTGGCAACATGAAGCCTGGAGGAAAAAAGAAGGTGCGGGATCACCGGAGGGAAAGCATAAGTTTATTATTTTTATATGCTCGTGTATAAGCCAAGTAGGGCTTTTTTAGCCCAAAAATTGTGCACACTCCCCATGAATATTTTTGTGTCTTCATATCTTTAACAATGTATGTAAATTATTGTGTCGAATTTTTAGGCATAGCAGAGTGATGGTGGGGCCCAATATACAGTAATAATGGTAAAAGTAATCATTCTCCTCTTGCTCCACATTTTACTGCAGTGTTGGCTTGTCTGCTCCTCTGTCCATTGTCCTCTTAAGTGTTTTAAATCCAGCGAGCACAGTCTACACATTTTACAACAATATAAAATGCGTCATTATCAGCACTCTTAAATAATCTTTTATTTGCAATGTCTATATAGTGGTTTTCTGGTTTTGAAAGGCAAACCATATAAAATTGACAGTAATGTGGAGCAAGTCACAACATATATTAACTTTACAATATGTGTTTACAATAAGTGGCAGATAAGCCTTTGCTACTTTATTATTATAAAGATGCGGTATTGTGTCTGGAATCATTTTAATCACATCAGGGCACATAGTCCCTCTTAAATAAAAGATGCATTTCTATGTAAAGATGAATAAAAATGCATTTTGCCAAAGTTAATATAAAAAGATTAGCAAAGAATGGCAGAATATCGCATGTTGTCTGTCACCGGATGAATAGAAAATGATTATGGAAAGACGGCCAATAGCTGAAATCAAGTTACAAGTGACAAAAATGCAAGTTATTGCACACACTTCCATTCCGCCTAACAAATCGTACACAAAAATATAGTTTTATATTATTTAATATTATATATATATGATATATGTATATATATCGTTAGAATATATATAACTATTTTTGGTTGCGGGTGAGAGGAAATTAAATAGAAAATTCAAGTGCGACTTAAAGGAGGTCTGCCACATGGATGCAGTATTACCTCGCTGTGTGGTCCCATCCAACGGATATGAGGGCATCATAGATTTGTGATTGGGGAAAGTGGAGCGAACATTAACGCCGAACACTGGTGCATAATACCCACATATGGAGCCTTGAAGGGGTTTCTGTGACATAGACAAAGCCCCCTGGGCTCATTTGCATAATTTTAAAAGACAATTTTGGTTGCAGAACAAAACAAATATCATCACATTATGACTACAAACATTTTTATAAAACTGTATACAACACTGGACTGAGGGTGTACTAATGTATATTTCTGGAAAACACTTATTTAGGGAACCTGTTTCTTTTTCTTTTCTTTTTCTGCTTTTCTCCTGAGTAAGCAGTTTATCTGAAATCCTTCAATGTTCTCCTCTCACACGAATAGGAGCTTTTTTGTATTGCCACCACTGCGAATACACCGTATACTTTTATTTCAATGTCTTTCTTATATTTGTATATGCTGCCTTCTTTATGGTTATTCGTACAACTTGTTTAATGAAGACATTATTATTATCCTTTCCCCAATTTCTTTTTATTATGGATGTATCTGTTCCTCAATATAAAGAAGTGTCAACACAGTTTTTCAGCAAAGCCCTGATCACGGACGCCAAGACCCAGAACTAGACCTGAGACTCAGCATGACATTTCACTTCACAGTTCAGATGTTAAAGGAAACTACCATTTGTTTTATGCATTATGAACAAAACGTATCTTGAGATGCTGTAGCTACCTGATGCAGAAACATATATTTTTTTTATCCGATCTGAGTGGTTTGCTCAAAAAAAATTATAAAATTCTGGAGATTGGTAAAGCAGGGAGCCTACATAACACATTACATACAGAGCTCCTGAACTTTCCAGATAGAAATCAAGCTGAGCTGGATGACTCATAACCAGCAGCTGGATGGTCAGAGATTGATTACTTCTGCTTGTCAGACAACACAGTGATTACATTATTCTCTGGTGCAGTGCATAATTAGGGTAAGAGGAGAAGTGCTGGAGCTGTCACAGGAGCAATAAGCCTCATTATCATAAGTTATAGTTGTTTTTTCAGCAAAAGCACTCAGTTCAGGTGTTAACAAGATGTGTTTCTGCATCAGTATCGCTACAGCATTCTCAAGGTATATTTGGTTAATGCATAAACAACATGGTGATTTCTTTAAGTGTGTGAGGTGAGTACACAGTATGGTGGTGATCACGAGGAGAAGCCATAGTGCTAATAATGGTAGGTCAGTTTTCTCAAAAGGCAAAGTCAGTCTGGTTTTAGTGGATGGGCTGATCTGGAATCTGTCTATGAGGTGCAATTATCACCATTTATTATTGGAATACACTGTCTAAATCTTTTGTGCAACATCTATTAATTATGTACTTGTTTTTGTACATGTTTTTACACTGATGTATGTCCTGAGTTTACATTCCCATTCACTGTACTTAGTTTGAAAGACTAAAGAAGACATCTACAAGACAGTAAAATACCAAAATTTACTAATACACTTTGAGCAACTATCCCTGCACCAGTTTATATAAGCACCCCATTTTCTTAGTTTTTGTTTTGTTTTTTTTAACTTTTGGTGTTACACTTCTAGTCACATCATAGACTCTCAGAGCAGAAAGTGACCAGCAGGCTCAATGTTTGGTATTTTCTTGATGAGTGCCATCTTTCTTACAATCTCTCTTTAAATGCGTTTTTTCATTTGGACACTTGGCTTGTAGTTCAAATCAGGAACAGGACGGAATAGACTGTAACGTAAAATCTCGTAAAGGTCTCATGCACAAGACTTTTTGAAGTCTGTAATCGACTGCAAGAGCAATAGCTAATTCCAGTCCCTTAATTGAGGTCTATTGTGCACGGTCAGGTGCATTGGCACGGCGCATGCACTGTTTCTCACCGCAACATGAGTAGACCAGCAGCTATGTTGTCAAATTACAGAGTGCATCATATCTGCCAAAATTTGCGACATGCAAATCATTTTTTATGGTCAGGCCAGCATCAAACAGGGAACACTTTTTGACAATTTACTATACAATTGAGTCAGAGTAGACATACAGTATTCCTATTCCCGTGATTGTGCGTCATGTGCCTGCCTATGAGTATGTCATGGACTGTATAAAAAGGGATTCTCCACCACAGATTTTAATGAAAAAAAATTCCACCTTATTAGTTACTTCCAACACTATACATTATTTATGATCTGTGGGAAACAACAAAACTGTATCAATAAAACTTTGACTACTCTAACAAAATTTCTTTGGTTACTTTAGAAGTTTATGGGGCCTTTTAAAAATGTTACAGCAACACAAATTATGCAAATGGAGGTAGACATCACAATCTCCTCAAAAAGTACCGAGTCTTCATTTATTGATACACAAGGGCACATTTACTTACGCGTCCCTGCGCGATCCCCAAGTTGCATTGTCCGACGAGGATGAGTCTGTCTGTGAGTAAACAGATTTGTGCGCCCAATTTTCTGGCATTGTGTTTTTCCCCTTCCCGCCAGGTCCACCCGGTGTTCACCTTACTTCTTTCGGGTGTATGTAAGTGCATGTCTTGCAACGCAATTTGAATTTTAAATCCGCGCTTAGTCCGAATCAGTCGGTTGTCCACTGAGCCACACCCCTGATTTGTGTCGAGCATGAACGTCGACGCAATTGCACCCAAAACCGATGCGGTCGCCAACAACCCCTGTTAAATGCGGCCCGCAATAGTCAGGAAACCAACGAAAATGCGGTCTGTGTGACCCTTAGTAAATGTGCCCAATGTCTTACATGATGTTAGTAAGTAGTGTTTGCGATTATTTTTATTTTGCACGCAAACACGCTACACTTTGGTCTGTAATGGAATGACAGCATAACTTTACACGCGGTGTGGATTAATTCTGTAAAAGGTTTTTATTTCTTTTTTTTTTATTGAGCACATAGAATCCCTTACCAACTTACATAGGAGAAATTCCAAACCACAAGTGCCTATGTACTTTACTAGCAGTTATTAGTATAAGAGAGGGCTGCATGTCAAAAGCTGTAATGAAACAATCTAATTTCATCTTGTGTGTAGCCGGAGTAAATTTACTGATCACCGGTGGCGATGATGTTAGGAAGAAGCCATCAGCAGGTGCTTTCAGCTAATTATCCTATTAAAGTGGGACAACTTCATAAGGTAGTTTAGATTTATAGACTAAGGAGCATGATGGAGGGAAGGGTTTGATAAAGAGATCTGTACATGTTAGCTTGGAGTTTTTTTTGCTAAGCTAAGCAGCAGAGAATTGATATGTTAGCAATGAAGTGCAATGACAATTAAATTGTAACTGACCTACATGTTTACCATCATTATGCTTTCTCTTTTTACTAGCTTCCTCTATTTAATCACACAGTATGGGGGTTTTTATTAGGCAGTAATGTTAAAATCTTCATCCATTAGCCATAAATGTTTGACTGGTGATCTTCACGTTTCTTGTACATACAAACAAAACCATTTGCGATCATTGTTGACTTGTTTTGGTCTAATTTAATGAGAGTTAAAACTTACAATACCGCCGGTAGAGAACACAGAAATCCGCTAGCATGAGTAAGCTATATAATTTCTATCTATCATACCACTTCTATATTCATTGGTTGTACTGTGACATATGCATATGCACATTTTTTTTCGAAATTGCAGAGTTCACGCTAAGTTTGCTCCATTATGACAAGCAGCGGTTATAAATAATATACTGATAAATTTTGAACTAAATATTACTAATGTAAATGTAGCATGCCGGAGACGAGGACAAACAGACACCATGGCGGTAGAAATATAGAGAATAATCTAAAATTTTTAGAGAAGTTTTAATTTATTTTAGTCTTAATTGATTTTCTTTTTACTAGTATCATACTACCTTGCCTTTTTATTTTGGGCTCATGGTGTCACATGTTTATTTTTTATTTTACCAATTGTGTATTTTACAACTTTACTTTACACTACAGACAGATCGATATGAGTGATCTTACCAATAATTAAAAGCTTTATACATTTCACTTATTCTACAATTTTTTTTTTGTAATTTTCAGACATTTTATTAAAGAAAATGCATTTAATGATCAGATGCCTGGTAGCAAGAACAGGCTCAAGCCACCAAACATTTGCATTTGCAATGTTAATATCGGTACTGGGAGAGTCCTGTCATAGTTGCATGAAATATACTTGGTTTCCTTTTGGAAGCCTCGTCAACATGTTTCTGTATTACGCAATAGAGATTCAAAATGGCTTGAAGTGGCTTAGACAGTGGCACTTCTCTACACCTTCACTCAAACTCTAAGTCAAAACCCAGCAAATCACTCTGCCAAAGAGAGAGCAGGCTCCAGAAGCTTGTACTACTATGTTATCATCTCAAGGAATCTTCAGTTTACTTTTTGCAGTGGGCAACAGCATTAGCAGTTTTCTAATTGGTGGGGGTCCAAGCAATGAATCAGTAGTAGTGTCCTATGCATAGTTGATAATTCTGATATTGTGACTCCTACTTTAATATCTATGCCTTATGGAGCAGCCATAATAGATTTTATAGGAAAATTGGTTGACAACCTTCATGGGACGCTTAGGCCTCATCATGCCAATGTTGGCTTTTTAGATCTTTTCTGGAAACATACAGTACACTACTCGATTATATACTCGAGTATAAGCCGACCCAGTATAAGCCGAGGCCCTAATTTACCCACAAAACCTGGTAAACCTATATTTTTTTTACTCGAGTATAGCCGAGTTGGGTTTTCGGCACATTTTTTGCTGAAAAACTAGGTTTACTTGAGTATATATGGTGATATGACCTCTGGATAGATTTGTTACATGTGATCTTAGTGAAAGCGTTCCATGAAATGTTTCAATACTACAAGCTTTCGCTGATGGTATCCGAAGTTCCTTTCCGTCTGATTTAGAATACTGAGAATTAGGAAACAGAGAGAGAAGAGGGAAAGGGCCAGTGGGAACAAAATAGACTGACATCGGATCTTTTGAGATAAAAGAAGAACATATAAAAGAAATTAACCATTGTGTGATTTTTCACATTTGGAAAATGAGGCAAATAAGATTAAAAGTGGAGAGTACACACAGGTTTTCTTTGAGTGATTCTTAGTCTGAGAAATTTTAAGAAGATAAAGAACAAAATAATGGGTATTTCAAATTTTAGAATACAATGAAAGAGAAGTGGAAATAAACACGTATTCTTCCTTTAAAGAGACAAGAAAAAAATTGAAAACTAAAATTAAATTGTAGGAAATGTGTCTCGGTCAAATTTTGAGTAGATTTTAACTTCTTACAATCTCATAGACAAAGAAAAGTTTAGTGTTTTATGTTTTGTGCTACTCCCTTTTCCCAATTACTTCTTGTAGAGATTCCAGCTGATCATAGGTTGCCCTTTGTGATAACAATTGTCAGTGACAGGTGTGGGAACCCTGCAATAACTAATCCGCTCCTTTGCAACATCAAACAGTAGAGTAACCATTATTCTGTTATTAAGAACTTATTAAAAGTCTAGGGCCAGCTCAACAATTCCCCCACCCCTGTGGTAATGCTGTGATTGTGTGTCAATTGTGCATAGTGCAATAATCATTCAGATGATTATTGATATGGTGCTTGTGAACATTTTTGCTAGTAGTGTAGTGTTCATACCCAAGCTTTGGGGTTCGGGTCACCCAGACCTCTACAACCGAAGTTCGGGGCTTGGGCCAGGCATATCTCCATATATCTGGCCATCTACTACATCTAAGGCCTCATTCTGATGGCGTGTGGGGATGTATATGCGGCCGCAGTTTGCAGCGCATTATAAGTCCCCAGAGACGACATGGCAGCACGGCTGCAGTACGGTGTCACACTTGTGGTACTGATCCACGCCATGCCCACTCATGTGCATCTGCATGTGTGGCACCAATCCGCGCCATATACGGGGAAAAGATAGAGCATGCCATTTTCCCCATTTCCACGGCCGTGCTTCTATGGAGGGGGTTAGGGTAACCTCCTCTATTTCACAACCCGGCGGGCATACGCTATGTGAATGCACTCTTAGAGTGTGAGACTACCATCCTTATATTGACAATTATCCTGTATGTCTCATTCATAAATTGGGACTTGTAACTATATAGCATATGTTTAGTTATGCAAATTCTTGTCATGTAATTGGGCTGTACTGATTTGGTCCTAAAAATGTAATTTTTAAAATTATTTTGTTAATATTTTCTAATGTTGGCTTTCATCATTGCATGAATCTTCTGGATATGCTCTCATCAGATTCAAGCCTTTCTTGACACAATCGGTCCCAGTCTCTACATGGTTCTAAATGTTGGTGCTATGGTCATAGATTTTTCACAAATCTCACATATGCTTAAAGTCATTGTCATACTGTCATACTATGTCATTCCTTTCTTTTCATTTTACCAATGTACAAAGTAACAAACTCAGCATGAACCACCATTTATCCTGGTGAGTATCTAATGTGTTGAATTGCAAAAAAATTAAAGGAAACCTAACAGTAATAAGATGTTCCAGTGGCAGGTTCTTGTAATACATGTCAGCATGTGCTTTTTGTATAAACTTTTAGTGTTCCAATAAAGTATAAAAATCTGGTCTGATATTTTATTTTTTTGGTGTGGCTGATAGTAGCCATGTAGTGGAGCTGGAGTGCGGATACTCCACGTAACAGTAGCTTCTTTTGATCCCTCATGGCTTCTCTTCAGTGTGCAGTTTCGTGCAGTAGCTCTGGCTTAAGAGACATATTACGTTGCTGTAGCTACGCACATTCTTCTGCAATCCGAGCTACAGCGCATGCGCAGAGCTCAGCTTCACAGTGAGTGTGCACAGCTACAGCGTGTGCTGAAGAGAGCCATAAGAGGGATCGAAAGAGACTGCTGGACACGGATAGACCATAGCTCCCCGCTCCTCACGTGGCTACTCCTGCCTCATTAGCCTCTCAGGTAATTTTGAATATAATATCAGACAAGTCATTAATGTTTGGAACACTTAATTTATAAAAAAGGACATGGCTGCCATGTATTGCAGAACCTGCTTAGGTAACCTGTGTTGGTAGGTGTCCTTTAAATGTGAATATTTTGTTAGAAGTGCAATTAATATTTTGAAATTCTATATTCGATTCTCGTACTGTAGTTTGCAGTATTTGATAACAAGAAATTTGAAATTCGCTTTTTAAAAACTTGAAGGTAAAAATATTATAAACAAACTGATGACAGTTCTGACTATGGCTTTTTGAAACAAAAAAAAAAATAAATGATTTCAATAGATAACACAGATTCTTATTTTCATCCATTATCCACGATACAACCTAAGGACTGTATTATTTAAGGGAGATTTAAACAAGGTAAGAGTTGGGGATTATTTAATGGTTTGCTTTGTAATCTAATCTGGTCATTACACACCATTTAGAGGTCATTAATGAGAGTTATTTTATATTTGTACTGGAATATCTAAGGACATGGTAAAAGTTACTGTCAGTAATTTTATGAACCATTCCTACAAAACGTATACTCAAAGATTTATTCGGTCACAGTGACTATAATAAAAGCATAATAAATAATTTAAATGAATTAATGCTTCAGAGTGAGAAATCAAACCTGCAGGAACTGCCTTCTCAAGAAGAAAAAATCCCTTCTAAAAATGTATTAACAAAAATATTGAATAACTGCAGGGTGTAGAATACAACAATGTAATAACATTAAACTAGTATTGTAGCTGTACCCAGATACTTAGAAAGATGACTCAGGCCTCTGGTTTTCCAATCTTGAAGAGAACCTTTCAGGTTGACTGGCCTTTTAAGAAATTATCAGGGCAAGTTTGAAACAATGGGGCTATTTACTAAGGGCCTGTGGCGGCATTTCCTCGGGCTTACGATTTTTCTGGGGGATTTGTGTCCCAACGCTCTGGCTTTCACGCAACACAAATCGGCGGGTGGGCCGTCAGACTATCCGACAGATTCGGACTACGTCGCGGGATTAACAATCAATTTGTGTCGCAAGATATGCACTTACATGCCCAGGAAGATAAGTTGAACCTTCTCATGAATCATGCAATGGGGACAACGCACAATCGCGGGATCGTACAGGACGGGTAAATGTGCCCCATTGTATTCTGTAATTTCCTCTTAAGGCCAAGGGAATGTTACATGAATGAACAAACTTTTAGGGACCTGTGTTTAGTGCTTTGATATTGTTTTATATTGTATTGTATTGGAAGGAATTTACCAAAACCTCTTCTAACCCCTTCTGACCTAAGCCCTTTTCAGGTTTGATTTTCCTCTTTAAATTTTCAAACTGAATTCCAGAAGCCATATGTTTTTTTTTTATTTCCATTTATGAACCTTATGGTATGTGAGAGCTTTTAGCTGCATGAAAAAAATTATTCTTATGGCAACATTAAAGGAAATTGACAACCACCATTGCACCCGTTTGGGGAGCGAGCAAACTTACATACTGGCGTCTTTATTCTAAAAGCAGCTGTTCTCTCTGGAAAATAAGATTATAAAAATATTCAAAAAGGATTTGGGGTTCCAGGCTGTGAGTTCATATTCTTGGTGATCCGTCTGAACATATTGTGCACGGCCTCCTGTATGCATAGTTCCCTCTCCTCTCTCCACTTCCCCTGGCCAAAACTTCGTTAGTGAAGCCTGATATGTAGCCCTGATGCAGCCGCACACATAATGCACATAACCCCAGAGAAGGGGAGGAAGTAGGAGGGAATATGCACACGTAGGAGTGCATAATTATCCCTGGCAGAGCCCCACAGCTCGGCTATCCTAGTGCCATGTCTATTTAATATTTCATAAACCTTATTTTCTTAGAATGCCAATGTTTTATGATAAGGAATATAACAGCTTCTTAGAATGAAGACACCGGCAAATAAGTCTGCTCAGCTCCAACAGTACAATGGTGGTGGTGATTCCTTTATAATCTGTGTATTGTACTGTGAAACTGAAAATTATTCTAGCACACTAACAGGCATAGCGTGCCGTCTCTGGCAGGAACTGCTCCGTTTTACTTTTTCATGCCCTTTTTCTAAGAAAAAAGACTTTAAAAAAATACCAAATGAGGTTCAATTGAACAGCTATGGAATCAGGATCCACTCAGGCTCATTTATACTTTTTAAAACTTTTTTTTAAAGTTAAAAAAAGCATATCTAGATACATTTTTTGGGTCAACTGAGACTACAGTAAGAATACACGACACGAGGAACATGTCTATTCACAATGTAAAGTCTTGGTTGATGAGACGTTATAGGACACTCTTATTGACTAGTAGGTCCAAAATTGACATCTACAACTAAAAGTTATGGAATTTTACTTGTGGTTCCACTTTATCGAAATTTCCTCAGAAAAATTCCTCAAGCTATTTTCAAGTAAGTTGGTAAATTTATTCACCATTTATCATCATATTTACACACAACTGTATATAGGTTTCTTCAGGGTGACAAACAATGACCTCCATAAAGCTCTCAAAGATGTCTTTTAACAACTTAACAAAAGAGGTATTTAAGAGTAATTTATTCCTCATTAAGATCATCTACAGCAATTTTTGTACAATTTTGATATGTGCAGATCCACTATGCAACCTTATGTGCTACATTCGTCTTTGTTTCACTTGTATTTAGTTGTAGTTCTGAAAAATATTGATTGGTGCCATCTTTTTCTGTCATTATCATTGTGTCAACTAAACATTATTATTTGCTCTCCCATTGTCTTTGGATTGCTTTGTGACTTTCTATTACATCAATAAGACCTCATTTTATTCAGGATGTAATACTTGTAATTATGGGTTGGTTTTGCAATTGTTGGATGTAGTCCAGTGATCCCAATTATTTCAACATGATGACCACAGTTCTGTTTGTGTCCAGATATAGAATATATGTTTATTTTATAATAAATTATTTTAGTATTTTCAAAAATGGAATGTCAAATATTTAATATTCATCCACTCACTTTGTTTTGGTAAAGAAATTTAAGTAATATAAATTACTTAAATATTTTGATTAAAAGTTTTTTAATAAACATGTATTTTTATAATTATTGTTTTTACAATTTGAAATGGTCATTTGCATTAGTAGATGAGAGAGAGAGAGTCCGGGCAGCATAGCGATAAATGGTGGCAAGTCCTTGGATTTTGGTTAAAGTAGATAAGCAAGAAATAGGCAGTATTACTAAATTTAGTAGATAGATTTTATTATAATAGTAATAAATATAGTAGAAAAATTTGGAAAATTTCTACAAGAACCATAGAGTTTTTTTATCCACAAAAACATAGGGTAAATGTATCTTTAGTCTGACCATTTGTATTTACATTTTTTTGGGGGGGGGGTTGACAAGCTTTGAATCGTTGGTTTTTTTGCAATCTTATCAAAACTCGCACAAAAGGTCTTCTTCAACACTTCTAAACTTTTCCTATACTCTCGGGTGTGGAGTTGTTTTTGCACCAAATGTGACTTTTTTCAATGTAAGCAGTCTTGAGTCCAAAATATATCAGGCGCAACACAAAAAACTCAGTAGTGCCGAACTTTGCTATACAAAAGTTAGAAGGTAGAAAAGTTGCATATTTTGGCACAAATATGCACATGCACCAAAAATGTTTCATACAAATAAGAAAGACAAAAAAACTAAGATAACTGACCCTCACTAACTTAATATTAATCGCTACTTCTATGCATAGACACTTAGAAAAGTTTTTATCTGTTGTGCGAAAACTTTGAAACAAAAAATCTCAAATTTACATTATTGTAAGGAAGGCATGGGCTGAGGAATGATTTGTTTAATGTGTATATTTTTGTATTCATTTTACAACTAGTTCTTTTATTAAACTCAAAAATAACGATATAAATACAGGCCCGTCTCAAGGACACCCCACTTACGAGATGACCCCTAGTTACAGACAGACACATCGCTCCCACTGTGACCTTTGTTAAGCTCTTTGGATACTTTGCTTTAGTCTCAGGCTGCAATTATAAGCTGTAAGGAGACTGCAGTAAAGCTTTATGATAACTTGTCCACAGACAGCGCAAAATTTAGAAAAATCCAGTTGTCAATGGAAAAAAAACATTTTGTCTGGAGTCACAATTATAATTCTATCACCAGTTCCATTACATACAAGTTTAACTTAAGTCAGGGAACCTGTCTTGTACGTATCTGGACTGCCTGTACGAGCAATGTTGACTAATGATAAGTTGTATAAAAAGAAACACATACAACAATGACATGCTAAGTTAAGGCTCAGAAAAAGTAACTACTATGATCACAAGTACATGGCAACAGGTGGTATTCTTTCTTCTACTTAAGAAACTTACACCGAAATGAGCATAAGGTTTCTACAAAGTGTTCAGCACTCACCAGTATTGAATAAAATAGAGTTTCTTTATAATGTATTTTCTTTATTGAGATGCTAAATGTTTGGGCATTTGTACTTGGATTGGACGTGGGTCCCAACAGGTAATCGTGTAGCATCAGAAAGGAAAATGCAACGTGTCAATTTGCTTGAGGTCTGGGACTGGAGGCATCCAGCAGATCTCTACTCATTCATTGTCATTCAACCGTTCCATCACCAATCACCATTGAAAATCAACTTACTTCGACACTTTTCCACAGAGAAGATCAAGACACTCAAACCAAGACAGCCAGCATTTGGAGATACAAAAAGAGCCAACAAAGAAACATGAAAAATTCATCAGGGATCCCAAGATTGCTTACTAGACAGAGTGTACTACAGTACACACACGTTGTCATTATCACCAGCACACAGAGGCTTGGTGGAATCCTCAAGTTCTGGCTCAATATATTATGATGGTCTTTCCAGCCAAGGGGAAGTTTTTAGGGCAGGGCGACCGAGAAGAGGACGTCCAAGACGAGGAGGGAGGACATGCCGCCGCACCCAAGGACCCATGATACGACCCATCGCAGTTATAGCTGGATTGCAGGTAACCACATCCCGCTACCAACCCTCCTACTCCCTTAGTAGTGAACATCTCCTCCTCCACTTGAGTCAAATGGAACTCCTCAAAAAGATTATCCTTTGCCCACGCAAAAACTTAACACATTCCAGTTGAACTTGACTTGCAACGTTCTACAGAACGTGGAGACTTAGACTTTCTTCTCCACGAAACTTCCCATACTTGGACCCCCCGGATCCCCCATTGGCCCTCATGCGACTAAGTGATCTGGCCTTAGCACACCAAAGCACTTTTTCACCACCCAAACGACCAGGCGTGGAAACTTTATATCCCTAGTTAACAAAGGATTTCCTAAAATTTAACGCGACACAGAAAGGGGTCTCCTACACTTTCCCAGTTAACTTTTCAGGCGGCAACTACCGACCAATTGGGGCCTTGTCCTTTGATGACAAAGATTACATTGAGGAGATATTCTCCCAATTATCCGTTAACACAAACTCTCTAGAGATACCACTATGTTCTTCCCAGAAATCAAAAGCACCCTATATCACCCTCCATGACCATACCATAGACCAAAGTCAACAATTTTTTACACAACAAAATCCATTATTTCAGTTATTTACTTTTACCCAAAATATAAAAGGCTGGACAACCCCCGGAAGACCTAGTCGCCTCCACCACTCCTTCTTCACCCTAGCCATCTTCGGGGAAAAATACTTAGCACCGTTTGACGACCCCCCTCTTCCTCCTCGACACCACGACTTTCTGACCACACCTCCACAACCTGCAACAACCCACCTGACACCATTCTTGTCACATGGATGTCTCTCATATTAACACGAGCTACCAACCTCAAATGATTATTCATGCTGCCTCAGCACACTACTGGACAATTCACACCACCCGACCAGAATCAACAATTGCTTGACCTCCTCCACACTAACTTTTACAAGAAGAACTACTTTATGTTCGCAGACTCTTTCTATTTGCAGATACGAAGGACGCCATGGGTCCAATATGGCCCCCTCCATATGCTAACAGCTACAGTCGGATTTTGAACATCGTTTATATACCCCCATGTCACTTACCAGAAGCAACGCCCTACTGTGTGAAAAGATATATTGATGACATTGTATGCAACTGGGAGGGACAAATGATTCCCTTCTCGAATTTCACACATACCTGAATGATATCTAGCCTGAACTTCAATTTACTACATTCGCTCACCAGCATTGACTTTCTAGACACCACACTCATCAAAGACCCCTCGGGTACCACTACCCAACTCACAGATCACACGAGTACACAGATTGTATCTGCCCCCCATTCTAAAAGAAACACAACAACGGGAGAGATGCACAACAAATTTAGAGCCCGAGGCTATCCTGAACTCCCCTAAAACCCACACACACCACCCAGACAAGACCCCCACCAACCCCACACATTAATTTTATACATCAATATCATCCCTCAGTTTTTAGGATTCCACATTCCATACGTAATTACTGGTCAATCCTTCCCACCAAGTCATCCTGAAATACACCATAATTTTCCATTCTTTCGCACCCTGCTTAGCGATTCCTACTTGAGAGACAACTCGTAATGGGACAAAGTCCTCCACCAGGCGAACAAAACAACGTTCGCACACCGACCTGACTTCCTTGTCTCACTGTCTCCAATGTAACAATGTCCAAAAGGAACAAGATTACCATCCCACAAGGGTACGCATACCCATCAATGACTATTTCCTTGTAATTCCTCCTTTGTCGTCTATGTGATCATTCCCTTACGCTCATATATGGGGGCAAGACTGTCCAACATATGAGGGACCGCATCTCGAACACAAATCCGATATCTGTTGCAGAAACTACTGCTACCTTTACCCCCATCATTTGAGACAGGCCAATCATAGGATCTCACCAGCTAAAACTCCAAGTAGTGGAACATTGTACCGCCACAGAGACGCGGAGTAGAGAATTTATTAAACAACTCCTACCTGCAAAGCCTTGTTGGATACATAACTTGATGCCATGTCCCCCCAATGGACTGAACAGGGAATATGAGCTACGGGACTCATGTGATTTTCACAATCTTATTTCAATAGTCTCATTCTATTCACGATACCATGGTCTGACACGGGCATTGCCGAAGGTATAATCTCTTTCCTCGCCTTTCTACCACCTTCCCCTGATCTTCTCCACACTAGTAGCCATACAACACCATACAACCACACAATATATACAACACCTGCTTCCCGTCATCATCATATACCATGTGTACCACTGTGACTCACATTCCCTATAACTACATCCCCCCTTACCCATACCACATTCTTCAGCATAGAGCTTTCCGCTCGTCACACCCCTCATCATCACTCATAATCACAACCATATATACCATACTTACAACTCACATATTGCCGTTTACATCACGAGACCATCGATACTAACTGTATCTAAGCAGCCAGTCATGCCATACACTTTAGACATCTCTACACTTCCCCTCTCCCTCTTATGTTCACTTCTGCTCATTGGATGAAACCACTGCTATATATGCAATATTTATATGTTTATTCTCTTTACAGTGCCTGAACGTCTGATGTTATAAAAGGACGGAAACGTTGGCAGTTCTTTTGATTGGCCGATTCACTTTAATAAAATATGCAAATCAGTATCACAGAGTGGCAAGTTTTTTCATAGCCATCAACCAATCTCGACATTGGCTTATTAGTCCTGCTTTGACACTTCGGGGCTTATTTACTATGTCCGAGGCTCGCATTTCGTGTCGATACTTCCAACATTTTTCGGGGATGACTGCTTAGGACAGTGTGTTTAGAAGGGGATTTTGGCGCAGCCGCGCTGGCCTTTCATGTCCGGAAACGGGGGCTGTGCCGTCGGAACGTAATCGACTGATTCGACTCCGCGCGCGGATTTAACTTTAAAATTGTGTCGCAAGACAATGCACGTACATACACGGGAAATATAAGGTGAACTCCGCAGGATATGCGGGGAAAGACACTGCCAGGATATCGGGCCCAATCTTATTGACTTGCACAGATTGCTTTATCGTCTCGAATATGCACTTTCTTTGGCTCCCTGATAGGCAAGTAAATTAGCCCTAAGAGTTTTTCTTTTCATTCCATATGAACTGCGAGTGTATGAAGTAACTTTCTTATAGGAATACCTAAGCACATATAGCTTGGCAATTGAAACCATCATAAAATTCTGTTTCAAGTCCCAATGGCTTGGCTGAAACATCCCAATATCATCAGGGCCTCCAATACAAACTTGGACATTGTTCTATGAATTTCTCATTCATTTTAGGCCCTCTTTCCCTGTGATTTTTTTCGACCCTTCGTGCATCAGTTCTTGTCTATGACTCCTGTGCTCATCACTCCAATCACCATTACAATCTTCTACGTTCAATTTCAAAACTTTGTACACACGAAACTCGAACAAGTTTTTGTATGCCACCTTCCAGACTTTTTGAAATGTTTTTAATATCGCTTAATATGGGAAAAACATTCATAATATTTTTTTTATTTTAATTGCTTTGTTATATGCTTGGATATATATATATAGATATAATATATCTAATTATTAACTTCCTATCCGTGACCATGCTGCAATATTAAAAATACGTAAATGTCTCCTTTATTCTTACAATCCTTCTTTATCATATGCCCGAACATTGTTTCATGGGCCATGGTTGATGCACAAAATGTATTATTGCCATTAATGAAAACAGTTAAGTGTCCATTTTTATAATATCAATTTACATTTTACAATTTGAGTACACAAGAATATATACAAGCATAAGAAATGTATTATTTTTGCTCAGGGAAACAGTTTTATAAATGTGTTTCAGTGGTTGAACTATTTGACTAATGAGCATCTCAAGAAATGCAAAATACATGTCCGCCTTGAAATCTGTGCTGGCTGAAAATGTTCGTGTTTAATAAATAGCACAGCAAAAACAATGCAATGTTTTTTGGGTTTTAAAATTATACATTATACAAATTTTGCACTGATGACTAGTTTTAGTAATTTTCGTAAGTTGTCAACATTTGATGTCATTATCTATCATTGTCTCATTATATTTACACAGTAAATGAGTATTATTTATACCATAATTAACCGGATATGTATGATAATGTCATAGATTGTGGGTCTAACTCTGAACGCCCACCTATCTCTGGGAACGGGGTCCCACTGCTCCTCAGCACATATGTTGCTGAATAGAGAGTTGGTCCATGCATGCGCAGTCACTTTCCATTCACCCCCGGGAAAATGAAATTGAAGAAGACACACATCTTGAATGCTCCCATACTGGTTGAACGGACCTCCATTCCTGGGAAAGAAATGATAGTACTCAAAGAACTCTCAATCATCTATTTATCATAATATATTGTGGATATAGTGTAGATAGAACACCCCCTTTGAGTCACTTAGGTAACCAAGTTCTCAGATGAATAAAAGACAAACAATTTCCCAATACCTCATCATGTCACACACACCGTTCTCATACCGGTTCTGTGGTTATTTATTTATGAACATGCTTTTTAATGTGATGTCACACATTTTCCATTGGTTCCAGCATTGTACTATTATCGATCACCATTGACCGGCTGTGATGGATAGGGCTCCTAGGATATCCTCTCCTACAGGCTGGGTATCACAAACTTCACTGGTAACACCCCACGATTAGTGCTGTTTTACGTATTAATAATTCCCCAGGCAAAGCTGCCAGAGGCACTTAAAGTGCCCTGCATCTTGGATTATCGAAAACCACCCATTTGACTTCATAGGGGTGATCATTTGTCTTGTATTTAGACTATCTCCTGATTATTGAACATAGCAGACCCCTTGGTTCACAGTACCCGTAGGAGCCTAAAAAGTGTGTAAAAATTTTAAGATAAATAAAAATAAAGAAATAACCAAAGTTCAGAATCATACCTGTTTCCCTAGAACTGAGATATAATAAACAAAAACATTCATAAACATGTAAAGTACCACTACGATTCCAAAAGTCCAGATCTATTCAATATCAAACTGATTATCCCGGTGCAAACTCACATAACGGAATAATTGTATAAAAATTCTCAAAAGCAAAGAGTTTCAAAACTTGTAGCAATGTAAACATCAATCCTCTACTGCAAAATAACACAACACACCCGGTCGTATGCGTGTATGATAAAAGTTATTGGTTTAGAAATTAGGCAAAATTGAAGATTTTTTTGCCAGGTTTTCATTTAAAGAAAATCTAACGAAACCTAATAAATATAAACCTTAGTGGTTTTGCTCAAAAAAAAATTATAAAATTCTGGAGATTGGTAAAGCAGGGAGCCTACATAAACACATTACATACAGAGCTTCCTGAACTTTCCAGATAGGACTAATCAAGCTGAGCTGGATGACTCATACACAGCAGCTGGAGGATGGTGCAGAGATTGATTACTTCTGCTTGTCAGGGACAACACAGTGATTACATTATTCTCTGGTGCAGTGCATAATTAGGGTAAGAGGAGAAGTGCTGGAGCTGTCACAGGAGCAATAGAGCCTCATTATCATAAAGTTATAGTTGTTTTTTCAGCAAAAGCACTCAGTTCAGGGATTAAACAAGATGTGTTTCTGCATCAGTATCGCTACAGCATTCTCAAGGTATATTTGGTTTAATGCATAAAAACAAATGGTACATAAGTGTGTGAGGTGAGTACACAGTATGGTGGTGGTCACGAGGGAGATAAGTGTGTGAGGTGAGTACACAGTATGGTGGTGGTCACGAGGGAGAAGCCATAGTGCTAATAATGGTAGGTCAGTTTTCTCAAAAGGCAAAGTCAGTCGGGTTTTAGTGATATGGGCTGATCTGGAATCTGTCTATTAGGTGTCATATTATCACCATATTTACTTGAATACACTGTCTAAATCTTTCTTGCAAACATCTATTAATTATGTACTTGTTTTTTGTACATGTTTTTAACACTGATGTATGTACCTGAGTTTACATTCACATTCACACTACTCCCTGCACCAGTTTATAATAGCACTCCATTTCCTTAGTTTTTTTATTTTGAACTTTTTGTGTTACACTTCTAGCCACATCATATGACTCTGGCAGAGAAAGTGAACAGCAAGCTCAAGGTTTTAGGTAATTTTCTTGATGAGTTGCCATCTTTCTTACAATCTCTCTTTAAATGCTGTACTTTCAATTTGACACATTGGGGCACATTTACTTACACGGTCCAGTCGCGATCCAGCGGTGCGTTCTCCGACGCTGATTCGGGTGCTGCCGGGATTCACTAAGGTCCGTGCGCCGATATTCACCAGGTGTCGCTGCTGCACCGAGGTCCGCTGGAGTTCACCTGCTTTTTTCTGGTGCATGTGAGTGCTTGATCTTGCGACACAAATGGAGGTTAAAAACAGTACAAAAAACAATGATAATAATTAATAGATGTTTGCAAAAAGATTTAGACAGCTGTATTCAAGAATATGGTGATAAATGACACCCTCATAGTACAGATTCCAGATCAGCCCATCTCACTCACTAAACCGACTGGACTTTGCCTTTTGAGAAACTGACCTACCATTATTAGCACTATGCTTCTTCCCTCGATCACCCATACGGTACTCACCTCCATCACTTAAGAAATCTAAAGACCATTTGTTTTATGCTTAAACCATATACCTGAGAGATGCTGTTAACGATACTGATGCAGACACACTCTTGTTTAATCCCTGAACTGAGTTCTTTTGCTGAAAAAACATATAACTTTATGATAATGGCTCTATGCTCCTGTGACAGCTCCACTTTCTCCTCTTACCCTATTATGCACTGCACAGAGTAATAATTTAATCACTGTTTTGTCCCTGACAACAGAAGTAATCAATCTCGCAACCATCCTCCAGCTGCTGTGTATGAGTCCTCCATCTCAGCTTGATTAGTCCTATCTGAAGTTCAGGAAGCTCTGTTATTATGTGTTTTGTAGGCTCCCTGCTTTACCAATCTCCAGAATTTTAATAATTTTTTTTGAGCAAAACCACTCAGATCAGGGATAAAACAATATATGTTTCTGCATCAGTGTAGCTACAGCATTCTCAAGATCGTTTTGTTCATAATGCATAAAACAACTGGTAGGTTTCCTTTAACATCTGAACTGTGAAGTGAAATGTCATGCGAGTCTCAGGTCTTAGTTCTGGGTCTTGCGTCTCTGTGATCAGGGCTTGCTGAATAACTGTGTTGACACTTCTTTATATTGAGGAACAATACTCCATAATAAAAAGAAATTGGGGAAGGATAATAAAATGTCTTCATTAAAACAAGCTTGTACGAATAACATAAGAAGGCAGCCATTACACAATATAAGGAAAGACATTGAAATAAAAGTATACAGGTGTATTCTGCAGTGGTGGCAATACAAAAAAGCTTCCTATTCTGTGTGAAGAGGATGAACATCTGAAGGATTTCAGATAAACTGCTTACTACAGGAGAAAAAGCAGAAAAAGAAACAGTTTCCCTAAATAAGTGTTTTTCCAGAAATATACTATTTAGTACACACCCTCAGTCCAGTGTTGTATACAGTTTTAAATAAAATGTTTGTAGTCATAATGTGATTTATATTTGTTTTTGTTTCTGCCAAACAAATTGCTTTTAAATTAGCAAATGAGACCTCAGGGGGCTTTTGTTCTATGTCACAGAAACCCTTCAAGCTCCATCATGTGGTAATTAGGCACACCATGTTCGGCGTTAATGTTCGCCCCCTTTCCCCCCAATCAAAAAATCTATGATGCCTCATATCCTGTTGGATGGGACACACAGCAGGGTAATACTGCATCCATGTGGCAGACCTCCTTTAACGCCTTGAATATTTCTATTAATTTCCTCTCACCGCAACAAAAATAGTTTATATATTCTAACTAATATATTACATAATATATATTATAATATTATATAATAAATAAAACTATATTTCTTGTGTATCGATTTGTTAGTCGAGAATGGAAGTTGCTGTCAATACTTGCATTTTCCGTCACTTGCAAAATGATTTCAGCTCTCGCCGTCTTTCCATAATCATTTTCTATTCATCCGTGACAGACAACATGGCGATATTCTGCCATTCTTGCTAATCTTTTTATATTAACTTTGGACAAATGCATTTTTATCATCTTTACATAGAAATGCATCTTTATTTAAGAGGGACTATGTGCCCTGATGTGATTAAAATGATTCCAGACACAATCCGCATCTTTATAATAATAAGTAGCAAAGGCTTATCTGCCACTTATTGTAAACCATTTTGTAAAGTTAATATATGTGTGACTTGCTCCATTACTGTCAATTTTATATGGTTTGCCTTTCAAAACCAAAACCACTATATAGACTTGCAAATAAAGATTATTTAAGAGTGCTGATAATGACGCCATTTTATATTGTTGTAAAATGTGTAGACTGTGCTCGCTGGATTTAAACACTTAAGAGGACAATGGACAGAGCAGACAAGCCAACACTGCAGTAAATGTGGAGCAGAGGAGAATATTACTTTTACCATATTACGGTATATGGCCCCCACCTCACTCTGCTATGCCTAAAAATTCGACACAATAATTTACATACATTGTTAAAGATATGAAGACACAAAAATATTCATGGGGAGTGTCACATTTTTGGGCTAAAAAAGCCCTACTTGGCTTAATCCGAGCACATATAAAAATAATAACTTATGCTTCCCTCCGTTGATCCCGCACCTTCTTTTTCTCCTCAGCTTCGTTGCCAAATATCTAATCATAGTGTGCGTGTGGGCAGAGCACACACACCTGCCTCGCCCACACTGCTGGGAGAGCGGTGAGGAGAAGAGGAGCTGCGGGGAGTACCGAAGGTCAATATATAACTATTATTTTGTTGGGAGGCCTCTGCTGGGGACATTTCATTATAAAGGGAGGCCCCTGCTGCACATTTCAATATTAACTGAGGCTGCTGCCGGGACATTTCATTATTAAGGGAGGCCATTGACATTTCATTATTAAAGAGTTTCTTAATGAAGAAAGTTCATCCTCATTGCCAAATGAGTCTTTTACAATGCTCTGGGAATGATGGCCACTCAGCTCTACAGATTGTTGCAATTCACCCATTGGAGGTTTCTAGTAACTTTATATGCTTATATGAAATGCCATGGGATCTCAATCAGGCCACTCCAAAGTCTTAATTTATTTTTTTTGAAAGCCTTCCAGAGGTGGACTTGATGATGTGTTTTGGATCATTGTCCTGCTACATAACCCAATTATCATTGAAGGTCACAAACAGATGGCCTGACATTTTCCTTCAGGATCAGTTGGTAGAAGATAAACCAGAATTTTTGGTTAAATTTATCACAGCAAGTCTTCAAGTTCTAGGCAGCAAACAGCCCCAGACCATCAAACTACTACCACCCGCTCTGTACAGTGTACTGTTTACATCTGTTCCTTTTCCAAAATGCTGTGCTGCTTCTACATAATGCAATGGACTAGAACTTCGAAAAAGTTCAACTTTGTTCTCACCAGTCTCTCTGAAAGAATTAATGATCATTAAGATGTTTTCAGCAAATGGGACCCGCCTTATGTTCTTTTTACAAAGGAGTGGTTTGGTCTTGGATTTGCTGGCCAAGCCATTTTGTCCTGTCTCTTTCTTATAGTGGTCTCTCTTTTCTTTATTCAGATGGTCTGAGCTATAGTAACTGACTCAGGACCTGGAAGGCTTGCTGGCGATAAATGGAACCAATAGGGCTTACCTAGGAGAGCTGAACCCCATAGCTTATTTTGTATTGGGCCCCCTTTTCTTTGTAAAAAATAATATATTATGTATATATAAATATACTGGTATATATTCGAGTATAAGCCGAGTTTTTTAGCACAACTTTTGTCTAAAATTCAACACTCGGCTTATACTCGGGTAGTACAAAATAATACCTTACAACTCACCATTCCGACGCCCTACAGCCCGACGGGCGTGCGCAACGGAGCTGTCGCAGCCCTGAGGTCGCATGAAGCAGAAGAGCGCGGCACGGAGCTGCCGCGGACATGCGGCATGAAGATGAAGATGAAGAGACTGGTCCGGGCATCAGACTGGTGATAGTAAGTTTTATTATTTTTTTTACCGGCAACAGGGCTGGCAGGCATTAGATAAGGGCGCAGGCTGTATGACAAAAGGGTACTGCAGGCTGTATACACAAAGGCTGGCAGGTCCGTATACACAAAGGGGCTGGCAGGGCTATAGACAAAGGGCTGGCTGCTGTATACATAAGGGGCTGCAGCTATAGTACTGAGGCGCAGCTATATACTGGAGGCTGTGACCAATGCATTTCCCACCCTCGGCTTATACTCAAGTCAATACGGTTTTTCCAGTTTTTGGTGTAAAACTAGGTACCTCGGCTTTATACTCAGGTCGGCTTATACTCGAGTATATACGGTATATATTTGTGCATCACACATTTATACACTCATATACACAAATAAAGTTCTAGACTCATACACGCCATATTTATACACTCTTACACACACAACACACATTATCACACTCAATGCACACATTTAATATATATAGATTTATGTACTCATACATAGAGTATATGTGGTGGCCGGTGACAAAGCCGATCATAATTTATTCATGCTGTGCCCCGGGCTTGTGCTCTATAATCCTGCTGAAGTCATACACCAACAGGGCACGTAGCCTGCGCTGATAAAGGGATAAAGCATCCAGGGACATGAGACTGGCCAGGGAGCATGGCTGGAATAAATTATGACTCAGGTCTGCCCCCGGGCCCATTAACATGGCAGGCCTGTAGCAGCCGCTATGGCTGCAACAATGCAGTTTACACCCACTGGGCTCCATGAATTTTGCTGTCTATTAAAATCCTGAGGAGAAGACCAGGTCATCTGTTTGTGACCTCAACTTCAGTGCACTTGGTTATGCAGACAAAAAAAAAAAAAATCCAAACACACCGCTGTCCCTTAAGACCACCTCTGAATGGTTTTAACAAACGAATTAAAGGGTGTTTTCCGACGAAAAACAAAAGTTGCCCTTTCCACAGATAGACCTTACTTGGAAACCCTCCAATATAGGTGAATTAGAAAATCTTTAAAGATTAGTGCCAAAATTCCTCCAATAATGTAACAAACCATTGGCAGTTATCAAGAAGGTCTTATCAGTTATTGAATTAAGGGGCCATTACTTTTTCACAAATCGAAATGAAGATTTGACTACTGTTTCCTAAAGACCTCAATTAAAAAATTAATCATGCATTAACCTGTATTATGTTTTTCTAATATTAATTTGGGGCAGATTTACTTACCTGGTCCTGCGCGATCCCCGAGGTGCGTTGTCCGACGAGGATGAACTCTGCCCATGATTGAACAAGATCATACGCCCGACTTCTTGCATGTGTCGCTTCCCGCAAAGGTCCACCGGAGTTCCACCTTCTTCTTCTCGGAGTATGTTTATGCATGTCTTGAGAACACATTTGAATATTAAAACCCACGCTCAGTCCGAATCAGTCAGGTTGTCTGAAGGCCACGCCCCCAATTGTGGTCGCATGAAAGTCGGCATGATTGCGCCACATCCAATCGCGTGTCCAAAACCCGTTAAATTCGTTGCACAACAGAATAGTCGGAAAACCACAAGAAATGCAGCCTGAGGAATGTGTCCACCAATGTCTTGTGGCTGACGGTAGAGCATTATGATTAGCCAAGCGGCTGCATAAAAATCTACCATCCTTAATGGTTGTTGCTATATGTGTCTTCTGACTACGGTATATTTTCTGGTAAATGTTAGTGTGAGAAAGTTCCCTCACACTTGATAAGTTTGCGGAGTGCCTGGCTCACGCACATCGTCAGCTGGTCAAGCAGACACGGAAAAAAAATTAAAGAACAGCTATGTCTCCAATGCAACTATGTACTTATTGGTAACATCTAGAAAAATACTTCACAACGGACAGCACTTTCGGGTGAGTACAAGCACTATTACATGTTTATGATACTAGTCTAATCATGGCAATGCTGCTTGTTGCGAAATAATGAACAGGCAACAGAGAATATAGTACACAATAAAATAAGTATTTATCAATAGAAAATCTGGCAATTAGAATCCATTGGCTGCCCACGAGAGCCCTGCTGAGCTGTTTAAGTTGGAGCTCTTCTGATGAATTTTGAGCTTCTCTTAATTGATTTTAGTCAATTATGGTCCAAGATGATTTTATGGGATTATTCCTTTGAAGGGAATGTATCACCAATGTCCTAATTATTAACAAATCTGAAGAAGCGAAATATATCACTTTTGCTCCTAACTTTTTCTGTCCTGAGTAAATTTCATTTTTTTTTTGCACAGATGTGGAAGCAGCAACTAATGTAACCACATTTAGTTGAATTGTTTTCAAGCGATCTCAAAGCTATACTTAGATGGTTTATTGTGGCCAATGGAAATTTCTATAATGCATGTATCAGAGGGTGGAGATAAGCTTACATCACTATGTCAGTAGTGATGTATATCTATAAAGAGTCATGTACAGGGAGGGGAGGAGATAGCTGTGATGTCATCATTCATCATGCTGTAATGAAGGGTCATGTGTATCTATTAGAGGTCATTGTACAGGAGGGGAGGAGCATAACTGTGATTATCTATTGTCAGTAGTGATGTAAGAGGGTCGTGTTATCTATCAGAAGTCACATTTCAGAGGGAGGTGGAGATAAGCTGTGACTCATCTACTTGTCAGTGTGATGTAATGATGGTCTATGTTATCGTTTTAAGTCTTGTACGGGAGGAGAGGACTAAGCGTTACATCTCTATTGTCAGATATGTAATTGATGGTCAGTGTTATCTATATAGAGGGGCAATTGTACAGGGAGGGAGTAGAGATGAGCTGTGACATCATCTATTGTCAGTAATTTTGATGATGGGGACCAGTGTTATCTATATAGAGGTCTTGTACAAGAGGGAGGAGATAAGCTGTTGACATCCTCCTATGTCATTAGTGATGTAACTGATCGGCAGTTTATATATATAGATGACATTGTAACAGGAGGGGGAGGAGATAAGTTTGGACATCATCTATGTGTCGTATGATGTAATGATGGGTCAGTGTTTTTAGTATAGAGGTTCACTATACAGGGAGGGGGAGCGGATAGATTTGTGACATCATCATTCGTCGTAGTGATTGTAATGATGGGTCTTTAGTGTTATCTATATAGAGGACTTGTAACAGGAGAGGGGAGGAGTATAAGACTGTTGACCATCATCTATTGTCAGTAGTGATGTAATGATGGGTCGTTAATATATCGTAGAGAGTCCTTGACAGGAGGGGGAGGAGATAAGCGGTGACATCAGTCATTGTCGTAGTGATGTAATGATGGTCAGTATATCTATATAGGAGGGTCAGTACAGGTAGTTGAGGAGATAAGCTGTTACATACATCTATTGTAAGTTAGATTACAATTGGGATTTCTTTAGAGTTGTATCTTCTTTTGTGATCCTGTCGGGATTTGTAGTTTATGCAATGATGTGATATAAAAATATGAAAAAAATTCACTCACTTCTATTGCCCATATGCACTGTACTCTATAGGTTAATATCATATTTGATATGTCCCCTATGATATTGTAACTTCACTATGGCAATAGATGGCGCTAAATAGTTTAAAGATTATTATTTTATTATTATTATTATATTATATATAGCCTGCATAAGGATACAACACATAAAAATTACAAAAATAAGCCAATTATGTTTCCTTACAGACTTGATTTACAAAGTAGTATTTCTGAATGAAGCGAACCTGCTCGTCCTAGCTTGAGCTCGTTCGCGACATTAGCGTACTCGAAACGCTCGTGCTGCTCGACGATATTCGCCTCGCTTCAGAAAATGGCAGCTCCGCCGTTTTGCTTTTGGCGGCCAGACAGAGCCAATCCACAAGCCAGGAACTCTGTCACTCCACCCAGCATCTGACGTGCGGACCCTTACACGTCGATAGCATGGTTGGCTGGCCAGTATCAGGTGACCTGCGGATATAACAGCCCTGCCCGCGAGCTGCTTCTCATTCGTGTCTGGATGCGCTAGGGAGAGATGCTCTCTGGGTCAGGGAAAGCGTTAGGTGTTATTAGCTTATTAGGCAGGAGTGATTCTCCAAGAACCCAACAGCCCTTGGGGCTCTAAGTCTATTTTTTTTGAGTGCTTTTGAGAATGCAGGGTCTACGTTTTAGCCTGTGGCTTTAATAACACCTGACTGTCTTTTTTTTTCTTTACCTTTTACCCGGCCTTCCCCTGCTCTGCCCGACCTCTCTTCATTCCATAGTACTTTCATGTTTATAGGATGCACGCGAACCTCTTCCGTCTTTCACTAAGCTAGCTGCGTCCTTTTCTGCTGAGCTTCCCTGCCCCTTAGGCCCTTGTCTCCAACCGGGGCCTTAGTCTGCCAGCCCTCTTAACTACGGCCTAGGCTATATGCTGAGAGGCGACGACTCATATGGATAGGTGAGGACGGGCGTCTTCTTTCTTTTCACTCCAACACCAAAGTGGGAAATTTAGTAGGGGTGATTTTCAATTAAGGCACAGTCTGCCATTTTCGCTTTTATTTCGTTTATTTTGTTTAATAACTCAGTGTCATCTCATCTGGCAATAGTAGTGTGCTTTCTATTGCTAGGAAAATAGCCATAGGAGAATCCAAACGGCTTACCTTACGCATACATAGCGTTATATATTTGATTTCTGTTGATCTGCTGGTGTGCTGTTACTTGCTCAGTGCATCTACTAGCCAATTGTGAGCAATTTGTGTGAGCTGCGACCGCTGTGTTTTGCGCTTAGTGACGCACATATCCATGCAAGAGACCGCATGGGAAAATTTAGAGGGTGGATTTCAATTAGGCACAGTCTGCCATTGTCCTTTTTTATTTACGTTTATTGTGTGGTTAATAACTCAGAGTCATCTCATCTGGACTAGTAGGTGCTTTTCATACTTGGCTAGAAAATAGCCATGAGGAAATCCCAAACGGCTTACTTAGCCTACCAAGTAGCTTTATATATTGATTGCTTCTTTGGGTTGATCTCTGGTTGGCTTGTACTTGCTGCAGTGCATCACTAGGCCAATTGTGAGCAATTTGTAGTGAGACTTGCGAACAGCTGGTTTGCGCTTAAGTTGACGCCACATACCCATTGCAAAGACCGAAGTGGGAAAATTAGTAGGGTGGATTTCAGATAGCACCAGTCTGCCATTTGTCCTTTTTTATTTTAACAAACGTGTTTTTTTGTTTTAAAATTTTTGTTTACACTCAGCGTCATACTCATCTGGCCATAAGTAGGGTGCTTCATACTTGGTCTTCAAAATGCAATAGGATAATCCAAACGGCTTACTTGCCTACAGTAGCGTTATATATTTTTGAATTCGGGTTGATCTGCTGTGGCTGTACTTGCTGCAGTGTCTCTACTAGCCATGTGTGAGCATTTTAGGGAGACTTGCGAACCGCATGTGTTTTTGCGTTTAGTGACGCACATATCCATTGCAAGACCGAAGTGGGAAAATTTAGTAGGTGGTTGGATTTCAATAGGCACCAGTTCTGCCATTTTGTCCTTTTAATTACGTTTATTTTGTTTAATATCATGTCATTCATCTGGCATAGTAGTGTGTTTCATATACTTGCTAGAAAATCAGCCATAGCACATGGATAGCATCGTTTGTTTTTAAAAACTCAAAAACACAACCACAAAAAAAAAAACACAAACCCAAAAAAAGTTAAAAAAAAATTAAGCTAAACTTCATTTTAAAGTTTACCCAGGGCTATGGTAGAGGACGGATGGCGGGGACGTGGCGGTCCAACTACTTCAGGGGTCAGAGGCCTTGGTCCTGGCCGGGGTGAGACACCTACCTGCTTAGAGGAGCTGGGAACGCCGCAGAGCTACACTCCCTAGGTTCATGTTACTGAAGTTACTGGACTCCGTGGTAGAGCACTGTTAGGCCAACACAGTGCGAACAGGTTGTGTCGTGGTTGATGACAAGCTTCGAGCAATTTTGTCACAGCCAGTCTTCATCAGTCCACCCATGTCACCGACAATCGCCACTCTCTCCAGTCTCCTGCACCCAGCCTCCTCCCGCCCCAGTCTGCCACTCCCAGGAATTTGGCATTGAACCGGCATACTCTGAGGACTGTTTTCTGGACCCTTCCCACCAATCACAACCACTTGTCTGTTGCTGCTGAGCAATTTTCCCGATGCCCAGGTTTTCAACCAGTCACAGTCTTGTGGGTGAATGATGACCTTCTTGACTAGTGGAAGTGCTGGTACAAGAGTGTGTCCGACAGAGGAGACACGGTGTCAGGACGGTTGGGAAGGTTGTGTCAGGCATGAAGTCGAGGGGGAGCAGACTGAGGGATCGGAGGATGAGGGTGGAGTGCATACCAGCTGGGTTGAGAGGCCGGGTGAACCCAGTGCTTCTGAGCCGAGGAGGTTAGAGCTCGACAGAACAGGTTTCATGTTCATTCCCCACCCTTTTCACACCTACCTTTCCTCCCTCTACGCTGCCCCCTACCTCCTTCCCCCTCGCCTCTTCCCCCTCGGTTGGGGCCAGACGGAGAGGCAGGGTCCAAGCTGGGCATCAGCGCCCAAATGTTAACCTAGTGAAAGCTCCGTGGCGAGGGCTATGCGCGAGGGCTAAATCTTTCGAAGTCTGGAGGGTTTCTTTAAGGAAACACCGGTGACCGACGGACTGTGGTGTGCAACATTTGCCAAACCAGTAGCTGGGGTTCCCCCCTACGTAGCTTTAAATACACCATTATGCGCAGGCATATGAATGCTAAAACACCCCACTTCAGTTGGCAACAAGCCGCTTTACTCCTGCCGGCCACCACTGTCGTCCTTCCTCTCCCGTGTAGCTGATAGTCAGCCCCCTGCCACGGACCTTTTGTCCTGCCACAAAAAACCCATCGTCGCCTCCACGATCCTCCACAGCATCCACCAGCGTTCAGCTTCATACCCAGACGCTGGAGCGGAAAACGCAAATATAGTGCAAACCACCCGCACGCCCAAGGCCCTTAAGTGTGACACATCTCCAGATTGCTTCGGAGATTGCGCCTATGGCTAGTGGACCGAGGGCCGTTCGCAACCTCATGCGGCGGCCGCCCCTCGTATTCGGTCCCCAGCCGCCACTATACTTTTCCCGATGTGCCGTCCCAGCCCTGCCCCAGCAAGACGTTGTCAGACACTTCATCCGTGCCTGACCAACGCCGTTTCTGACAAGGTCACACCTGACCCGGAAACGTGGACGAGTGCTGCCGGGCAGGGCCACTTATATATCAGCTGACGGCACATTGGGTTAACTTGGTGGAGGCTGGGAGCGAGTCTGAACCCCTGCGGCTGGTCATATACTCCGTCGCCGCAGGATGTCGGGGCCTACCTCGGTCCAGATTGTTTCATGCTACATGCTACCTCCCACCCACTCCTCCACCTCCTCCTCCGAACATCCATCCGTGGCACGGCCGGGCCATCAGTCGGTAGCTTCAGCACAGCAGCAGTGCCGTCGCTAAGCGACAGCAGTGTGCTCAAACGGCTGAGGCCTAGCGATAAAAGCACAACCGCCCAAGAGCTATTACAGGGCATCACGGCGCAGACTGATCTGTGGCTGCACCCGCTGAACCTGAAGCCAGGCTATGGTTTGTGTGTGACAACGGGCCGTACCTGGCTGGCGGTCTGCAACTCGCCAGACTACACATGGCCATGCTGCCCAGTGTTATGATATTTCAGGCGTTTCCTCAAGACATAACCCCAATCTGTCTGATTTGCTCAAGAAGGTGCGCCGCAAGCTGTGCGCCACTTGTCATGAAGACCAGCCAGATGCGCACTCTCAGGGCGCGAGCGCACGCCGCCTCCAACTTGCCCGCCACCGACCATGTGTGCGACGTGCCCCACGAGGTGGAATTCAACACTGACCATGTTATCCCAGTTTTTACAGCAGAGGCGCAGCGATGTAGACTCCAATGTCAACTCCATCCACCGAACTGGTAGTCAGTCAGGCAGCTTCCTCCTCAACTACAATGGTGGTGGACGTGGATGTCTGATTATCTGTCAGGTGCTGAGAACTTTGAGGAGTCAACACAGATGGTCGTGGCGATGCCGCCATCATCAGCCTTGCACCCCCGCATGCTTGGCCTGTGACAAAACTCTCTGCGTCAATGAATGCGAAGCTTTGCGATCGTCACAAGAGACGGGGGAAGAAGATTCCCGTTGTGATAGCCAAAGCACCCTTAGGTTGTTTCTCAGTCACATATCAGAGGAGTGTGGAGGAGGGTAGAGGGAATAGGAGGAGCAAATTTGGCCGGACAGAAGTAGGGGACCATTGTTTCAGCCTTCACTGTCGCGTGTATGGGCAGAAGACAGAAGTTTGGGAGGGAGTTGAGGAGGAGGAATGGCAATGGCAGTCAGGCCAGTGAGGGGGAGTGAATTCTTACGGTTGTACTCTGGCGCGCATATGGCAGGATTTCATGCTAGCGCCTATCCCGTGCCCGCGTTCAAGATTTATTCCAGCACCGAATTACTGTGGTGTTCAACTCGCGGACCACGGGTACAAGCAAAATCTTCCACTCTCATCCTGCGAGGAAGGCAGTGTGAGAATCCGCATGGAATACTCAGGCAGGCCCTGGTGCACAAGATGAAAACAGTTATCCCTTCTGACAGCGCTAGCGGCAAGAGTGCTATTCGGCGGGACAGTAGCGAGGAGAGTAGGCGAGCAGGCAGCTTGTCCCACTGGCAAGGGTAAGCTTTACAAGGCTTTTTTGCCAGCTTTATGATGCACCCCAGCAAGACACTGCACATGTACCCAGTCCGGAGAGTGGGCTGATCTTTACACGAAAGTAGTGAGGGACGATACGTATTCTGACATACATCGTCCTAATGATCACAACGTCCCTACAACGACGGGTTCAAAGACTGGAATGTGCATAACTGGCGCTGTACGCCTGGAGGTCTTGCTGCCATGACCGCTAGCGTCTTGTCCGAGGCGGGTTTTCAGCAGCGGGGCATCATCACCGATAAGCGTACACGCCTGTCGACTGACAGCGCGGCACGGCTGACGCTTATTAGACGAATAAAGCCTGGCTTTCTCATAATTCCAATCTCCCAGGTGAAGACAGCTCAACCTGAATAATTGCATCCACTCCTCCCCTCTCATTTTCCGTCCCGCTTCTCCTCCTCTTGACAGTAAAGCAAGGAAACTGGCTATTTTTGACAGGTTCCCCCCACTGCGCTAGCTACAGTACTTTATCTTATAAATTTCTGGAGGCCACCACCCGGGCCCCTTGTTTTAAACACTTTTTGGGAGTGCCACATACAGGCACTCAATCTATTCATTTTTTTTCTGAGAGGGGTGCCACCTACCCGGTCCTCTGTTTTAAACCCCTTTTTGTGGAGTGCCACATACAGGCACTCAATCTATTCAATTTTTCTGGAGGGCCACCGACTGCTCCTCTGGTTTGAAAATTTTTTTGGATGCCACATACAGGCACTCCATCTATTCCATTTTACTGATGGCCCACCTACCTGCTCCTCTGGTTTGAAAATTTTTGGGACGCCACACAATACACGCACTATCCAAATTAAATTGTCTCCATAGCAGCCTCCACAAACGTTTCTCATTGCCTACCTCCAAAGTCGTCCATATAGCTGCCTCCATACATCGTCCCTTTATCAAACGAGTGTGTGTCAGCAGAAATTTGGGTTGTTTTCATGTATTCCACATCACGTTGTTTACTTTGGTCGCCAGCCCTCTGCTTGTATCCACATATACTGGCAAACTTTTATCATTACCATATTATTTCAAGCGCTTCTTGCGCATCTGTTTACAATTCCCTCACCTGCATAGCCTAAAACTTATAAGAACGCTACTACACTTGATCTTATACAACAGGGGTTTCTTAGAAGTCTGTTTGTGGAGTATCCGAGAGACAGGGGGCTTGGATGTCTAAAGCTCCGCCTGGCCAGCGGAGCGGCCAGCCTTCCCAGCTCACTCCTCCGCTTCTTCGCATTCTGTTACTCCCCTCACCCACCCGCCATAATCCCAAACTTAATAAGAACGCTACTACACTTAACTTGGTGCGGCTGGACCGAGTCTGACCCTGGGGCTGTCTATACTGGCCGAGCATAGAATTGCGGGGCCTACCCTCGGTCCAGGTCTCAAAGAAGGCCTATATACCCCTCCCTCCCAACCCGCCTCCTCCTCCGATTAGCCATCCGTGGGCATGGCGCCATCATCGGTAGCTCACGGCACAGCAGCATGCCGTCGCTAGCGACAGCAGGCGGTGCTCAAGCCTGCTGATGCCTAGGCGATACGGCACACCCGCCCAAGACTATTACTACAGGGCATTCCACATCAAACTTGTTAACTTTGTCGCCACCCGACCCTGCTGTGTAATCGCACCAAGATACTTGCCACTTTTTATCATTTACCGATATATTATTTCAACGCTTCTGCTCATTGCTGTTACATTCCCCTCACCGGAATATCCTAAACTTATCAGACGCTACACCCTTGATCTTATACACAAGGTTCTTAGAGTGCTGTTTTGGGGAGTAGGCCTAGAGACCGTGCTTGGATTGTCGAAAGCTCGCTGGCACGGAGCGCTCGCTCCATCCAGAGCCAACACATAGTTTTAACTGCAAGCACCTTTATCTACTTACTAGTTCACTCCTCCATACATGGTCCCCTTATCAAACTAGCTGTGTCAGGCAGAATTTTTGGGTTGTTTTCATGCTTCCATGTTAACGTTGTCGCCACCGCTGCTGTGTAATCCCCAAAAATATACTGGCAACTTTTACTCATGTATCGTATTATTTGAGCGCTTCTTGCTCACCTCCTTTGGTTCCTCTCTGGCCACCCATTGGTTTGAAGCCGATCCATTTAGGTATTCGCCATGCCAATCTCTAGCCTGCTGCCTCTGCCTCTGCATGCCCGTCCCTATAGTGTCAGGTTCAAATTATTGCATGTTTTAGATGCTACTCTAGCTTCATTCTGTCACTCTGTCATGGCCATTCTGTTGCCCATAATTTTGGCATAATGGTGCGATTATGCCGCCTCAAGGCCTCCAATGCTGCTGGCCCCTGCGGTTTCTGTCCATTTCCGTGGTGGTTTGGTCCATCCTTTTTCTGAGGTTCCAGGTGTTTGGCCAATCTTTCCCTGTGCAGACCTTGGTCCCCTTGACAAATGCTCGGTCTTCCCCTTGACTTCATGGGGTTCGTTATTCGAGACGAGCACTCGAGCATCGGGAACAGTTCGTCTCGAATACGAGTACCCGATCATTAGTGCTCGCTCATCTCGAGTCATGTTTCTGGCGATGGTTCCCTGTTCATACCTTAAGCATAGGTCACCATAAATCTAAATTATGAGGAATTTCTAGAACATGCAGGTATTTCTTACTTTTGAAGTGACACGATTAGGATCAGAGCTATATTTATAAGATTTAACATGAATTCATATCGTGCCAACAGATTTGTTATCATATTAGGTAAAACACGAGCTGACACGTCACTACTCACAATCAACATTGCTTTGTCTAGACACACAGCAAATGCAATCCTAGTTACATTTATGACAAATTCTGCAAGATTTCAATTCTGCCCCTTTTAATCTTTTATATTTCCATGGCTCATTTTCACGAGATATTTGCTTATTTTCTTGTCTGTACATATTTCACCTTGCTGTGGAAATAACAGTGAGGGACTGGTTTCAATTAGGCAATAGATATGTCAATATTCATAAAAATGTAACCATTTGCAAACTGTAATGTTCTATACCTAAGCGTTTCATGGTGGAAATAAATCTGAAGTGTGGATGCTCCGCTGGATGAGTTACCTATATACTTCACTTTTTTCATCCAGTATTTATCTGAGGAATAAGTTTGTTTGTTATACAATGCCCCTAAAAGGAGATGTTTCATATAATCAGATGAGATCTTTTATTTTAGAACTTACATGACTGCTCCTTATGACTCCACTATTCTGTTTTTACTGTATACAGTTGTTTAACAAAACAGAGACAACGTTAGTCGTTAGTGTGAAAATACATATCGTCCACTATTGTGGTCCGTTATACTACATTTAAGGCCCGCATTCCACGTGACCATATGGGGGTTTGTACGACCAAATCTTTGGGGGTACACACGTTCCTCATAAGCGGCAATGATGTGAAAAAAGATAGGACATGTCCCTAAGTTTTCCCTCCCCCCGTTGCATGCCGTACGAAGCATTTCTATGGAGAAGGAAGTGGTCCACCCCTCCCCTCTCCATCCCACCGGGTGTTGCCTTGCCTAGCTATGCCCCGGCAGCTATACGTTCATAGAAATTCCAGGCCATACAGTGCAAAAGCATCTCTTTCTTGGGACTTCTATGCCGGCTGTTTTTATGATTCCATTATTACAATAACAAGGAAGCTTAGATATTCGATTAAGATTAAAGTTGTGTTATCCCCCTCCACAGACAGAGATATTGGGGCTATTTATCAGGGCTTCTTCTGCGCCATGCCACCTATTCCTAGCACTGCAAGTATTCCCCCTTTCCCCCACTTCCCACGTCAGGGGGCATTAGGGGCTGGAAGGTGAAGCGTGGCCGGACCTGAGGTTGGGCTCGGTTCGGCCGGGGAGTGGACAAGTTGTGGTCCTTCTTGTCCCTGTTCCGTGCACTCACCACACTGGCAATTTCAATTGAAGAGTCGCCAACGCATTTATTTCTACTGCAGGCAGGACTGGCAAGAAATAAACGATGTGCATCTCCCGCTGCCGGATAATGAAGGGGCTGGTGCTCACGCAATGGTTAGGAGTAAATACCCACCAATATGGCGACTGGGGAAGTTTCACTGCTGAACTAGGAACGAGTTGACCACTTAAATTTCAGGTTCAGGTGACTTTTTACTGACCCAGAATTCCACTTCCAATATACCCCAATCTCCATTAAATATCCTTGCGTACACCGTCACGGGTGTTATGAGCAGAACCATTTTAAAAGATGACAGCGCGTTTCCCCAGTGGAATTTAAAACGGTTTAACCACACCATTATCAGTGGCTGTATAGTTCCCGGGTTCCGGGTCCGGGTACAGGAACCCAAACTTTTGGTCCACTTCGCCAAACCACTAGACCCTCTTCCTGGGTCTATCTACGCTTCTACTGATTTGGTCAGCTTGTACCTCTGAATAGGTGGCAGGTTATAGAAATAGTCAGATGGACTGTGCTCCGCCATTCCATACTCCCATCAACAGTGGATAAAGGGTTTCAAAAGTCAAACTGAGTATTGCAAATTAATTGGGTAATTGATTGCTGATATAATATTTATGCAAAAATAACAATTTTTTGCCTAGTCTTGTATGGTGGCTCATTTTGGTCTTGCAATGTCCTGCAAAGCACATGTCATCCTCCACCAACCGAACCTATCTGTAAGGGTTATACCCTAAACCACTTTAGGGCACTACAAGCATGGCTACAACTGCCAGCATGGTATCCCTGCTATCTAAAATATGCCAGTGATTACTCACAGCCTCCTACCCAGGACCACCTACTGAACCGATGTATGTACCTGAGTTTACATTCACATTCACAGTGTACATTAGTTTGAAAGACTAAAGAAGACATCTACAAGACAGTAAAATACATACAAATTTACTTAATACACTTTGAGCAACTACTCCCTGCACCAGTTTATAGTAGCACCCCATTTTCTTAGTTTTTGTTTTTTTTTTTTAACTTTTGGTGTTACACTTCTAGTCACATCATATGACTCTAGCAGAGAAAGTGAACAGCAGGCTCAATGTTTTAGGTAATTTTCTTGATGAGTTGCCATCTTTCTTACAATCTCTCTTTAAATGCTGTATTTTCAATTTGACACATTGGCTTAGTAGTTCAAAATCAGGAACAGGACGGAATAGACTGTAACGTAAAATCTCGTAAAGGTCTCATGCACAAGACTTTTTTGAAGTCTGTAATCTAGCTGCAAGAGCAATAGCTAATTCACAGTCCCTTAATTGAGGTCTTTTGTGCACGGTCATGGTGCATTGAGGCACGGCGCATGCACTGTTTCTCACCGCAACATGAGTAAGACCAGCAGCTATGTTGCAAATTACAGAGTGCATCATATCTTGCCAAAATTTGCGACATGACCAATCATTTTTTATGGTCAAGGCCAGCATCAAACAGGGAACAACTTTTTTGACAATTTACTAATACAATTGAGTCAGAGTAGACATACAGTATTCTATTCCCGTGATTGTGCGTCATTGTGCCTGCCACTTATGGTGTATGTCATGGCACTGTATAAAAAAGGGATTCTCCACCACAAGATTTTATGAAAAAAAAATTCCACCTTATTATTTACATTTCCAACACTATAACAGTTATTTATGATCTGTGGGAAACAAAACTGTATCAATAAAACTTTGACTATCTCTGACAAAAATTTCTTTGGTTACTTAGAAGTTATATGGGGCCTTTTATAAAATGTTACAGCAACACAAATTATGCAAATTGGAGGTAGACATCACAAATCTCATCCAAAAAGTACCGAGCTTCATTTTGATACACAACAGGGCACATTTACTTACCCGGTCCCTGCGCGATCCCCAAGGTGCATTGTCCGACGAGGATGAAGTCTGCTGTGATTAAACAAGATTGTGCGCCCAATTTTCTGCATGTGTTGTTTCCCCGCTCAGGTCCACCGGTGTTCACCTTCTTCTTCCGGGTGTATGTAAGTGCATGTCTTGCAACGCAATTTGAATTTTAAATCCCAGGCTTAGTCCGAATCAGTCGGGTTGTCCAATGGCCACACCCCCTGATTTGTGTCGCATGAAAGTCGACGCAATTGCACCAAAATCCGATTGCGGTCGCCAACAACCCCTGTTAAATGCGGCGCCGCAAATAGTCAGGAAACCCAACGAAAATGCGGTCTGTGGACCCTTAGTAAATGTGCCCCAATGTCTTACATGATGTTAGTAAGTAGTGTTGCGATTATTTTTATTTTGCACGGCAAACACGGCTAACCTTTGTGTCTGTAATGGAATGACAGCATAACTTTACACACGGTGTGTATTAAATTCTGTAAAATGTTTTTATTTTCTTTTTTTTTTATTGAGCACATAGAAATCCCTTACCAAACTTACATAGGAGAAATTCCAAACCACAGAGTGCCTAATGTACTTTACTAGCAGTTATTAGTATAAGAGAGGGCTGCATGTCACTAAAGCTGTAATGAAACAATCTAATTTCATCTTGTGTGTAGCCGGGAGTAAATTTACTGATCACCGGTGCGATGAATGTTAGGAAGAAGCCAATCAGCAGGTGCTTTCAGCTACATTATCCTATTAAAGTGGGACAACTTCATAAGGTAGTTTAAGTTTTATAGGACTAAGGAGCAAGTGATGGAGGGAAGGGTTTGATAAAGAGATACTGTACATGTTAAGCTTGGAGTTTTTTTGCTAAGCTAAGCAGCAGAGAATTGATATGTTAGCAATGAAGTGCAATGACAATTAAATTGTAACTGACCTACATGTTACCATCATTATGCTTTCTCTTTTTACTGCTTTCCCTCTTATTTAATCACACAGTATGGGGGTTTTATTAGGCAGTAATGTTAAAATCTTCATCCATTTAGCCATAAATGTTTGACTGGTGATCTATCAGCGTTTCTTGTACTATACAAACAAAACCATTTTGCTGAATCATTGTTGACTTGTTTGTGGTCTAATTTAATGAGAGTAATAACTTACAATACCGCCGGTAGAGAACACAGAAATCCTGCTAGCATGAGTAAGCTATATAATTTCTATTCATACCACTTCTATATTCATTGGTTGTACTGTGACAATATGCATATGCACATTTTTTTTCGAACATTGCAGAGTTCACGCTAAGTTCTGCTCCATTATGACAAAGCAGCGGTTATAAATAATATACTGATAAATTTTGAACTAAAATAATACTAATGTAAATGTAGCATGCCGGAGACAGAGGACAAACAGACAACCAATGGCGGTAGAAATATAGAGAATAACATTCTAAATTATTTTTAGAGAAGTTTTAATTTATTTTAGTCTTAATTGATTTTCTTTTTACTAGATAATCTACTACCTTGCCTTTTTATTTTGGGGCTCATGGGTCACATGTTTATTTTTTATTTTACCAAATTGTGTATTTTACAACTTTACTTTACACTACAGATCGATATATGTTTAGACTTACCAAATAATTAAAAGCTTTAATACATTTCACTTATTCTACAATTTTTTTTTTTGTAATTTTCAGACATTTTATTAAAAGAAAAATGCATTTAATGATAAGATGCCTGGTAGCAAGAACAGGCTCATAGCCACCAAACATTTTGCATTTGCAATGTTAATAATCTGTAACTGGGAGAGTCCTGTCATAGTTGCATGAGAATATACTTGGTTTCCTTTTTGGAAGCCTCGTCAACATGTTTCTGGTAGTACGCAAATAGAGATTTCAAAATGGCTTGAAGGATGGCTTAGACCAGTGCAGCTTCTCTACTACCCTTCACTCAAACTCTAATGTCAAAACCAGCAAATCACTCCTTGCCAAAGAGAAGAGCAGGCTCCAGAAGCTTGTACTACATAGTTATCATCTCAAGGAATCTTCAGTTTACTTTTTTGCAGTGGGCAACAGCAGTAGCAGTTTTCTAATTGGTGGGGGTCCAAGCAATGGAATCAGTAGTAGTGTCCCTATGCATAGTTGATAAATTCTGATATTGTGACTCCTACTTTAATATCTATGCCTTGATGAGCAGCCATAATAGATTTTATAGGAAAATTGGTTGACAACCTTCATGGGACCTAGTGCCTCATCATGCCAATGTTGGCTATTTTAGATCTTTTCTGGAAACATACAGTACATACTCGAGTATATACTCGAGTATAAGCCGACCCAAGTATAAGCCGAGGCCCCTAATTTTACCACAAAAACCTGGTAAAACCTATATTTTTTTACTCGAGTATAAGCCGAGTTTGGGTTTTCAGCACATTTTTTGTGCTGAAAAACTAGGGTTATACTTGAGTATATATGGTAGATATGAACCTCTGGATAGAAATTTGTTACATGTGGATCTTAGATGAAAGCGTTCCATGAAATGTTCAATTACTAAGCTTTCGCTGATGGTATCCGAAGTTCCTTTCCGTCTGATTTTAGAATAACTGAGAATTAGGCCAAAGAGAGAAGAGGAAAGGGCCAGTTGGGAACAAAATAAGACTGACAATCGGATCTTTTGAGATAAAAGAAGGAAACATATAAAAGAGAAATTAACCAATTGTGTGATTTTTCACATTTGGAAAATGAGGGCAAATAAGATTAAAAGGTGGAGATGTACACACAGGTTTTCTTTTGAGAGGTAGATTCTTAGTCTGAGAAAATTTTATAGAAAGATAAAGAAACAAAATAAGTGGTATTTAAAATTTTAGAAATACAATGAAAAGAGAAGTGGAAAGTATAACACGTATTCTTCCTTTAAAGAGACAAGAAACAAATTGAAAACTAAAAATTAATTTGTAGGAAATGTGTCTCAGGTCAAATTTTAGATGTAGATTTAACTTCTTACAAATCTCATAGAACAATAGAAAAGATTTAGTGTTTTATGTTTTGTGCTACTACCTTTTCCCAATTACTTCTTGTAAGGAGATTCCAGCTGATCATAGGTTGCCCCTTTGTGATAATTGTCAGTGACAGGTGTGGGAACCCTGCAATAACTAATCCGCTCCTTTGCAACATCAAACAGTAGAAGGTAACCATTTTATTCTGTTTAATTGAAAGACTTTATTAAAAGTCTAGGGCCAGCTCAACAATTCCCCCCACCCCTGTGGTAATGCCTGTGATTGGTGTCAATTGTGCATAGTGCAATAATCATTTCAGATGATTATTGATATTGGTGCTGTGAACATTTTTGCTAGTAGTGTAGTGTTCATACCCAGCTTTGTGGGTTCGGGTCACCCAGACCTTCTACCGAAGTTCGGGGCTTGGGCCAGGCATATCTCCATATCTGGCCATCTACTACATCTAAGGCCTCATTCTGATGGCCGTCTGTGGGGATGTATATGCGGCCGCAAGTTTGCAGCCGCATATAAGTCCCCAGAGACGACAGTGGCAGCACGGCTGCAGTACGGTGTCACACATGTGTGGTACTGATCCACGCCATGCCCACTCATGTGCATCTGCATGTGTGGCACCAATCCGCGCCATATACGGGGAAAAGATAGAGCATGCTCTATTTTTCCCCATGTCCACGGCCGTGCTTCTATGGAGGGGGGTAGGGTAACCTCCTCTCATTTCACAACCCGGCGGGCATACCGCTATGTGAATGCACTCTTAGAGTGTGAGACTACCATCTTTATATTGACAATTATCCTGTATGTCTCATTCATAAATTGGACTTGTAACTATATAGCATATGTTTAGTTATGCAAATTCTTGTCATGTAATTGGGCTGTTACTGATTTGGTCCTAAAAATGTAATTTTTAAAATTATTTTGTTAATATTTTCTAATGTTGGCTTTCATCATTGCATGAATTCTTCTGGATATGCTCTCAATCAGATTCAAGCCTTTCTTGAACAAAATCTGGTCCCAGGTCTCTACATGTTCTAAATGTTGGTGCATATGGTGCATAGATTTTTCACAAATCTCCACATATGCTTAAAGTCATTGTCATACTGTCATACTATGTCATTCCTTTCTTTTCATTTTACCAATGTACAAAGTAACAAAACTCAGCATTGAGACCACCATTTATCCTGGTGAAGTATCTAATGTGTTTGAATTGCAAAAAAATTAAAGGAAACCTAACAGTAATAAGATGTATCCAGTGGCAGGTTCTTGTAATACATGTCAGCAGTGTGCTTTTTTGTATAAAACTTTTAGTGTTCCAGAAAGTAATAAAAATCTGGTCTGATATATTTATTTTTTTTGTGTGGCTGATAGTAGCCATGTAGTGGAGCTGGAGTTGCGGATACTCCACGTAACAGTAGCTTCTTTTGATCCCTCCTATGGCTTCTCTTCAGTGTGCAGTTCTGTGCAGTAGCTCTGGCTTAAGAGACTAGATTACGTTGCTGTAGCTACGCACATTCTTCTGCAAATCCAGAGCTACAGCGCATGCGCAGAGCTCCAGCTTCACAGGTGAGTGTGCACAGCTACAGCTGTGTGCTGAAGAGAAGCCATAAGAGGGATCGAAAGAGACTGCTGGGACACGGAGTAGCCATAGCTCCCGCTCCTCACGTGGCTACTCCATGCCTCAGTAGCCTCTCAGGTAAATTTGAATATATATCAGACAAGTTCATTAATTTCTGGAACACTTTAAGTTTTATTAAAAAAGGACATGGCTGCCATGTATTGCAGGAACCTGCTTAGGTAGACCTGTGATGGTAGGTGTCCTTTAAATGTGAATATTTTTGTTAGAAAGTGCAATTAAATATTTGTGAAATTCTATATTCGAATTCTCGTACTGTATTATGCAGTATTTTTTGATAACAAGAAATTTTGAAATTCGCTTTTTAAAAACTTGAAGGAAAAATATTATTAAACAAACTGATGACAGTTCTGACATATGGCATTTTTGAAACAAAAAAAAATAAAATGATTTCAATAGATAACACAGATTCTATTTTTCTATCCATTATCCACGATACAACCTAAGGACTGTATGTATTTAAAGGGAGATTTAAACAAGGTAAGAGTTGGGGATTATTTAATGGTTTTGCATTTGTAATCTAATCTGGGTCATTACACAACCATTTAGAGGTCATTAATGAGAGTTATTTTATAGTTGTATTGGAATATTCTAAGGGACATGGTAAAAGTTACTGTCAGTAAATTTTTATGACCATTCCTAGCAAAACGTATTACTCTAAAGATTTATTCATGTAACAATGACTATAATAAAAGGCATAATAAAATAATTTAAAATGAAATTAATGCTTCAGAGTGAGAAATCAAACCTGCAGGAACTGCCTTCTCAGAGAGAAAAAATCCCTTCTAAAAATGTATTAAACAAAAATATTGAATAATACTGCAGGGTGTAGAATACAACAAATGTAATAACATTAAACTTAGTATATTGTAGCTGTACCCAGATACTTAGAAAGATGACTTCAGGCCTCTGGTTTTCCAATCTTGAAGAGAACCTTTCAGGTTGACTGGCCTTTTAAAGAAATTATCAGGGCAAAGTTGAAACAATGGGGCTTATTTACTAAGGGTCCTGTGGCGGCATTTCCGTCGGGCTTACCGATTTTTCTGGGGGATTTGTGTCCCAATCGCTCTGGCTTTCACGCAACACAAATCGGCGGGTGGGCCGTCAGACTATCCGACAGATTCGGACTACGCGCGGGATTTAACAATTCAATTTGTGTCGCAAGATATGCACTTACATGCACCAGGAAGAATAAGTTGAACCTTCTTCATGAATCATGGCAGATGGGGACAACGCACAGCGGGGATCGTACAGGGAGCGGGTAAGTAAATGTGCCCCATTGTATTCTGTAATGTCCATCTTAAGGCCAAAGGGAATGTTACATGAATGATAACAAACTTTTAGGGACCTGTGTTTAGTGCTTTGATATTGGTTTATATATTGTATTGTATTGGAAGGAATTTACCAAAAACCTCTTCTTAACCCCTTCTGACCTAAGCCCTTTTCAGGTTTTGATTTTCCATTCTTTAAATTTTCAATAACTGAATTCCAGAAGCCATATGTTTTTTTTATTTTTCCATTTATGAAGCCTTATGGTATGTAGGAGCTTATTAGCTGCATGAAAAAAATTAATTCTTATTGGCAACATTTAAAGGAAATTGACAACCACCATTGCACCGTTTGGAGCTGAGCAAACTTACATACTGGCGTCTTTATTCTAAAAGCAGCTGTTATCTTCTGGAAAATAAGATTTATAAAAATATTCAAATAAGGATTTGGTGTTCCAGGCTGGCTGAGTTCATATTCTTGGTGATCCGTCTGAACATTATTGTGCACGCCTCCTGTATGCATAGTTCCCTTCTCCTCTCTCCACTTCCCCTGGCCAAAGACTTCAGTTAGTGAAGCCTGATGATGTAGCCCTAGTGCAGCCGCACACATAATGCACATAACCAGCCAGAGGAAGGGGAGGAAGTAGGAGGGAATTATGCACACAGTAGGAGTGCATAATTATCCCTGGACAGAGCACCACAGCTTAGCTATCCTAGTGCCAAAGTCTAATTTAAATATTTTCATAAACCTTATTTTCTTAGAAATGCCAATGTTTTATGATAAAAGAATATAACAGCTTCTTTTAGAATGAAGACACCGGCAAATAAGTCTGCTCAGCTCCAAACAGTACAATGGTGGTGGTTGATTTCCTTTAATAATCTGTGTATTGTACTGTGAAACTGATAAATTATTCTAGCACACTAACAGGCATATGCGTGCCGTCTCTGGCAGGAACTGCTCCGATTTTAGCTTTTCATGCCCTTATTTCTAAGAAAAAAGACTTTAAAAATTACGCAAATGAGGTTCAATGAACAGCTATGGAATCAGGATCCACTCAGGCTCATTTTTATACTTCTTAAAACTTTTTTTAAAGTTAAAAAAGAGCATATCTAGATACATTTTATGGGTCAACTGGAGACATACAGTAAGAATACCAGACACAGAGGAACAGTGTCTATTCAACAATGTAAAGTCTTGGGTTGATGAAGACGTTATAGGACACTCTTTAATTGACTAGTATGTCCAAAAATGACATCTACAACTAAAAAGGTTATGGAAATTTTACTTGTGGTTCCAGCTTTATCGAGAATTTCCTTCAGAAAAAAATTCCTCAAGCTATTTTCAAGTAAGTTGGTAAAATTTTATTACACCATTTATCATCATGATATATACAACAACTGTGATATAGGTTCTTCAGGGTGACAAACAAATGACCTCCATTAAAGCTCTCAAAGACGTCTTTTAACAACTTAAGAAAAAAGGTATTTAAGAGTAATTTTATTCCTCATTGAAGATCTACTAGCAATTTTTGTACAATTTTGATATGTGCATAGGATCTACTATGCAAACCTTTATGTGCTAACATTCGTCTTTGTTTCACTTGTATTTAGTTGTAGTTCTGAAAAATATTGATTTGGTGCCATCTGTTTTCTGTCATTATCATTGTGTCAACTAAACATTTATTGATGCTCTCCCATTGTCTTTGGATTGCTTTGTGACTATTCTAAAATTACATCAATAAGACCTCATTTTATTCAGGATTGTAAATACTTTGTTAATTATGGGTTGGTTTTGCAATTGTTGGATGTGTAGTCCAGTGATCCTCAATTATTTTCAACATGATGACCACAGTTCTGTTTGTGTCCAAGATATAGAAATATATGTTTATTTTATAATAAAATATATTTTAGTATTTTCAGAAATGGAATGTCAAATAAAATTTTAATATTCCACTCACTTTGTTTTGGTAAAGAAATTTAAGTAATATAAATTACTTAAATATTTTGATTTAAAAATGTTTTAATAAAAATTTATTTTTATAATGTATTTGTTTATACAATTTGAAATGGTCATTTGCAATTAGTAGATGAGAGAGAGAGAGTCCAGGGCAGCATAGTGATAAATGGGTGCAAGTCCTTGGATATTTGGTTAAAGTAGATAAGCCAAGAAATAGGCAGTATAATACATAATAGATTTAGTAGATAGATTTTATTATAATAAGTAATAAATATAGTAGAAAAATTTTGGAAAATTTCTACAAGGAAAACATAGAGTTTTTTTATACACAAAAACAATAGGGTAAATGTATCTTTAGTCTGAACATTTGTATTTACATTTTTTTTTGGGGGGGGGGGGTTGTACAAGCTTTGAATCTGTTGGTTTTTGCAATCCTTTATAGAAAATCGCACAAAAGGTCTTCTTCAACACCTTCTAAACTTTTTCCTATACCTTCTCGGGTGTGGAGTTGTTTTGCACCAAATTGTGACTTTTTTCAAATGTACAGATCTTGAGTCCAAAAATATATCAGGCGCAACACAGAAAAACTCAGTAGTGCCGAACTTTGCTATACGAAAAGTTAGAAAGGTAGAAAAGTTGCATATTTTGGCACAAATATGCACATGCACCAAAAATGTTTCATACAAATAAGAAAGACAGAAAAAACTAAGATAACTGACCCTCACTAACTTAAATATTAATCGCTACTTCTATTGCATATGACACTTAGAAAAGTTTTATCTGTTGTGCGAAAAACTTTGACAAAAAAATCTCAAATTTACATTATTAGTAAGGAAGGCATGGGCTGAGGAAGGATTTGTATTAATATGTGTATATTTTTGTATTTCATTTTAACAACTAGTTCATTTTTATTAAACTCCAAAAATAAAAACAGATATAAATACAGGCCCGTCTCAAGGACACCCGACTTACAGATGACCCCTAGTTACAGACAGACATCTCTGCCCACTGTGACCTTTGGTTAAGCTCTTTGGATACTTTGCTTTAGTCTCAGGCTGCAATTATAAGCTGTAAGGAGACTGCAGTAAAGCTTTATTGATAATCCTTGTTCACAGGACAGCGCAAAATTTAGAAGATCCAATTGTCAATGGAAGAAAAACATTTTGTCTGGAGTCACAATTATAAATTCTACCAGTTCCAACTTACATACAAGTTTAACTTAAGTCAATGGAACCTGTCTTGTACGTATCTCGGGGACTGCCTGTACGAGCAATGTTGACTAATGAATAAGTTGTATAAAAAAGAACACATTACAACAAATTGACATGCTCAGGCTCAGAAAAAGTAACTTACTATTGATCACAAGCACATGGCAACAAGGTGTATTCTTTCTTCTACTTAAGAAACTTACACCGAAATGAGCATTAAGGTTTCTACAAATGTGTTCAGCAACTCAACCAGTATTGGAATAAAATAGAGTTTCTTTATTAATGTATTTCTTTATTGAGATGCTAAATGTTTGGGCATTTGTACTTGGATTGGACTGTGGGTCCCAACAGGTAATCGTGTAGCATCAGAAAGGAAAAATTGCAACGTGGTCAATTTGCTTGAGGTCTGGGACTGGAGGGCAGTCCAGCAGATCTCTACTTCATTGTCATTCAACCGTTCCATCACCAATCACCATTGAAAATCAACTTACTTCGACACTTTCCACAGAGAAGATCAAGACACTCAAAGACAAGACAGCTCAGCAATTGGAGAGATACAAAAAAGAATCCGAACAAAAGAAACATGAAAAATTCATCAGGGATACCCAAGATTGCTTACTAGACAGAGTGTACTTACAGTACTACACGTTGTCATTATCACCAAGCACACAGAGGCTTGGTGGAATCCTCAAGTTCTGGCTCAGATTATTATGGGTCTTTCCAGCCAAGGGGAAGTTTTTTAGGGCAGGGCGACTGGAGAAGAGGACGTCCAAGACGAGGAGGGGAGGACAATTCCACCGTCGCACAAGGACCCACAATGACGACCCGATCGCAGGTAATAGCTCGATCGCAGGTAACCACATCCCCGCTACCAACCCTCCTACTCCCTTAGTAGTGAACATCTCCTCCTCCAACTTGAGTCAAATGGAACTCCTGCAAAAAGGATTATCCTTTTGCCCAGCGCAAAAACTTAACACATTCCAGTTGGAACTTGACTTGCAACGGTTCTACAGAACTGTGAGACTTAAGACTTTCTTCTCCACCGAAACTTCCCATACTTGGACCCCCCGGATCCCCCATTGGCCCTCATGCGACTAAGTGATCTGGGCCTTAGCACCAAAAGCACTTTTTCACCACCCAAAAACGACCAGGCGGTGGAAAACTTTATATCCCTAGTTAACAAGGATTTCCTAAAATTTAAACGCGACACAGAAAGGGGTCTCCTACACTTTCCCAGTAACTTTTCAGGCGCAACTAGCCGACAAAGGTGGGGCCATTGTCGTGATGGACAGGAAGGATTACATTGAGGAGATACTCTCCCAATTATCAATGTAACACAAACTCTCTAGAGATACCACTAAAGTTCTGTCCCAGAAAATCAAAAGCACCCTATATCACCCTCCATGACCATACCATAGACCAAAAGGCATACAATTTTTTACACAAACAAAATCCCATTATTCCAGTTATTTACATTTTACCCAAAATACATAAAAGGCTGGACAAACCCCCGGGAAGACCCATAGTCGCCTCCACCAACTCCCTTCTTTCACCACTAGCCATCTTCGTGGAAAAAATACTGACACCGTTGACGACCCCCTCCTTCCTCCTCGACACCAACGACTTTCTGACACACATCCACAACCTGCAACAAACCCCACCTGACACCATTCTTGTCACATGGGATGTCTCAAGTATTTACACGAGCATCCAACACGACAAAGATATTCATGCTGCAGCACACCTACTGGACAATTCACACCACCCACCAAGAATCAAACAATTTTGCCTTGACCTCCTCACACTAATTTTACAAGAGAACTACTTTATGTTCCAAGACTCTTTCTATTTGCAGATACGAAGGACGGCCATGGGTTCCAATATGGCCCCCCCATATGCTAACAGCTACATGTCGGATTTTGAACATCGATTTATATACCCCAATGTCACTTACCAGAAGCACGCCCTACTGTGGAAAAGATATATTGATGACATTGTATGCATATGGGAGGGACCAATTGATTCCCTTCTCGAATTTCACACATACCTGAATGATATCTAGCCTGAACTTCAATTTACTATCAATTACAGCTCCACCAGCATTGACTTTCTAGACACCACACTCATCAAAGACCCCTCGGGTAACCACTACCCAACTCACAGATCCAACGAGTACACAGAATTGTATCTGACCCCATTCTAAAAGAAACACACACGGGAGAGATGTGCAACAAATTTAGAGCCCGAGGCTATCCTGAACATCCCCTAAAAACCAACACACAACCCAGACAGAGACCCACCAACCAACCCCCACACATTAATTTTATACATCAATATCATCCCTCAGTTTTTAGGATTCACAAGTCCATACGTAATTACTGGTCAATCCTCACCAAAAGTCATCCTGAAATACCAGAATTTTCCATTCCATTTCGCCCCTGCTTTAAGCGATTACCTAACTTGAGAGACAAACTCGTCAAGGCGGACAAAGGCTCCACCAAGGCGAACACAAGACAACGCTTTCTAAGCACACCTAAACATGGGATCTTCCCTTGTCTCAACTGTCTCCAATGTAACAATGTCCAAAACGGAGACAAGATTTACCATCCACACACGGGTACAGCATACCCAATCAATGACTATTTTACTTGTAATTCCTCCTTTGTCGTCTATGTGATCAAATGCCCTTACGGCCTCATATATGTGGGCAAGACTGTCCAACATATAAGGGACCGCATCTCGAAACACAAATCCGATATCTGTTGCAAGAAACTACTCCTACCTTTACCCCATCATTTTGAACAGGCCAATCATAGGATCTCACAGCTAAAACTCCAAGTAGTGGAACATGTACCGCCACAGAGACGCGGAGGAGATAGAGTTAAACAACTCCTACTCTGCAAAGCATTTTGGATACATAGACTTGATGCCATGTCCCCCAATGGACTGAACAGGGAATATGAGCTACTGGGACTCATGTGATTTTCAACAATATTTTCAATATGTCTCATTCTATTCACAGATACAATAAGTCTGACACCGGCATTGCGAAGTTATAACTCTTTTCCGCCTTTCTCTACCCCTTCCCCTGATCTTCTCCACACTTAGTAGCCATCACAACACACACTACAACCAACACAATATATACAACAACCTCTTACCTCATCATCATATAGCCATGTTCACCACTGGTGACATCACATTCCTATACTACATCCCCTTACCATACACAAATTCTCAGCATAGATTACTTTCCTCTCAGCTCACACAGCCTCATCATCACCTATCATCATACAACACATATATACCATACATTACACATCACATATTGCCGGTTACATCACAGGACCAATCATACTACTGTATCAAGGCAGCCATCGCATGCACATACACTTATAGACATTCTACACTCCCTCTCCCTCTTATGTTCACTTCTGCTCATTGATGAAACCACTGCTATATATGCAAATATTTATATGTATTATTCTCTGTACAGTGCCTGAAGAAGGTCTGATGTTATAAGACGGAAACGTTGCATTTATTTTGGATTGCCGATTCACTTTAATAAAATATGCAAATCAAGTATCACAGGAGTGGCAAGTTTTTTCAAGATCCATCACCAATCTCGACATATGAGCTATAGTCCTGCTTTGACACTATGGGGCTTATTTACTAATGGTCCGAGGATCGCATTTCTGTCGGACTTCCAAACATTTTCGGGGATTGCATGGCTAAGACAGGTGTTTAGAAGGGGATTTTGGCGCAGCCGCGCCGGCTTTCATGTGCCTGAAATCGGGGGGCGTGCCGTTGGACGATGCGACTGATTCGGACTCAGCGCGGGATTTAACTTTAAAATTGTGTCGCAAGACAATGCACTTACATACACTGGGAAGAAGAAGGTGAACTCCGGCAGATATGAGCGGGGAAGGGACACATGCAGGATATCGGGCACACAATCTTAGTGACTTGCAGCAGATTGCTTTATCGTCTGAATAGTGCACTTTCTTTGAGCTCCTCTGATAGGCAAGCAAATTAGCCCCTACGTTTTCTTTTTCATGCCTATGATACTCGAGTGTATGAAGTAACTTATCTTATAGGATACTAACATATAGCTTGGCATTGAAACCATCATAAATTCTGTTCAAGTATCCAATGGCTTTGGCTGAAACATCCCAATATCATCAGGCCTCCAATACAAAACTTGACAGTTCTATGAATTTCTCAATTCATTAGCCCTCTTTTCCCTTGATTTTTTTCGGACCCATTCTGCCATCAGTGTCTTGTCTATTGACTTTTGTCTCATCACTCCAAGTCAACCATTACAATCTTCTACTGTTCAATTTTCAAACTTTTGTACACACTCGAACCAAGCTTTTTGTATGCCACCGTTCCAGACTTTTGAAATGTTTTAATATTCTTTAATATGGGAAAAAACATTTCATAATATTTATTTTATTGTAATGCTTTGTTATATGACTTGATATATATAATAGATAAATAATTGCCTATCCATGTGACCATGCTGCACAATATTTAAAAATACAGGTAAAAATGTCTCCTTTATTTCTTAACAATCCTTCTTTATTCATGATGCCTGAAACATTGTTTCATGGCCATGGTTGATGCACAAAATGTATTATTGCCATTAATGAAAAAGTTAATGGTCCATTTTCTGATATATCAATTTACATTTTACAATTTGAGTACACAAATGATATATACAGCAGAAGAAATGATTATTTTTGCTCAGGGAAACAGTTTTAATGTGTTTCATGTGTATGAACTATTTTGAATAATGATGCATCTCAAGAAATGCAAATACAGTGTCGCCTTTTGAGAATCTGTGCTGGCTGAAAATGTCGTGTAAAGATAGCACAGCAAAACAATGCAATGGTTTTTGGGTTTTAAAAATTATACATTATACAAAATTTTGCACTGATGACTAGTTGAGTAATTTTCGTAAAGTTGTCACATTCTGATGTCATTATATATCAATTGTACCATTATATTTAAACAGTAATGAGATTATTTATACCATAATTACAGGATATGTCATAATAGATCATAGATTTGGGTGCTAACTCTGAGACGAACACCGATCTCGGGAACGGAGGTCCACTGACTCCTCCCACAGATGTGCTGAATAGAGAGTGTGCCATGCATGCGCAGTCACTTTCCATTCAACTCCCCGGGAAATATGAAAATTGAAGAAACTACACACTTGATGCTCCCATGCTGTTGAACGGACCTCCATTCCTGGGAAAGATGATAGTACCAGAGGTAGAACTCACATCAATCATCTATTTATAATATATATATTGTGGATATAGTGTAGATAGAACAACCCCTTTGAGTCACTTAGGTAAATACAAGCTCAGATGAATAAAAAGACAAAACAGATTTCCCAAGTACCTCATCATGTACACACCCGTTCTCATACAGGTCTGTGGTTATTTATTTATGAACAGCTTTCTTAATGTGATGTCACAACATTTCCATTGGTTCCACTATTGTATTATTATGATGCAGCATTGAGCCGGCTGTATGGAGAGGGCTCCTAGGGAGATACCTCTCCATACAAGGCTGGTGTATTTCAGCAAACATTCACTGGTAACACCCACGATTAGTGCTGTTTCTAACTATATAAATTCCCCAGGCAAAGCTGCCAGAGGCATTTAAAGTGCCCTCTCATCTTGGATTATCTCAAAACCAACATTTGACTTCATAGGGGAATGTCTGTATAGGATAAAAGTGATCAGACCCCCTTGGGTTCAAGTACCCTAGGAGGGCATAAAAAGTGTGTAAAAATTTTAAGAATAAAATAAATAAATAAAAGGAATAACCACAAAAGTTCAAATCAATCCTGTTTCCCTAGAACTGATATAAAAATAAACAAAACAATTCATAAACATGTAAAGGTACCACTACATTCCAAAAGTCCAGATCTATTAAAATATCAAACTGATTAATCCCGGTGGCAAACCACATAACGGAATAAATTGGAATAAAAAGTTATCAAAAGAACAAAGAGTTTCAAAACTTGTAGCAATGAAAACATCATCCTCTACTGCAAAAAATAACACAACACAGGTCTGTATGCTGTAGTATGAAAAAGTTATTGGTTTTAGAATATGGCGAAATTAAGAATTTTTTGCCAAGGTTTTCACTTAAAAAAATCTACGGAAACCTAATAAAACCTTAATAAATTTGGTATCCCCGTGATCATACTGATCCAAAGAATGAAAGAGAGGTGTCATCTGGAGTGCACATTGAAAACCGTAAAACAGAGCTCACAAGACAATGGTGGAAACACTTTTTTTCTGTCAATATCACCAGATTTGGAATATTTTTCCTGGTTCCCAGTGCATGGCATGGAATTTAAATTAATGACACTAGCAAGCCCTTATACATTTCTTTACTTGGATAAATACAAAAGTTACAAAAATTTGAGGAGCAAAATACGGAAATACAATAAAAGGGTCAGGTCGTTAAGGGTTATATTTATTCCTGGGAAAAGGGGGCTGGATAGCTATTGGATTTAGAATTGGACCTAATCCCCTGCAGTTGATTTGATAAGTGACTTATCTCTCTGTTGCAGGCTAATAGAAGTATTAAAATGTAACATTTAGGACTTTATTACTGTTTTCTGTCAATATACTTAAATGATGACTTATTTTTGTAGTCTAAGTTGTGTTTTTAATGTTGTACCATTTTGAGATACATATAATTTGTTGTTATTTCATTTATTTAAATTAGCTTTTTTGTCAGGATAAAATAACAAAGCAATTCCATAGGTTAAATTTTGACAATACCTACATAGTATTTTCCTACTACTACACAATAACAACACTTTATTTTTGTAACATTGGAACATGTTACATGTCCTTTGAATACTTTTGTATAAAAGTGCTTTATATCTGTCAGGTTTGTACTGAAAGTCCTGGATGCCATTTTTGGGCCTTGAATTGCCATAGCAGACCAAACCGGGACTACGGATATATATGCAGCAAACAAAATTATTTGCACCAAAAATATTTCTTTTGACATGATACCATTATTATGCCCTAAACCAATAAAAGTTGCAAGTAAAGTGGTCTTGGTTTACTAAGGACATTAAAAGAGAGTGGAGTCAAGAATAACATTGGAAAAGATTGCAGTTGCATTATTTTCTTCAGGGTCTTATCATTCTGGTAATAATACACAGATACATGGACTGATGAAAGAAATAGAATTAAATGAAGATGCTAGGGGGAGAGTAGTGATAACATTCCGAAGAAAATTTTGAAATGTTGGAAACTGGATAATGAATGCGGGGTGGAGGTATCCGAAGGGAGAGGACGAAGCAGCAATTCTGTTGCATCTTTTATGTGTTATTTATGAAGTGATGAAATTTGCCTTGGGCATCAAAATACTTGTTAATATCTGATGAAATTGGTAGACAGTTAGGTTTACTTGACCTTGAAATAGAGATTTAAGCAATGAAACAAATATTTCAAAAATATTTTATATAACGAAAGCTGATTTTTGTTGAGCAGCTTCAATGTTTTTATCTTTTAGTTAAAACGGTTGTTTTTTTGCAATGTGTATGTATTTTCAATGAACATATTCAATTTTGGGGCATTTGATTTGAAAAAGGTTATTTCTGCATTTTATTTTGGCTTCAACAAATTATAAAACAAATAAGAACAAATATTGACCTGTTTAGTTCTCCCCATGGATAGTACAGGGCAACTAACTGAGAAATTACAATTGCAGTATGAAATAGTAAAGAATAACACTAAAAAGGCATCATAAGGTTGACACAACAGGTACTGCCATGACAAATAGCCATGTAACGGCAAATTAGGCCCTCCACCCAAACTTTACACATGTCAAGAGAAGGGTTTATACGTGACCAGTCAAGAGAAGGGTTTATTTGAAAAGTTGGACTAAAAATTGGGTAACTTCTTACTATAATAGTGTTGTTGTAGGGGTTCCATCAAGACTATAAGTTATTACTAATGATCAGCAAATTCAAACTGCAAAAATCAGATCCATGCTGAAATAGGCAGGTTTGGGTTTAGGATAAAGCGGAAAAGCTGGTTGATGGGCTGCTGATCAGCCAGCTTTTAGCCCCTAGCAGCAACAGGCATGCCCATACTGGCCATGGCTGTAAGTGGCCAGACAGGATATGGTACCCTGCTGTATAAGAGGAAGGGTCACATGTACCAGTTTCATCAAAAAATTCACAGACCAACCCTATATTTAACTTCCTTTATATAGAATTTCAATCCAAGACATAAAAGGCATAAGTACATCACCAACCTTCAGCTGAATATGCCATTGTCCATATGTAAGTCCACGCTAAACTTCCATGGCTTCCACTGAGTACACAAACGTCCAGTCTGTCCTGTGACAATTCGGAGGAAGTTCCTTCTCCCTCAAACATGTCCTCCTTCCCTTAATGTCTGAGGACGGAGGAAAATCCTCCGAAACATCACAGGACAGACCGGGCATTCGTGTACTCAGTGGAAGCCATGGAAGTTTAGCGTGCACTTACATATGGACAATGGCATATTCATCTGAAGATTGGTGATGTACATATGCCTTTTATGTCTTTGAATGAAATTGTATATAAAGGAAGTTGAATATACGATTGGTCTGTGTTTTTTTGATGAAACATGATGTACTAACGAGGAGTGAGAGCCTTGTGTTATAGACCAGTGTCCACACTACACAAGAAATTGAATTTGGAAAAATGATTTTACTAGCTTAGTTTTTGAGAAAAAAAATAATGTAAATGAGCCTCAGGGGCTACTCTCAACATCACAGAAGCCCCTCCTTGTTCCATCATCAGCTAATTATTAACGTCTCCATTCTGCCCTGCTCCTCCCTCCCCTCCCAAGCCAGAGAAGCGGTGACGTCAGTAGGCTTTCAGCAATTCCCGCACATGTACAGTTGTCTCCCACATAGTAAAGTTGCTGACATCACCGGCTGTATGGCTGTGGAGTGGAGGGAAGAGGTAGGTAGAAATGTAAAAACGCTGAATTGAGGAGTGAATAATTGAGTACCATTAACAATTTCGTACCCTGTAAAGAAAGAGATTTTCTGTTGTCGTGTGGATAGCTTTTCCCCTATAATAGCTGTGAAAGCACTCTAAAAGTCCTCACATTTATAAAACAAAGGTCAGCTGAACTGCTAAGTTTCATGTCATGGAAGGTCCATATGATCCTCCAAATTACCACAGAAACTCAGAAATTGGGCTTCATAAATTCAACAGAGGGCAACTTCATTTGAACCTGCTTTTAGGATCAACTACCTTGATTCAAAATAACTTACTTCACCTAATGGATGATTTGCTATTAAATTTCAACAACCAATCTTTTTGCTCTTAATAAAGAAAAAAGGTCTTAAGTGGCATCTATTTATTCCCAATCCAACATTGAAAAATGAATATAGTTATGTATATGGGTGAGTGAACAATCAAACCACCATATAGCCAACATCTATTGAAGGTGTATAAGCACCTTAAGTGAACAGAGTTGTCCCGCATAGTTTGTCTTTAAAGTGTAACCGTCATTTCAAAAAACTTTTGATATGTTGTAGGGCAGGTAATTTTAAGCACTTTTGCAATTGGATTAGTTGCCCGAACTTGCTCCTTTCTCTTGTATTCTGCAGACTTCCCCTAGATGTCAGCAATCTCACATATTTCTGTTGCTAAAACTAAGCTCATCCTGTCTTCAGAAAGAAGCTGAGACTACGGAGGGAGAGACACACCCCATCTCTCTCCCTTCAATCAGCTGATTACCTCATGTGTGACTGCCCCAGCACTCAGTCATGTGCAGGGAGAAGCTCTCACTAATGTAATAACCAAACACCTAAACTCTCATCTCTCCTCAGCTTTCCCTACACTTGTGTATAAACACATAATCCACACCGACAGAAACTGCAGCTCCCCCTCCCCCCATCACCTCACACAAGGAAGTGGCAGGAGACACTCTCCAAGTCTGCAAGCTGCACCCTCATGTGCTGTGCTGGAGTGTTACATAGATAGATAGATAGATAGATAGATAGATAGACAGACAGACAGACAGACAGATAGATAGATAGATAGATGATAGATAGATATATAGATACATAGATAGATATGAAAGATAGGATATACACAGATTGATATGAGATAGAGAGATGATAGATAGATAGATATAGATACACAGATAGATATGAGATAGATAGATAGATAGATTGATAGATAGATAGATAGATAGATAGATATATGGATAGGAGAGAGATAGATATAGACACTTACATAGATAGATAGATATGATATAGAAAGAATATACATAGATGGCTGGGAGATAGAAAGATATTAGATAGAGGATATATATGAGTAGATAATAGACAGACAGACAGATTGATAGATAGATAGATAGATAGATAGATAGATAGATAGATATGGGCTAAGTATATAGATATGAGATGGATGGATGGATATGGTGTCATTGGTCAGCAGCATGCGCTTGTGATGAGGTGACAGGAGGAAGTCCCGCCCCTACATCTTGCTAATTGTAGTTTTTTTGAGAGATGGAAACCATGGTTGCTATGCGCCTAAAGAGGTACTAAATGAAGACTGAGAGGCAAAATACTTTTAGGAATAATTCCCAGGGACACCTGGAGCAGAATTATGTATTTTAGTTTTTTTTTTGCTCAGAATGACGGTTACACCTTAAGCAAGCTCTCATAAATTCTAGAGATACAAAATGTGAAATTTACAATATGTTGTCTACCAGTTTTCTGGCACATTGGCTGTGATGGGGCAGAGAGTGGGTCGGGAGTGGGGGGGGAGGTAGGGCGTAAATGCCCTGGCCCACCATATTTATGAACCACCAAAAATAAGAGAAAATGCAATATGTGGCCAGAGTAATCATCCAAAAATCTTTATTAGTAATGTAATAGAAATAAATGAGACATAAAAGACAAAAATATTTTAAAGACACATAAAACTGTACAAAACATGGTTGCATGGTTTGCCTGGGACGAAAAAGCCCTGAGCTCTGTCCAGTATCACAAAATACACACAAAATTAAAAGATAAGAAAAAGGTATATGCCAACCTACCAGGATACCATTGTGAAATAGACACAAGAAAATCTTGGTTTGAAAAGCGTAAGAAGGCGCGAATGGGGCAAACCTCACCCTCTGTATTTACTGTATAAACATACATCCTACAAGAAAAAGCCAGTATTCAAACATCCAAATGATCAGAATTGGTTTACATTTTATTAGTTCTTATAGAACAATAACAGATGGACATCTTAAAACAAATGCACTGTTATTGTTCCATAAGAACTAATCAAATTTATACAATTTCTGATCATTTGGAAGTTTGAAGTCTGGCTTTTTCTTGCAGGATGTAGAATTGTTGCCAGTTGTTTAGCTCTTGAAGATGAGGGAATTTGACATACAATACATAAGATTAAAGGGGTGTTCTAACTTCAGCAAATTAGTGTTATTGTTTGTATAATGAAAAGTTATGCAATCTTCAAATATACTTTCTGTATCAATTCCTCACGGTTTTCTAGATCTCTGCTTGCCGCCCTGCAATAAAAAGTTCTGACCATGGTCACACAGGTGCACATCTAGTTAGCATCAGAGAATATGCAAAGCTGTAGGTTATAAGGAGCCGAGCAACTGTTTGAAAATGGTCAGATTTCTGTCTACCTGAAGTAAACAATGAAGCTTTCTATAGAATGAAAGCAAGCAGAGTTCTAGAAAACTGTTAGGAATTACCGTATATGCTCGAGTATAAGCCGACCCAAGTATAAGCCGAGGCCCCTAATTTTACCACAAAAACCTGGTAAAACCTATATATTTTTTACTCGAGTATAAGCCGAGTTTGGGTTTTCAGCACATTTTTTTGTGCTGAAAAACTAGGCTTATACTCGAGTATATAAGGTAATTGATAGAGAGTATATTTAAAAACTGCATAACTTTTCATTATAAAAACACTAACATGTATTTGCCGAAATGGGAATACCCCTTTAACTCTTTACTTTCTTTCCCCCATTTTGGAATTTTTCCAAATTTGTTAATATATTAATATAGACTACAGCTAAAATCTCCAACCTTGTGGAGATCCCTACTGAATTTACTAAGAGGAGCCTCTTAGTAGTTCTGGGACTTTGTGCGCGCTGCTGGTGGGGATTTTAAATCTGGCATGATAAACACCCGTTTTAACAAATTCTCCATAAATTGTCCAAAGTGTTTTACAATAGGAGAGGACATTGGTCAATACAGTTGTTATTTATAGGTAAGTGTTTATACCTTTCTGTTACAACATATGTTTGATGCAATGCATTGTGGGATAAAGAGCATGTTGCAGCCATCTGACAACATAGTTATAGACCTCATCATAATTGTACATATAAATATTGCTGCTTAACCCACAAGGAATCCCACAGATACCAAATAGCATCTGTTAAATGAGCGGTGTCCCTTTTAGAGATGTAAATACACTAGTACCCCCATATAATCTGTTCTGCACAAAGTGGAATAACAATGTTTAGAAAATGAATAATGATTTTAAAATAATTTTATTAATTGGAGTGTAACTGTAGTCGCCTAAATTACATTCCCAGTGGTAAGAAGCAGTTCAAACCTAATTTGTAAGACAAGATGGTGGATTTAATGACTGGCAGCAAAGTTTCTTCAACAGATTTCATGGGGCATGATCCAAAGATAATAGGTTTTCAGCCCAATGACAACCCAATTACAATGCCAATCAAAGCCAACTTCATGCACACTAATTATCAGATTTAGCTGTCAGCTCAAATACAAACATAACACGTTTATTTAAATAAAAATTTAATTTAGAGAAAAGATTTCATGTGTGATTTATTGAGATGGCAAGAGAAGAGCAACATTATATTCTGAGCTACATGATGGGCTCGGCTTACTGATTAATATACGGATATGGAGTGTATTGACTCAATACTACGGATGTCTAGAGTGAATATTCTTACAAAATGTAAAACAATATACATATACTGCAATGAAGGTTAGATAATTCAATAAGATTTTTTAATGACATATTTATATTTAATAAGAACTCAGAATAGGTTTCGGTTAATTTGAAAGTCTGAAAGATAGGGACACCGGATTTTTCACTTATTTCATTAAACAAAGGAGATACAAAAGTAGCAGTCACATCTAAGGTCCGTGTCAATGGCTTCTTAGATACAGGAAAGCCTCACTAGTAACCCCATTAATAGTGAAGAATTTAGGCACTGGTATGAAGGTATCGACGGGATGCAAACTTGGTAGGTCCCTTATGATGTGCTATTGGGTGCAATAACTTGTGCAAAACTTGTTCAATGGAAGAATTGCGTTGAATTACAACTTCCTCCTGCAGCTAATACCAGCAGTGATTGTCGTTTTCAAAGACATCAGCAGCATTTAAAAGTAGGCGGACGATTGTAGGCACTAACCTGCCGATGGCATTGAGCACCACCATTTTGGGTAGGATCCTCGCTCCCCAATGTCGTTGACTTTGCTGGCAGTGTTTAAACAGTTACCAGATGGGGATCTAGTTCAGTATGTGAACCCAGACCTGAACAGGATTTTACATTTCTAATTCAGATTTAAATGCATCCTCTTATCATTAGTTGCAACATTAATATAAGTCAAAGCAAAGTAACAGAGGTTTAAGTGAATTACACATGAAAGGATATTACAGGTGGTGGCTTAGAAGTTCAGGGATTTTGAGTTATCCTCTCTGGGGGCCATAAATGCGAGTATGGGCAGGAAGGAGGGGGGGGGGTGCTAGATGACGAAGTGGTGTGGCACACTCACTACAGTCTGTGTATCGCATTGTATCTGCACTGGCTTCCTGAGCAAACAGGCAATACGCGTGGGGACCCTCTCTCGTTTCCAACATGTGACCATTTACTTGTATCAGGTAACTTTCTACACTGGCTATTGTGTGTATTAATTGAATTGGATAGTGTAATAGATAGGCCACTTTCTGTATATTAGACAATTATTAACCTTGCACTGTCCTTTGGAATACTCGGTTGCATGCAGTGTATGATATTAACATAATTTCTTGTATTTTATGCAAGTTATACAGTTATACCAATAATTTAATGGTTATGAGGGATCATGTATTGTATATGCACATTTTTGTGCTTTTACTTAGCTTTAAAAAATGCCTCCATGTAATAAAGATTATACTTTACTATTTTGCTTTAAACATCCTCATTTTTGTAAAATTGATAAATTGGTTTCCTAGGCGTACTTTTTAAAATTTTGATTGGACCCACTACCCTATTTGTCTTACAGCATTCCAATCATTGCCCACAAGGACTTAATATAGCACCTAGCAGGTGTGTGGAGACGTATAGCCTTTGAAGTTCCACTAGGGGCTTTAAGTTCTTTCCATTGGCTCTTGTCGGCTCTCTCAAAGACTCAAATGGAAAATGGCTACAGCCAATAATCCGGGATGGGACCTGAATCTATCAAGTATTTCTGACACATAGGGAGTCATTTACTAAGGGCCCGAATCGTGTTTTTCCGTTGGCTTTCCCGAATATTACCGAATTGCCCAGGGTTTTTGGCGCACATGATCGGATTGTGGCGGATCGGCGCCGGCAAAGTGAATTACACATGAAAGGATATTACAGGTGGAGACTTAGAAGTTCAGGGATTTTGAGTTATTCTCTCTGGGGTCCATAAATGCGAGTATGGGCAGGAAGGAAGGGGGGGGTGCTAGATGACGAAGTGGTGTGGCACACTCACTACAGTCAGTGTAGCGCATTGTATCTGCACTGGCTTCCTGAGCAAACAGGCAATACGCGTGGGGACCCTCTCTCGTTTCCAACATATGACCATTTACTTGTATCAGGTAACTTTCTACACTGGCTATTGTGTGTATTAATTGAATTGGATAGTGTAATAGATGGGCCACTTTCTGTATATTAGACAATTATTAACCTTGTACTGTCCTGTGGAATACTCGGTTGCATGCAGTGTATGATATTAACATAATTTCTTGTATTTTATACAAGTTATACAGTTATACCCATAATTTAATGGTTATGAGGGATCATGTATTGTATATGAACATTTTTGTGCTTTTACTTAGCTTTAAAAAATGCCTCCATGTAATAAAGATTATACTTTACTATTTTGCTTTAAACATCCTCCTTTTTGTAAAATTGATAAATTGGTTTCCTAGACGTACTTTTTAAAATTTTGATGGGACCCACTACCCTATTTGTCTTACAGCATTCCAATCATTGCCCACAAGGACTTAATATAGCACCTAGCAGGTGTGTGGAGACGTATAGCCTTTGAAGTTCCACTAGGGGCTTTAAGTTCTTTCCATTGGCTCTTGTTGGCTCTCTCAAAGACTCAAATGGAAAATGGCTACAGCTAATAATCCGGGATGGGACCTGTATCTATCAAGTATTTCTGACACATAGGGGGTCATTTACTAAGGGCCCGAATCGTGTTTTTCTGTCGGCTTTCCCGAATATTACCGTTTTGCGCCGAATTGCCCTGGGTTTTTGGCGCACGCAATCGGACTGTGGCGGATCGGCGCCGGCATGCGTGCGACAGAAATCGGGGGGCGTGGCCGTTGGAAACCTGATGGATTCGTTAAAACCGCTGTATTTTTTTTTTTTTTTAAAAAGTGTCGCTTGACACGCACTTACCTGCACCCAGCAACGGATGGTGAACTTAGATGAACTCCAGCGGACTTCAGCGCAGCAGCGACACCTGGTGGACATCGGGCGCACTACCTTAGTGAATCCCGGCTGGACCCGAATCAGCGTCGGAGAACCCGCCGCTGGATCGCGAATGGACCGGGTAAGTAAATCTGCCCCATATTCTTGATGTGTCATAAATACTCTTCCTGGGAAATCCCTTTAGGCCAGTAAGTTATTTATTTTGTGAGAACATTTTCATACATCATTAAGGAGGTTAGGCTGAAGTGCAAGTACAACTGTAAAGAGGACCCTGGTCTTGTAGGCTTTTAATCTGTGAGATATATCATAACTAAAAGTGATCAGTCAGAGCAACCACTCCATCACAATTTAGTGATATGGTGGTGTTGTATAAGCCATGATACATTCACAGAAAAAAAGCATGGCTCTCGCGGGACTTGCTGAAAAGTCTTTATTGTAGAGGCAAGAGGGTAGGACGCTGCCTCGACACAAGGATCGGCCCGTTTCACACGTACAAACATGCTTCCTCAACTGTTGTATAAGCACCAGGTAAGGAATAGTGATTTCACAGTCATGATATACAGTACGTGTCATCCCATATTTCTATTTGACATGTACAATAAGGTAATTTCTGTTGACGAGCCTCACCATATTAATCTGCAGATCAGTGTAACATAACTTTCACTATGTAATTATCCTCCGTGATTTTGTTTCAAATGTTGAACAGCAGAATATTAATTTCTCCCCTTACAAATGAATGTACAGGATAGTCTTATAAATATATTTATTAAAATCACTTTGTCTCCTCCTTACGATATCCGCCACACTGTGTATCACAACCCCAGACAATAAAAACCCATTGCCTTTTTTTTTTGCTGTAGCAAATTAGTCTACCACCTAATCGGTGAACCCTGCTAAGACTTATGAATTATGACGAGAACCAGCAGCTCAGTTAGAACACTCAAATGAATTATATCAATTCATAAACTTGTTCATGTCCAGATTTCATTAGCCACACATTAACAGCATTTTATGTTTATTACTGCTCTGACACAATCTATAAATAACTGAAATGCTAATCATAGTGTTCTGCCGGGCATCATCATTTAATCATAAAGAGATACATTATTATAAACTATAATAGATAATAACAAGCTTGGGTCAATGGTTGCATATTAAAAGACCACAATTATATTGTATAAGGGTACATACTTCACCCATTTGGTGACACAAAGGTCTTTATCTAATCTGATGCAAATGCTCCCTTTGACATACTGATAATACCCGGCGACACTATTAATGAATTAAACTTGTTAAACATGGAAGTACTACGGAATTAAAATAAACAGAATCAAATCAGTCGGAAGGAAGCTGTTATTAAAAAAACATTCAAGTGAAGTTAAAATTATTTTTCTCCTTTACATAAAAGAGATAATGCAATTTTTCCAGCCCATTCATTAATATGAATAATTAGGAGCATGACAATGTATTCACTTCACCTATCATAAGCAATAAAGTTGGATTGTGCTATATTATCCAGAGATTTGTATGCATTTGTATGGATATCTGAAATGTTTTAGCATAAACACTATCAGTAGGGATGAGCAGAGCCGAACCTAAACCCGGACTTCAGCCACAATTTTCTTTGGCACACAAGTAGTTAAAGAGGTTGTCCCCTGAGCCAGGTTAGGTCCTATCTCGCAGCGCTCAGCAATTTCCATCAGCTCCATTGAGATGAATAGAGCAGAAGGGTCATGCACCTCCCTGCTTGAGGTACCTGAGACTCCATCGGACCCCTCGTTCTTGGGATCTGTGGGGGTCTCATCACTGAGACCCCCACTGATCAGCATGTTAGGCCCTATCCGGTGGATAGGACCTAATCTGGTTCATGGGACAATACCTTTAAGATCCATTGCTGCCACCAATCAGAGATAAAAATTCTTTAGATGATGTGCATGTACCGCCAACATTCAAATGCCACTCTCGGAATAACCAGCAACATTTAAAAGCATCACTTGCAGGTATTACCAGTGGGGGTGAACGTCTGGATTCAGTACTCGATCCCGAACAGAACATTTAGAACTTTAAAGGGTCCAGCTTTCTACCTATCAGCAATGTAGGAAGCAATGAAGAATAGTAAAACTCTAAGAAGATCTAGGGTGCTGTACAAAAGGGATCCCAACCTATCTACAAAGCAAAGTAAATCCAATATTTGGTACAAAAGGAAGTAATATTTATAGCACTGAAGGAAGGTACATATAGCACTGCAAATTTTATCAAGTTGTGAAGTTACAACCTAAACATCCTTCATAAAATAAAGAATGCAATAGTCCGTCAGGCAAATTAACCCCCGAAACTAAATATATTTTCATAAACTGCCGTTAGAGAGCATTGCCTCTATCCCTTCATTGTCCCTTTACATGCCTGTAAACCTAAGCAATGAGGTCCTAAAGCTGTATGCAAATGACCTGTGAGATGTCCAATGAGGAATTATCATATTCAAGCTGTCCAGCTTATTCATGAGTGGGAGGCACAGCCACACCCCCCCCCCCAGTGTTTGACTGACAGTCTGTATAATGATGTGAGGTATAATGGTGTAATGGCTCCTCTATGTGCTTCCTGGTGCTGGGGCCGCCTGCGACCTGTGTGGTGTAAGATACTCCTATACACATGACTGACAGCCTGTATAATGTTGTGGGGTATAATGGTGTAATGGCTCTTCCATGTGCTTCCTGGTGCTAGTGGCCACATTCCCTGCAGCCTGTGTGTATGAGATATTCCTATACACATGACTGACAGGCTGTGTAATGATGTGAGGTGTAATGGTGTAATGGCTCCTCCATGTGCTTCCTGGTGCTGGCGCCCCCTACAGCCTGTGTGTATGAGATACTCCTACACACATGACTGACAGTCTGTATAATGATGTGAGGTATAATGGTGTAATGCCTCCTCCATGTGCTTCCTGGTGCTGGCGCCCCCTACAGCCTGTGTGTGTGTGTATAGGAGAGATACAACAGCTCCAGGCAGACATGTTATAGCAGAACATGTCAGGTACATGTGTAGCTGATGTCTCTGTCTCACATATGTTATAGCAGAACATGTCAGGTACTTGTGTAGCTGATGTCTGTGTCTCACATGTGTATTAGGAGGATGCAGCATGTCAGCAGATGAAACACAGACACTAGCAATGCTTTACTATACATTACACACAGACATGAGCAGGTGACCAGCCTCATTTACAAAATAAAGAAAAGATGATTTTACAATGATTAATGTATGAATTGACTAGATAAAGGCTGGGATGGAATCCTTGTGAGCTGCTCCAATAGGTAGTGGTGACAGAAATAGTGGCAGAGTTTTCGAATTAATTTACTTGAAGAGAATTTGTTGTGTTTGGAAAAAAACACCACTGTCTAAAAAATAACAAATTGAAATGGTTTATAAGAATGTGGCAGTATGCATATGTGCTTTGGATTTTTCAAATGGTAATCTGTTATGCATTACTGCTTCCTGGTCTTTCATTTCACAATGCCTACTATACCCTTACATCAGGGTGTAATAGGAAAGCAGTTTATTAACTCATTAGCCACCAGATTTGAGACCATATGTCCAAGTAGTTTTTCAGGCATAACTTTTTACATTTCGCACATCAAAGCTAAATGGGGGCTTGTATTTGTGGCTTGAATGTTTTAATGGCCCCTTAAAACTTTTTAAAGATATTGCAAGGTATTATACTAAATGTAACAAAACGAAATAAATGTGATATATCCATGGATTTTACAGACACAAAAAATAAAAGTGATCATTTGGGTCACACAGTGAACATAGTAACTTGTGCCACCATGAAGTACAATTTGTACTGGATATATTAAGCCATTATATATATATTATTTTTGTGTTTCTATTTTCATATCAATAGCTTTTACATTTTTCTGGGTACAGAGCTGTATGAGGGCTTGTTTTTTTGCTTAAAAAATTCTAATTCCTTGAAAAAAGTTTACAAATAAACGCATTGAAGCCATTTTCTTGTGGGCTCTGTTTTTACGACTTTCACTGTGCGCTCCAAGTGACACCTCCCCATAGTTATGAGGTTCACCACCAGGAATAATAGTTTTTACATCTTGATAGATCAGTACTTTTGGGATGCGACAATACCTAACATGTTTATGATTTTATTTGCTTATTAATTTTTATATCAGTTCTAGGGAAAGGGGGTGATTAGAATTTTTAGGTTTTTAATAATTAATTTAAAACTTTTAAAAACATTTTTACTGTATTTTTATATTAAAGATTTTGCATTATTTCTGTAACTGTGTGCCAACCAATGGCAGCATTTAATGGTTAAGATCTACAATCGGTGTCAGCAAACAGCATAATGTAGAATATACCCACCATGAATAAATATGGCTGTGCCCATGAGTGCTCTTCTTAGATCCTTAATGGCATTATGACATACAGTTACTTCATAATGCATTAAGGTGAAAACCCTAATGTGGCTCAACCGACAAAAAAAATTATGACTTTTGAATATACGGGAAGTGCAAAAATGGGAATGACTGGGTTTGTATTCTTATGCAGTTACAATAACATGAAGGTATAAGTCTACTTTGCATTGTTAGACGTAGATGAGCATATTGTCCAATAGGTCAGAGGTAGATTTATATTTTAATGATGAGAAGTAGCTCAAAGCATTCTGTATCTGTGTACAGCATGTCCATGATATTAGGGGCATCAGTGTCCAGGTTTGATCCTCTATCTGTTCCTAATATAAGGGTCATCGAAAAGATAATGTCCATTTGTGTTATCCCCACCAGCATGTAGTATGTCACAAAATTAATACACATGCTTTCCATGTGTTCTGCTCTCCATTGTACTTTACAGGTAAAAAAAATATTATACAGTTTTTAAACAAAAGGATAAAAAAAATTACCTAAGGTACTGGCATTGAAACAAAAGCCCAAAAATTATATCATTCAAATTGGACCATTGTACTTTTAAGAACAAAGAAAATGCAATTTGAATGTATCATTGAGAGAGTGCAGAGATGTACATCAGTTTGTCATTTCAGGCATTTGCTCCTTATAGCTCAGGGTGAGCGGAGAGAGATAAGGGAAGGAATGTAAAACACTATGGAAACCAACCTCTGGAGATTTAATATTCTGATCAGCTCACCTCCGAACATCTGGCTCTTAAATGTTCAAGCACAAAAACAAGAGAGCTAATGAAAGCCTTGCATATTATCTCTCCCATCAATGTACCTCACAAACACCTGCCGAAATTAAAACAAATTGAATCTTGATTGCTGATTAAGTGCCCCATCCTTAGATAGATATTCTGTCATTATTTGCCCTGGCACACAATGCACAAACTGATGAAATCTAGTGGTGTTCCATGAAAGTAAAGGTTAGCGTAGGGTGATTGAAAGCTCGGAAAACCGAGAGTGTGTGTGGAATTAAAAATGCATATCCAGTAACCCTGAGAAATTAGCTTTAGTCTTATGTCACTTTGTGCATATTACTATTTCAATTATATTTTTTTTTCTGCAGGTGCAGTTTAACATTCTGCTCGGCATACATTAGGTTCGACAAGCAATGGTAATGTCATTGACGTCACTTGAAAAACAAGCAACTTTTTTTTTCACCAGAGAGAATTGTATAGGATAATTTGTTGAAATCATGTATAGAATTGACCACTTTTAAAGGGACATTGTTAGCTGCAATGATTTTCTGACCAGCTTTCTATAACATGTTTTTGTCAATATTACATTTCTTTTGTGTTAGAGCAAATAATATGTAACTCTCACATCTCTTGCACACAAAATTATTAATAAAAACCCTTACAACATGGAAAATACAATTCTATACATATGGGTGTGTATGAATCATAGACTTGTCCCCACGAGACCTAAGTTTCCCACAATCTATTTCTAGCCCTAATCTGCCCTTTTGGTGCTAATCTGCGGAGGACAACTGTATATAACTGAGGAAGAGCCCGGTACGGGCTCTAAACGCGTATTATTCAGCCTATGAATAAAGATATTCATTTATGAAAATGAACTATTCTGAGTGATTGGCGCTGCTGATAGCCTGGAAGATCGCTATACATTTACTACTCTGTTCTCCGACTAATTCTATTGCCGGAAAAAAACCCAGGACGGCTGCTGAGATCACTACAATACCTAAGCTAGTATACGAGTTGTACCACTTGTACAACCAGAAAAGGTGAGCAGATTACCAATCATATTTTTTTACCAAGCCAGAAACTGCTTTCACACATGTGGTGCTTGTATCGCTTTTCTTTCTTCTTTTTCTAATTCTGCAGAGGACAACTGGGCAGAAGTCCTTACCCTTGATAAGTGCACAATACAGTTAGACAGACAAACAAAGAAACACAAGACAAAAAGGCTAGCTCAGACAAACCGGTTTAAAAAACAAGATGACAAACAAGGTACAAAATCATAAGGCGGAAGGTTCATGCAAAAGGTCAGAATCACAGCTAACATCACAAATATCCTTATCTCACAAAGAGCCAGTAAGACAAAGTAAGTAGGAGACCCAGATAATATGAACCAGGAGTGAGTGACCAAAACCACCGAAAAAGCCAGTTGGGGCAGTCCTCCAGCTCTATCTGGAGGTTTCCACAGCCTGTGTGTAAGCCAAATAACTGATCCACAACATTCAGAGAAGATTTTATTCCTGTCTAAAATTGCAGGCCATGAATCAAAAAAAACGAAAATCCTATAATATTACCATGTTAATACTGTGTTATGTCTTATTTTATCTGTATATGAACCCCATGATCTGTAAAGCACTGTGTACTATGATTGTGCTATATGAATAAATACATTTTATAAAAACTTCAGTGAGAAAATAAGCACCAAAGAAGAATAAAAACCAGTTCCTTCTTGCTTATGGATAAGCAAATTAAGAGCTCAGCTCTATAAATTTTAAACTAAGCATCAATGAACTGTGGTCCATAAATTCCAGTTCATGTGGCTCTTAGTTTTTTGCATCAGTTACCAGGTGTGGAGACTACATAGATATAAAATGTTCCTCAAAGATTCACAACTGTTTTGTTTACTCGACCACTACTTAGTTTGACTTATAATAACTGATGAAAAAAAACTGGTGAAATAGCTAACATTAGAAATGGCCCCTAAACAACAACAAAAAGTAATAACAACAAAAGTAATAATAATGTATAGTACATTACAAATGTATTGTACTTTTTTTTTTGCAAACTTCAAAGGCATTTGCAATATGATGTTATACAGTATATTTATCCCTGGTATATGCATACATAAGCATATTTATAATGTTTTGATATAAATAAATATTTTGCATAGAAATAAAGCTGATTTGTACCTTTTTGCTGAGAAATTATGGATGAGGATAATACTACTTTCTAAATCAAAATTCCAACACAATGGACACTTGATTTTTCTGCATATTATTAACATTTATTTCAATATGTAATACAGCTGTAAGTGAAAGAAAAGTGTTTACATTTGCAGTTATTTAAAAAAGCGGTACATTTCATGAGAAATAACATTTTTGATAATTCAGGGAATTCATTCACCTTTTCATTTTAAAGAGATGATTTTCAAAAGTGGAATAAATGGCCAATATTCATGTTTTAGCATAAAAAGTGGGATTCTAAGTGCTAATAGACAATTTCCCCTCGACAGACTCCAAGGTCTTTATACAGGAGGTAAACTCTCTACTACCTTTGAGCTTAGACTAATTTAGCTGGATAACAGTTCTTGTAATAAAGTACTAGTGACCAAGTTTATGTTAGATGATACAATAATGGAAAAGAAGGTTTGTTGATAAAAGTAAATGTATGGGATTGTGGTGGATAGTCAATACTGGGCCCTAGCAGTTATTTTTCCAGAATAATGTCCATACTCTGTAATTGCTTAAATAGTGATGAGTGGACCCATTAAAATTCAGGTTCAGACAAATTTTAAAAATCTGTTCGAGTCCAGGTACCAAAACCGGACCCAAAATCGCACTAGTAACTGTTTTTAAATAACTGCACCACCATTTTAGGGAGGTTGTCACTCTCGATGATGTCAAATTAGTGCTGGTGTACACGGGCACAAAGATTTGAATACCTGACTTTGCGGTTTAAGTCCGTTCAACACTAATTGTAAACTTTAAACCCTAGAAAACAACTGTTTACGAACTGAGAAAGCGCCACAGTTACCAAATCTCTTCTGTCAGAATTAGGATGGTTGCCCATGACTGAGTCGATTCTCAGTGCTAAAAAGCTGACTTTTTTTTTTTTTTTCTCCTGCGCACCCAATAGGATTGTCGCCTGGGCGGGGCTTAGAGTTTAAAAGGCCGGCAACCGTCTCAGTATGGTGCAAGTTCCAGTGCCAGCTGCAAACAACAGGTTCCTAAGTCCACCACTGGGACTAGGGATAAGCAGCTTCTATTAATGTCTTCGGGCCAGCAGCTTACAGCGAGCCCGTTCATGTTTTCCTATGCATGCCACTTGCGACCGCAACTAAGCCGAGCAATCTGGCAGGTTGCTTTATTTATCTACAAACCCTCTGAATGAGTCTATTTTGACGAAACGCGTCAGGGTATACGGTGTTTTTTTAGGGGCATGCTTGACTTTACAGGGTCAGTTGTGGACTGTCCTTGTAGGGCAGGAGTCAATTGGGGTACTATAGGGACAGATGTCCACTTGTCCCACCCCTAACCTCCGGCCCGAATATCCTTTTGGCGTCAGAATCACGGTAAGTGTTATTTGTTTCATGATATTGACGTCCAAATTCACACCGAGACCTGTGAGGATACGGCACTCAATAAGGTTTAAATTGTTTTGTCTTTTTTTTTTTTTTTTTTTTTTTTTCCTTACATCATCCCATAGCACATGTTACTTGGTGCGGTTTTTTGTACTAAATAAAAGTTACATTACATAATTTCAACTCCTATATACCCCCTATTAGCTTGTTTTCTGTCCTGTAGTTACGGGAGAACTTTAAACTTATCCATGTTGTTTGCTATTTTTGTAAATAAGGGGCTTGGCCACTTTACCTCATGTTTATTGTAATGTGTATAAGTGTGGGGGACAGGGTATTAGATAATTGGTCAATACAAGGACGGTCGACTTACAGACGACCCCTAGTTACAGACGGTCCTTTCTTCCTACTGTGACCTTTGGTGAAGCTCTCTGGATGCTTTACTTTAGTCCCAAGCATAAATGATCAGCTGTAAGGTGGCTGTAATAAAGTTTTATTGATAATTTTTTGTCCACATGACAGCAAAAAAGTTTGAAAATCCAATTGTCACAGGGCCAAAAAAAATGGTCTTAGCCTAAATTAAATATCATCCATTTTGAAACCATATACAAACTCGACTGTAATGTAACCTACGGGGTTTCCTGTAACATCTATTCAAAGTATTCTGAAATTCTTCGATTATGAAGCATCTTACTCACACCAGTGATTCCTGCTTGATAAAATGGGCCAACTGCGCATGACAATCACCCTGGGTCGGTAGGCACTAGTTTTTTGCTTGACAGGATGTACATGAATATGTTTCGTAAACCTTTTAAATAATGGCTAATGTGTCAAGCTACAGTCAGGAGTTTCTGAATCTTCATTGTGTAGCTAATTTACGTTCTTGTACAATTGAATTGTTGTAGTCCTGCCTGAAAACAACTTTTAAAATCTAAAAACTTTATCAAATCTCATTAAAAAATGGGCTATTATTGTCCGCCAAATTTTCCTGGTTAACTGGTTCTTCTTGACTCATTGTTGAGGGCTTTTTGTCTCACATGTGCAAAATGTCCTCTGAATGGGAAAAATAAGTTTGTAATGAGTAATAATCTATAGAGTATACATAATCTACTATATTGTCGATCATAAATCATATAGTGCATTCCCGAAATTAAGTTTCTATATTCAGCAATAGACAGGAAAACTGATTACTGTAGATCTCACCTCTTTGATATTCTTTGTAGTGGTTTAGAATTCCACAAGCCCCTGTGTATGAGAAAATGACAAAAAAAAAATGCTGCAAACATTTTTTAAAAACCACTAAAAATACCAGTCATTAATGCCTTTTTGGACCTGGTCATTATGGGGTTAAACATACATCTCTTAGTATCGGCTATTATATTAACACAAGAATACATAAAAAAAATAACATTCTTCATGGGTTATTTTTTCTTCTCATTTGCTATGTGATTTGTAACAAAGTAAAGAGAGACGGTTTAAAGAGCAAGTACAATAATATGGGTGTTTCACTGCTGATACTCTTCATTAATATTATATCAGCTAATAATAGTTATTAGAATGCTGTTATATGTGAATAACATGTTACAGTTAAAAATGACATAGTGGAAATTTGCGTTTTTAAATGTTTTTAGAATAATGTCATATGGCGATGGGGAGATTTTGCCACATTAAAATTACAGTGGGTGTATAACTAGTTAGTTTTCAATATATTCTGCTCATGAATAATTATCACCCAGGCATGTCCTACAGCAAGTACAAGCTGTCACTTTACCAAAATATTAAATAATTTAAAAATGCATAAATTCAAATAATTGCATTTAATGTACCATTCAGCAAGAAATAATATACACATGCATGCAAATATATTTTTCTTAACATTCAAATTTTTATTAGATATAAGGTTGAACTAGTGTGACATTTCCTCAATAAATTTCCCACTATTGTGTTGTAATAGGACATCGGAAACTTGACTATTAACACGATTGTAAAATTTGGACATTAAGTAGATCCCTCAAGTGATTATTGTACTTAAAAATAAACAATGTTCTTTTTTTTTTCATGCTATGGAAGCAAATTTTATTTCGAACTAAAAAGTTTTCAAAATTTTAATATAGAGAATTCTGCAAAATAAACAAAAAAATTTAACTAGTTTTCATTTTTTATACAATGGCAATAAATGCAAATGCATTGTATGCCATAACTGCTTGCAGGAGATAAACTAAAACTGGTGATGAAGTGCATGATGGGATGTGACTCTTTATGCAAATGAACCAATGCTTTAAAACTAATTGAATATTTGATGGTTTATATAATATGCACTGACAGAAAGCAAAGATCTTGAATTCAGTGAATGGCAATTTTTTTAATTGCAGATTTTTAACTATTGTACCTTAAAAATTGCACAAGTGTTAGGTTTTTCTTTTTGTGTATGCTGTATATTGCCATACTTAGGATAGGGGTGGTATCTAGTCCTGTAGTTCTTGGTAGCTCATTCCAATTACAGGGTTGTTTACACATTTGCAATATATTTTGTACTGTTAGTAGATTATATAGTTAGTAAAATTTAGTAGAATTTAATGTGCCATTACTGGGGGCTAACTGAGCAGACGGTCCTAAGGTCCTGTGTAGCTCCCCTGTACTGACTGTGGAGGTGTTTCCCACCGTCTGCTTATATCACTGGGAAATCGGTTTACCCAATTAAAAGCGATAACCTCCTCTGAGCAAAGAGTTAAATGGCTGGGATAAGAGAATCGTCCACCATTATAGATATAAGGTATTATCCTGTGGGCTTTCGACTACTGGGATCTCCACCAATCATGAGAGTGGTTCGATTCTCACTAATTGAATAAATTAAAGGGTTGAGCATGCAATCTGCCGCTCCATTAGATACTTTAGGAATGGTAAGAAATTGTTAAGTACAGCGTACAGCTCCTGTATCTCCAGAACTCCCATAGACAGTAGAGATAGCCAAGTGTTGAGCTTTGCAATTCCTGATGCCACCATAGTATTGAATGGTTCAGCAGGACACATGCTCAAGCTTCCACTGCCATTATAGATTGCTAAACCTAAGGCCTCTTCCACACTAGCGTTGCGTTTCACGTCAGGGTGCAATGCGTGAAAAACTGACGTTTTTGGCTGCGTTTTTGTTCCATTTTTCCTTGGAGTAATTAGCGTTTTTGCGTTTTTCACGCGCGTGTTGTTAGCGTTTTTTTTTGCGTTTTCGGCGCATTTTTCACGCGCGAGTCAATGGGAGAATCGAGCATTTTTCAAAGGGACCATGGTTTGGGATTAAAATGGGTTATTTAATTAAAAAATAATGTCTTCTGAACGGTGCGCCCAAAATAGCATGTGAAGAACAATATATATGTGTGTGAGATGCGCGTTCCGCGCGTATCTCCCGACAAGTAAGCAGATGTGCCGAACATCTGTAATCTATTCTGCACTGTGTTCTGCACTGTGTTTTTCTCATAAATGATCCTGTGTTCACTGTGTTCACTGTGTTCACTGTTTTTATTCTATTCTTCACTGTTCTTCATTGTGTTTTTTTAATTAAATGATCGTTCGCGAGCAGGGGAAATACTGTTATTCTGGTCACCTAGCAACCCTTACGTTTAAAACGCATTGCACTCGCAATGCACTTGCAATGTTTGCGAGTGCAATGCGTTTTTGATACGTCCCCATAGACTTGAATGGGGCGTGAAAAACGCGCGTGAAACGCAAAAATAGAGCATGCTGCGATTTTGACGCGCGTGCAAACGAACGCAAGCACGCGCGTGAAAAACAACGCTAATGAAGAAAGAGCCATTGAATACAATGGGACAGAGTGCAATGCAAGTTCTGCGCGTCAAATGTACGCGCAGAACTCGCGCGTGAAAAACGCCAGTGTAGAAGGGGCTTAAGGGATAGCAATCAAAGTTGGTTCAATCATTTTAACCGCTTAAATCACAGCCCTTTTTTGTTAATTTTTCACTCCCCACCTTAAAAATTCTTTTACTTTTTCATTTTTCCATGTACAGAGCTGGACGAGGGCTTATTTCTGCGTAACAAATCTCACTTCATAGTGATGATGTATTCCATGCCCTGTACTGAAAAGCGGGGAAAAAATTCCAAATGAGGTGAAATCGGTGAAAAAACGCATTTAACATCACGGGGAATGATGATCACAACAAAGATGGCGACACCCAGGCGCTGCTGTGTTTTAAATGAATCAAATAATTAACACTGCAAGAACAGATCATCCTGTATGATGGGGGCTCACCTGGTTAATAACAGTGCATTAGACAATGGGGCACATTTACTTACCCGGTCCAGTGGCGCATTGTCCTACGCTGATTCGGGTCTGCTGGGATTCACTAAGGTCCATGCACCCGATATCCACCAGGTGTCGCTGCTGAGCCGAGGTTCCTCCGGAGTTCACCTTCTTCTTCCTGGTGCATGTAAGTGCTGATCTTGCGACACAAATTATTTTTTAAATTGCACGGTTTTTCAGAATCCGTCAGGTTGTCCGACAGCCATGCCCCCCGATTTCTGTTGCGTGAAAGTTGGCGCCGTTGCGACACAATGCGATCGGGTGCACCAAAATCCCAGAGCAATTCAGCCCAAATCGGAAATATTCGGGAAACCGACGAAAGTGCGGCGTTCGGACCCTTAGTAAATGAGCCCCAATGTATTGTTTTGTTATCCTGAGTATATTTAAGAAACTTGTCTTCGTTGGAACACACCTTTAGCGAGTTTCCATATTTTATACAATGTAGTACATCTATTACAAGAAATGTAACAATGCTATGTTCCTCAGGGTGGAGAAGAATTGAATTGGCCATGACCCATCATGACACCATAATGTCCATGGTTCTCTATTGCACTACAATAAGCAGAACTAAAACTCATTTGCTAAAAGAAAGATTTCGTTTTGTGTCCTATATTCCTGTTCTATTGTTAGAGATGTATTTCATTCCTTTTCTTGGTGTATTTTCACACTAAAGCACTTTTGGATGAAAACAAAATCCATTCTGTTCGGATTATTGTTCCACATTCGAGAAAGTCAAACATATCGTCAGTTCTTGGCTGCATGAGCGCCGTAGATTTAAGAGTTTATTATTAGCCGGAGATTCACGGGCACCTTATCAGTGGACACTGTATGCATGTGATCAAGTCTGAGCATCTGGCTTTTCACAGTTCCTGACATTAGCACAGAACAAAACAGAATCAGTGGACTATTGGAATGGCAATTACAGTAAGCAAGGCAGACAATAAAGATTGATCGTTCCTCCTCCTTTTATCACACACAGAAACTAGTGGGGGTTAAAGCTTCGCCTTGAGCGGCCTTTGTTTAACAATGATTGAAAATATGCATTTTGTGGTTGGGTAAAAATGCACATTGAGCTGTACCACTGTCTTTACGCGGGACACAATCAAATTCAATGAAAGTGAACTGCCAAAGCACAGTTATTATGGCATTAAGAGATATTTTATTTAAGATTGTTCGCATATCTAGGCACGGAGAACAGTATTTCTGTCTCGTATCCCTCGTTTACGTCTGCACTAGAAGTACACCAGATTTTTTAAATTTTTTTTTTTTCATGTTTATTCACAAATCTCCAAGCTTGGAATGCACCATTGCCTTTCTGACTATATTTCAACAGGGAAAAAAAAAAAACAATTGATTAATTACACTGTGTAGGCGTTAATCCATAATTAGTGAACAGTGGTCAGTTTTTTTTTGGTTTTAATGTAAAGGGCTTATCTTATTGTAATAAAATATATCAACTAGTTGGTCAGTAGATATAAAGGCACCATTTAAGTTAAAACCTTCCTTTAGACAATCTGTAATCTAGAATCTGAACGGGTATGTGGCTAGTTAGTACCTTGCGCTAAGCCCTGCTAAGGATATTCTGCAACAGAAAATGAGAGTTGTTTCTATGGTATCTGAGTCTCTGCAAGCCTCAAGCCAATGAATAGGACAGCCAAATAAAATTCTAAAACAAATCTGCCATGTGTGAACATACCCTAAAGTTGAGATCTAATTTTGATCCAGAAGGCAGTCTGTATGTATGTCTGAAAGACTCCCCCACCCAAGGCTGCAGTCAAGCATGGTAAAAATCTGTGCAAGTGAGGGGATGTGTAACATATGGAGTTTGTAATTTGTTTTTGCTTGAAGATATCATTTATGCTGACAAGTACAAACATATTGTAGTCTTGCAGTACCTGTGGGAATACATTTAATGTAAAGAATACTACAACAAGATAGCTACCCCTAAGAAATCTAGCATGCAGATCCAATTGTGCAAACAATAAAGCTACCATGGTTCTCTATACAATGGGGGACATTTACTTACAGTGCCACTGGAGTTCACCCAAAGTGCATTGTCCAACTATAATGCACTGTGCCGCGATTCACTAAAATCGTGCGCCTGATATCCTGCATGTGTCGCTTCTCTGCTCAGGTGCGACAGAGTTCACCATCTTTTTAGTGGTGCATCTAAGTGCTTGGGCCTGCGACACAATTTGAAAGCTAAATCCCGCGCTCATTCCGAATCAGACGGATCATCTGATGGCATGCCCCCTAATTTGTGTTGCAGTGCCGCTGTGCCACAAAAGGATCGCTTGCACCAAAATCCCAGTACAGACACTTCTTAAATACTAGTGCAAGTCGTGTAATCCCTGAAAAAGGTGAACAGTCCAACAAAAGTGAGCAGCGCAACCCTTAGTAAATGAGCCCCAATATGTAAGGTGAGGGCCACATCAGAGCACAAGCTTAAACATCAGTGAACATGTATAGGATTCCTTTGACTGCAAGAAGCATAAAATGCAACAGACTTCAGAAGAAGGGTGGAAAATAAGTATTGTGTAAAAAAACTGAAAACATGTCTCTCAAAATGGGTAGATTCATGAAGAACTCATAGGGCATATTAACGAAGGACCTTACGCTGATTTTTTGTCTGACTTTGCACATTCTTTCTCATGCAAACTGCTTGCAAATGTATTTAAGAACTGTCCCAGACACATATTTGTTGCATGCTACTCATTTGTGTCGCAGCTGAACTATATCCGAAGTGACACATTAAGGGGCGTTCCGCTGCACAGTGTTGGACCGCCCATGTTAAAGGTGCACCAAGAAAAGTCAGTGCAGTCTGTCGCAGCAGTGCAGAGTGCGCCAGATTCATGAAGAACGGGAGCCACAAAGCCTGAATCTGCTGCACCCTGCACACTTCAAAGGAAAACTGCCCCCAGTGTAGTTTGCAGTATTTTTGATAAATGTGCCCCAATGTGTGTGAATTTTAAAGTAATTTAATTAGTTTTTTCTATTCTTTACAAATAATACTAAATAAATTATGAACTTAAATGGTCACTAACTTCATACCAGACTTTGCCTAAAAAGGTGAAACAAGTCAATACAACAAATTTTATAAAATATAATTACTTTGGCACTTATCCTCCTCTTTTTATCTGCCACTTTCACATTGTCAGTATTTGTTCAGCATTTTACATCAGTATTTGAAAACTAAAACCAGAAGTGGAAGCTACAAAGAGAAAAAGTATAACGGAAACATCTGCTTCTTTTCTGTAATTTGGACCCCCTTTTCTTTTGTGGCTTTCAAATACTGATGCAACATATTTTACAAATATAGACAGTGTGAGAAAGTGAGAGGTGTTGTTTGGGAGAACCGCAAGCTGTCATACAGACAGATGAAGTGTGTATGGGAAAAGCCATGGATTTGTCTGCAGTAACCCAAGGGTTAATGCAGACATGTGGTAAGTAGGACTAGTCTATAGGACTAGTCATAGGACTTGTTCTATGTTGGCCTAGCTAGCATAGACACCTTTGTAAAGTCTGTACTGGGCCTGCTAGGATTATTGTTTATGCCTGTGCTGAGGCTGAATCAGGGGCGTAACTACAGAGGTAGCAGCCATAGCAGCTGCTATGGGGCCCGCAGTGTCAGGGGGCCCCATCGCCCGACCTGACACATAAAAGAATGGAGGAATGCTATATCTGTGATGTGTATATGCTATATGTGTTACAGATGTATGTTGGTGTGTTTGTATACTGTATGTGTGTACATATGCTTTATATGCTTGTAACTCGCATGGGAAGAGAGTAAACAGATTTGTATATTTTTTAAGTTGGAAGGGGGCCCCCAGAAGCCTGCTATGGGGTCCTTCCTCTCCTAGTTACGCCCCTGGGCTGAATATAAGTTGTTTGACTGCATAGTGTCATTAAAACACTTGATTTGGACTATAACCTGTGTGTCCCTGCTTCCTGTACTACTACCAAGCATTCGCCAGTTGCTTTACCAAAGTGAAAGTGGCATAACTTTTGAAATATTTAATAAATTCTGACTTACTCTCAAGACATGTAGTTGCTAAGGGACATGTCAGATTACATAGAGTTCTGTGCAGAGTAGAAGGCAAGGAATGAGCCAGCAGCTCAAAATGGAAAACAAATGCACAAATACTGCAGAGATGTCTTGTAGACTGCAGTGATATTATTTTACATGTACACCACTAAAATAAAGACATAGAGTAAAATATCTCTTGAAAGCAGAACTGGATGGATAGACAGGAGGGGACCCAAAGATTCTGTCCCCGACCGGTTGGGTCCCACAAGGCCCATACTTATTGCAGGATTGACGGTGAAACAGCCAATCCTGCAAATTTTTGGCCCTAGCAACTTGCCAATTTACAAGTGTGACCCATCCCCCAAAAGCCGAACCTGAATAGAAACTAGTGTCAACTCATCTCTATCGATGGATTAAAGTATTTTATGACACTTATTAACTTTGCTTTATACACTTATTTATATTACCGTTTCTCCCTCATCTTTTTTTTATTTGTTGGGTTCAAACTGCCAAGAATTCGATGATGCAAGTGTAGGAGAAGGAAATAAAACAAGAAAAATCCCATTGTCGAGATCTGGTAAAATCTTTGGAAATGTGCGGCAGAACCAGAAGGAAGAGGAGTCCGTAGAATAAGGCATCAAGAAGAATCGGTAATACTCGATGGGAGAGAACTGTAATGGCGTAAATTAATTTTTTTGTGAGTTTGTTTTATGAATTGTAATTATAATTACTGTGAGTAAAATGAATACAATTTTCGCGCTAGTTACTAGAGATTAATGTAAAATTTTTGCATTAGATGACTCTTTCTTTTATTTATTACATTTGACCTAAAGAACTGCACAACACTAATATCAGGGATTAACTAGGTTGTATCAATGTTTGTATAGTGAAAAAAAATTAAGTAATACAGATAATCACACCTAAACACAGATTATAAATGCAAAAAAAGTTCATGTCTAGTTAAGCTCAATATTAGAGTTGGGCGGATCAATTCTAACGAAGTGGAATTTGGTCCGAATTTCAGGGAAAATTCAATTCGCCATGAATCCGAAGTTTACTGTGATTCGTGGGAACAAAGTTTTTTTTTTCCTCCTTTATTACCAAAATGGGCACGAGCCCAACGTGTTACATGGGGCAGAGAACTCTGGGAAGGAGAAAGGAACGCCCTCGATCATATGTGCAGACCTGTAAGCCAATCAGCGACCTGCAGGCTTATGTGATGACACACAGCCCTATAAAAACAGGCAGCCTTCACACTCTGTCATTGTGCCACACTGTGGCCTACCATTTTCATGTTGCTGCCACCTAAAGAATTTGTCATCATGCCACTATCTGATCTCCTGATGCTGCCACCTCCACGTTCTACAATTCTGCCACACTGTGGCCTAAAATGTTTCTGCCATCTCCACACCGTGGCCTACTCCCGTTGTCTCCCTGGGACACCCTGTGATTTCCATAATGCTGTTTTCACCCTCCACCATTCTATGACGTTGCCACTATGTTTGGTTTTCCCCTCCATTTCATCTGACAGAAGGAATGAAAAGCCTCAGGATTGATAGCCAAAAGCAGGAGTTGATACAGAACACAGAGGACATGCAAATATCCCATTTACTGGTCATCTTTGCTTTTGATCCACTCCTGTTTGTTTTTGGCTTTAGCAATACTGATGGATTATTGACTGATTGAAAGCGGACACTGACGAATTAAAAAAAGGGCAAAATGATCAGTGGTTTCAATGCAAAATTAGTGTCAACACCTTCTCCACTCTTTTGGGGGGTTTCTACATGTATCCACATTTAACAGAACAGGTTCTGTCGTAATATATATAATCATCTGATGTCAGTGTAAAAAGAGTGCACTCTTTGATGCTATAGTGGGATCTTGGCCCTCAGCTCAGTCCTTTCGAGCTGGCACAGACGTTTCCTTGTCAGGCTGCATTCCCGCTTCACTTATTTGGTGAAGTTGGCCTCTGTAAGTGCCCATGGAATTGAAGATTTAAGCGAATCTAAGAGCAGCGGCATTCATGTGCATATCATACTAAAACACAGCATTGTTTGAAGACCAAACCACGCTCCCTATGCATATTTGAGCATGGCACAACATTCTACAACACCCTACATTTTTAACGTGATTCGTCATGATTTGATGCGGGTCAGATCAAATTTTTTTAAACAAATTTGCCCACCCCTACTCAATTTATCTAAATTTTTTTATTTTACTATTTTTAATTTTGTCAAAGAAGTAACTGTGTATTGAATTGCTTACACACATGGTATAAACACATTATTTTTTTATCTATTTTTCAACATAATTGCCTTTTCTTTTGAGACACTTTTGTAAGTAGAAGACCAAAGAATCAAATCCCTGCTGGTAAAACAATTTATCCTAATCATGTAGCTATTTTTGGACCTCTGTTTTAACTTTATTTTCACACTCGAAGTAAATATGTTGAAACTTTACCAATATCAGTTTAACTTAAAGTTTTAATAAAATAAGGCAAGCCCATTGTGTTAGGGAATTGGAACATTTGCAAAAAAAAAAAATATTACATATGTGATGGAAAGAAGATGTGGCACTTATGACAATAAAGTTAATGAGAAAGATCCCTTTAAGCCTGTGACACAAGTAGCACAATGAAAAAACCTAAATGCAAATATGATGCATTTTTTTCATCGCATATTTGCAGTATTGAAAAACACATCATGGAGGTTTTTTCAATGGGTTTTAGGTTAAAGTGTCTTACCTTGGCGTTTTCTCCACTACATTTTTTTTTCTACGTTTTTGAAGTGTGTGTTCATTGCCTTTTTCAAAGCATTTTTTGAAAACGCATGCGTTTGTGGTCTGCGGTTTGAAATGCATGCGCTTACAAGCACAAACAGCATGGAGAACAAGATCACAGCGTTTTTACAAATTCCAAGAGACACAGCTGCATATAAATACCACACATCAAGCATTGTGTTTTTAAAAATGCAAACATTTGAAAAACGCACTCGTTTCCCACTAAATCTGGAGTGGGATTGCTTTAGGGTATTACCATAAATTCAGGATGGATGGCAGGATGGATCCAAGCTTTCATGTTGTTGACGCCAAATTCTGACCCTACCATCCGAATATCGCAGCAGAAATCGAGACTCATCAGACCAGGCAACGTTTTTCCAATCTTCTACTGTCCAATATCGATGAGCTTGTGCAAATTGTAGCCTCAGTTTCCTGTTCTTAGCTGAAAGGAGTGGCACCTGGTGTGGTCTTCTGCTGCTGTAGCCCATCTGCCTCAAAGTTCAACGTACTGTGCATTCAGAGATGCTCTTCTGCCTACCTTGGTTGTAACGGGTGGCGATTTGAGTCACTGTTGCCTTTCTATCAGCTTGAACCAGTCTGCCCATTCTCCTCTGACCTCTGGCATCAACAAGGCATTTCCGCCCGCAGAACTGCCGCTCACTGGATGTTTTTTCTTTTTCGGACCATTCTCTGTAAACCCTAGAGATGGTTGTGCGTGAAAATCCCAGTAGATCAGCCAGTTCTGAAATACTCAGACCAGCCCTTCTGGCACCAACAACCATGCCACGTTCAAAGGCACTCAAATCACCTTTCTTCCCCATACTGATGCTCGGTCTGAAATGCAGGAGATTGTCTTGACCATGTCTACATGCCTAAACGCACTGAGTTGCCGCCATGTGATTGGCTGATTAGAAATTAAGTGTTAACGAGCAGTTGGACAGGTGTACCTAATAAAGTGGCCGTTGAGTGTATATTGCAAAAGACTGAGCTCAGTTTCCAGCTCTTGAGCACGCAGGACGTGGAGAACATAGTTGCATGTTTTCTTGGGTGTCTAAACACTGGGGGAAACATATTTATAGATTTATTCATATGTTTATATTGTAGTAAGACTCATGCTATCCTGATGGACATTACAGAGACTGTAATGTTGTATAATTTTGGGATATTTTTTAAGTTTGTATACATTATGGTGTGAATGGTGTTTTATATCTAGTGATTTTAACACTATAACACTTTCAGTCAGAGTTTGTTCAGTGTCTGTTTTTCACACTCGTTTTCAATGCATTTTCAATGCAGTCTCAAAGGACTCAGGACTGTGGTCTATCTTTTCTATGGCAATTGATGCATGAAAAACGTGCACTAGCTTGTGTCTCAATGTGTGTTTTTGATGCGTCTCCATAGACTTGTATGATGCGTTTTTCATGCGCGTAACTTGCAAAAGTAGAGCATGCTGAGATGTAAACGTGCTTTTAAAAAAAACGCATGTGTGTGTGAAAAAAATGCAAGTCTGAAAAAGCCCATTGATTACAATGGGTCAGAGTGCAATTCAAGTTCTGCACGTCAAAAGCACTCGCAGAACACGTGCGTGAAAATTGCAAGTGTAGAAAAGGCCTTAGAGTGCAGTCTGAATTCGAAACATGTCGGTGAGCTGATGCAGCATACGTCCTATATATGTTGGAGAACTTTTGATGGATCTTGAATAAAGTCAGATGATACGTTTTATTGAAACCTCAACACATTTGGTGCTGGATTCATAATCGTTTTTCTACGTTGTTTTTCCTTGTTCAAGGGAAAGATCTTCAGCACATATTGCGACATATATGGATTGAGCTGGATCATCTAATATATTTGCAGTGTTGCAAAGTAACCCCCAAAAGTGTATATATGCTCACAAGGAGAAGTAAACAACAATGCATATGAAAATGTATTATTATTTTTAGTGTCTTACACTATTATACACATGCTTCTCCTTGTTTTTTAAGGGACCTATATCACTTTTGTATATCCTACATAGCTGTATGGACTTAATTTCCACTGTGTTTTATTTAGATATACTGGCAAATAATTTGCAATAGAGGCAAATAATGTTTGATATTTGACGCAAATCTGGATATTTGATTGAATAATGTTTGTCTATATTAGACGCAATTGTGGATATTGTGGTTGAAATCTGTAATTTGATTTCTTACGTATATAATTTTCTTTAAGAGTAGAGATCAATTTATATAAGTATTTTGGTGGTAACTTGTATGTTATATTTTAAACTCTCATATATAAAATTTTCTTTTACAGTATGGATTAGTTTTTACATGCATTTTTGATGCATGGAATGTGGGAACAACATTACATTATATACCAACCAAGATGGCTCATTGAGTTTAATACAACGTTAGTTGAAATTAACATGCCCCTGTTCCTGCCCCTAGTGTGGTTAGGATTATTCATCAGAAGGTAAGCACTTGGTAGAAATGATTTTGTATACCCATCAACGACATTTAATTTCAATCTCTTCTCTGCAACTGTAGCTGATACTACAGAGGATAGGATGGGTTATTTGACATACAATCCAGCTTATTTAAAACACGATGTTGGAGCACACTCCCCCACCCCCCCCAATTTCTACTCCAATAATACTTCTAACCTTCTTCATTACTTTCATGCATTTCCATAATTTTCCAGTCGGTAAGCACAGACCCCAAATACATGCCCCATAAAACAATGAACCCATAACAACAGACTCATAACACATAAGCAAAACATCAAACTAAAGTAGTGACTGAAGGAATAACAACTCCCCTGTCGGGACTTATATACGCAACTGGGGATATGGGAAAAAGGTACATACCTCACCCTGGTGCTCAGGTTCTCCAATATCTTTTCGACTGCTATGACTAAGCCAGAAATATCAGGCCCATGGAGGCAATCAATTGCCATATATGCAGGAACGAGAACAGCATTGTTCAACGATAGAGTGAGAACATTCTCTTCTGTCACCATATGTCCACTAGCCATTCCGGGGAGCTTTGAGGTATCAACAAAGCACCAAGGCAAGTGCCTAGAAACTCAGGAACAGAAAACCAGAGGGAGGCACCAATGTTTTACTTTTTAACATTCTCTTCTTCCTTTATGGCATGGGATTTTCAAGCATAACTGGAAATTTCCTTTACCAATGGCACTGTCTTTACTGCAATGTATAAAAGCACCAAAACTGGTTAAAACAACTGCCAAAGTTACGTTGCCAGATCTTTCCATGCTTCTTCATTTTATATGTTGTTTTACTGCATTTTTCAATTTTTTCAATTTTTGTTCATTTATTATATACTGCATAATTCATTAGAAATATAATGTTATGTGCCAGAAACTCCCTGATTATCAATAATATGAGCTAGAGATGTGTGGAAGATGTCTTTGGTCATTTACTACCATGCCATATCCTGTAGGCCATGTGCCATGTCTTGGGGCATTTGTGGCTACTAGTCAGTCCTGATTTTTTTCTGCCTCTCCACCTTTCCTTACCATTTCATTTCCATCTCCAGCGCATCACGTTCTCACTAAAGACTCAGTTATTTCTTTTAACAGTTGAAATTGCTGGAAGTGATTTAACTGTCATTTAATTTGATTCCTCTCTTCTGACTGCGGAGAAATATGTTTAATGTACTGGAAATTATGTTAATAAGAAAAAGCATTATCTCATTTAATGAAATAAATACACAAATATTTCAAAATAAAATAAAGAGGCAATCTCCACTGTGGAAATGTCTCTTATGGTTTGCATAAAATAACAAATGGGAAAATTCATGAATATATTGAAATAATAACAAAAAGGAGACTTGCTCTTTGGAAAGGAGAGAGAAAAAGCCCTATCTGCAATGCATATCACCTAGCAATGTAAACTATAGAGTGGCGGTAACATTTGTTAGTAGGAGTTAAAGCTTTAGATACATGAAGAAAAAGGGAAATGCTATGATATTTATAGATGAGTGCAACATTCATTTATTTATCCACATTCTCATAATTAAAGGGGTTTTCTGGTCTGTATATATCAACAACCTATTCATAGTATGGGTTATTATTAATATTAGATTGGGGGAGATGTGTAAACCTCATTTATCAGTTGCCTGTAGTGCTGTCAGTAGTCTTGCGTAACTGTTGACAGCGCTCCATCCATTATATAAGGCTGAGACTCAGATCCCATTCACTTCACAATGTACACAGTTTTCTCCTTGCTTCTGGTTGCTTGGTAGCATTACTGCAGAGAGTGTCCAAAAAGGCTGATTAGGGGAGAGTGTTACTCCTCCCACCCCATATGGCTTATCCTGGATTGGGGTTTAGATATATGGCTGGAGGGCTTTAAAAATAAATAAAAAGGAACTTATATTCACCTCTGTCGTTGATCTTGTGCTCCCCCCACACCACCTGTCACTGCTACTGCTACGTCACTGAACTCTAACTTCAAACAGAAGCTACAGACGTCACCACAACGCATAGATTTTACAGAAATTGCATGAGGTGAAATATTACTATGTGCGTATACTTTAGACTAAGGCCCCATGTGCATGACTGTGCATAAGGCCAGATCACGGCCATCATTGACTTCTATTGACACCACCAGGTGTCGCTGCTGCGCTGAAGTCCGCCGAGGTCCGGCGGAGTGCACGATCCATTGCCGGGTGAAGGTAAGCGCGTGTCCCGCGACTCTTTTTTTTTTTTTTTAATGCGGCGGTTTCTCCGAATCCGTCGGTTTTTCCACAACTCGAACACGTACGCCAAAAACCTGGGCAATTCAGGGAAAATCGGCGCAAATCGGAAATATTCGGGTAACACGTCGGGAAAACGCAAATCGGGCCCTTAGTAAATTACCCCCAGTGAGCACACAATGGGGCGCATTTACTTACCCGGTCCTGTCGCAATCCCCGATCCAGACTGTCCGACGAGGATGAAGTCCGGCACAATTTAGTAAGATTGTGCGCCTGATATCCTGCATGTGTCGCTTCCCCACTGAGGTCTACCAGAGTTCACCATCTTCTTCCCGATGCATGTAAGTGCATGGCTTGCAACACAATTTTGAATGTTAAATCCCATGCGTTGTCCGAATCCGTCGGATCGTCCGTCAGCCCGCCCCTCGATTTGTGTTACGTGACAGCTGGCGCAGATGGGCCAAAATGCGATTGTGTGCGCCACAATCTGCTTTTAAATGCAGCGCAAAACAGTAATCATTGGAATATCTAACGTTTGTGCAGTCAGCGGACCCTTAGTAAATGAGCCCCAATATGTCACCCCACACCCAGACTGATAGGGCAGTGGTGGCGAACCTATGGCACGCGTGCCAGAGAGGGCACGCAGAGCCCTCTCTGCTGGCACGCGTACCATCTCCCCAATCCCATCAAAGTGGGCACCGACACCTGCTGGGTACCTGCGCTCCGATACCTGCGCGGCCCCGTTGAACTCCGACGCCTGCCGGGTCACAGCGCTCTACTGCCTGCGCGGCCCCGGCGTCCTGCTGCCTGCTCGTTCACGGCGCGCTGCCTGTGGAGTCCCATGGTAACAGCGCGCCGATGTCTGCGCGGCCCCGGCCCGCTGCCTGTGGGGTCGCGGGGTCCCAGTGCGCTGATGTCTGCGAAGCCCCGTCCCACTGCATGCGGTTCGCGGGGGCCCAGCGCGCTGACATCTACTTAGCCCCGTCCTGCTGCCTGCGGGGTCCCGACGCCCGATGCCTGCTCCTGTGCTGTGGCGGTGATGTCACCGCAACCTCGCCGGCACTTGGTAAGGCCTCTGTGTTTGTCTGTCTATATTGGGGTGGGGGGTGAGGCCCTATTTCTATCCTGCGGTGGGTGGGTGGGGGGTGAGGCCCTATTTCTATACTGAGGTGGGGGTGAGGCCCTATTTCTATCCTGTGGTGGGTGGTTGGGGGGTGAGGCCCTATTTCTATACTGAGGTGGGGGTGAGGCCCTATTTCTATACTGAGGTGGGGGTAAGGCCCTGTCTATATACTGGCTACTGGAGGGACTGGGTATTACCCCTAAACTCACAATGCTGCAGCATTTCTCCGTGTTGTGTATGTTATTTTCGGAGAAAATAAAACTTTTACTTAAAGAGCTACAGCCGCAGTACACAGCCATACACAGAGCTACAGCCGCAGTACACAGCCATACACGGAGCTACAGCAGCAGTACACAGCCATACACGGAGCTAGAGCCGCAGTACACAACCATACATGGAGCTACAGCCACAGTACACAGCCATACATGGAGCTACAGCCGCACTACACAGCCATACATGGAGCAACAGCCACAGTACACAGCCACACATGGGGCTACAGCCGCAGTACACAGCCACACGAAATGTTCATGGCAGACTCCCCCTTTAAAGAAATGTCCACTGCAGATGCCGAAGAAGCTGAAGGTGAGTTTAGTTTTTTCTTTTAAAGACTCATGGCAAATCTTCAAATAGGGCCACAGGCCCCGAGCGCCCACCCATACCGCCTATGTGAAGATCTGCCTGGATACATTTATCCAAATTTTGCTAGTATAGTGCAATTAAACACCTTGCCAATTACTCTTCACCCAGCCCTATCGACTCTGCCTGATTACCTAGTTTTGACCCTAATAGATGCTCTATCTTGGTACATCTTATTGTATCTGATGTTTACCTTGCCTGGTCCTCTGGGGGATGGGATCCTTCCTACATGAGATTCGATGCCATCAAAGTTCATAGTCAACATTACTGCTCTATCTTGTCTGAATATTCTTTCTTATTCTCGCTTTTGACACATTTGTATACTGTATGTGATATGTACTATTCTTCATCTTTATTGCTGTTGATTCTTGACAGTACATATTGAAGTTCTTTTGCTGTATGAAGTGAAGCTGCATGACCATATGATGTAATTCACATGTATATGATCTCACTGTATGTACAATGATTACTGATGGCTGAGCCAATAGCTATCTTTAGCGGTTGTGTATGAATGAATGGAACTTGATCGTTTAGATGTCACCGGCATAACATTATTATTTGGGATTGGAAATCTTTCAGACCTACCCATTGGATTCAAGCATCACAACTCTGAAATAGTGATATTTTAATAGCTTTTATATTCACACCTAATCTTGTTCATTTTAGTCATGATGGATGCCTGGGCCACGACTCTGTAGACAGCCATTGATTAAAGTAGGCACAGAATTTAATTACATCAAGCCTGTCCTCCTACCCAATTGTTCTATGGTTGTGCCAGATGCTTTATCATTTTGGTGGGAATAATAATTAAAGGGGATGTGTCAGCAGTTTAGACCATACAACTACAGACAGTGTTAGGTAATAGTCCTGGAGATCTGTGTAACCATACCTTTGTGTGTATTGTCAATAATGGTATAACTTTGAAAAATGCAATTATATCCCAGTATTGTAACTGGACTGAGGTATGGTGTACAGAATAAATGGTCAATGGTCAACATAGCAATCACAGAAGAGGCAGGTTACTATTGAATCTTACTGTTCATGCATCTGTGTGACCACTTCAACCACTGATTGCTATTCCCTTATGACAATGTTACTTGTTTCCACTGAGAGAAGATATTTAATTAACTTTATTATATACCGGAAATTTAAAAAAAAATGTGTTATTTAATTTTTTTAGTATTTGACACATTTGGCTTGTGGTTTTCATAATTGAATTTTATATGTGTAACATGACAAATACCGTATATACTCGAGTATAAGCCGACCCAAATATAAGCCGAGACCCCAAATTTTACAACCAAAACGGAAAAACTATTGACTCGAGTATAAGCCGAGGGTGGGAAATGCATTGGTCAACCCCCCCCAGTATATAGCCAGCAAGCCCCCACTAGTATATAGTCAGCCAGTTCCCAGTAGTATACAGCCTGCCAGCCCCTAGTAGTATACAGCCACCAGCCCCCTGTAGTATACAGCTAGCCAGCCCCTAGCAGCATACAGCCAGCCTTCCCCCAGTAGTATACAGCCAGCCTGCCCCCATGTAGTATACAGCCAGCCTGCCCCCATGTAGTATACAGCCTGCCAGCCCCCATGTAGTATACAGCCTGCCAGCCCCCAGTAGTATACAGCCTGCCAGCCCCTAGTAGTATACAGCCTCCCAGCCTTTAGTAGTATACAGCCTGCCAGCCCCTAGTAGTATACAGCCAGCCCCTAGTAGTATACAGCTTGCCAGCCCCCAGTAGTATACAGCCTGCCAGCCACCAGTAGTATACAGCCTGCCAGCCGAGACCCCTAATTTTACCACCAAAAGCTGGGAAAAACTATTGACTCGAGTATAAGCCGAGGGTGAGAAATGCATTGGTCACAGCCTCCCCTCCAGTATATAGCCAGCAAGCCCCCAGTAGTATATAGTCAGCCAGCTCTCCCAGTAGTATACAGCCTGCCAGACCCCATGTAGTATACAGCTAGCCAGCCCACTGTAGTATACAGCTAGCCAGCCCCTAGCGGCATACAGCCAGCCCCCAGCAGCATACAGCCAGCCAGCCCCCAGTAGTATACAGCCAGCCTGCCCCCATGTAGTTTACAGCCTGCCAGCCCCCATGTAGTATACAGCCTGCCAGCCCCCATGTAGTATACAGCCTGCCAGCCCCCAGTAGTATACAGGCTGCCAGCCCGTCTTCTTTCTTCTCCGCGGCTCCTCTTCTTTCTTCTTTCTTCTCTCATGAGCGCGGCCATGTTTTCTTCAGCAGGCGCATCTATGACGCAGCTGTTGCTGACGTCATAGAATGCGCCGGCCAGGAAGAAAACATGGCCGCGTCCATGAGAGAAAAAAGAAGAGGATCCGCAGAGAAGAAAGAATATACAGCCTGCCAGCCCCCATGTAGTATACAGCCTGCCAGCCCCCAGTAGTATACAGCCTGCCAGCCCCCCAGATGGCCCCCTTTAATAAAATGTCTGCCCCAGATGCCCCCTTTTTATGCAAAGTAGACAGCAGAATAGCGCGGCACAGTATTCTCTTTAGTCGTAGTTGGGCATCCTGATCTAGGTGCATTTGTAACGCCTTTTTGCATGGTGCACTTTTTAGTGTGCACTGTGTTCACAATATGTACACTGGACTTTTCAGTGTGTAATGTGAGCAGCGCTGCACTGTACTTTTTGTAGCGATAGGTATCCTGATTACTAACTTGGTGCATTTGTAGCCTTTTTAGGCAGTGTCATTTTTTATTATTGTGGGTTGTGCCCATATAGTTTGGCACACTTTATATAATTTTTTTTGTGTGCCATTTATTAAGTGCGTCCGTATAGTTTGGTGCACTGTATGTAATTTGTTCTGTGTGCCATCTATTAAGTGCTCAGTATATTTTAGGTCACTTCAAATAATTTTTACTGTGTACAATCTATTTGGTGCATTTTATATAATTTTTCCTAGAGGTTAGGTGCACTTCATATATTTTTTTTCTGTGTGCCAACTATTGGGTGCGTCCATATAGTTGGGTACACCTTATGTCATTTTCTCTGTGTGCCATCTATTAGGTGCTTTGTATAGTGAGGTGCACTTCATATTATTTTTACTATGTACCATCTATTTTATGCACTTTATATAATTTTTTCTGTGTGCCAACTATTAGGTGTGCCCGTATAGTTACTGTAGTTGCACTTCATATACTTTTTTCTGTGTATTCTATTAGATGCGCCATATAGTTAGGTGAACTTCATAAACTTTTTTTGGTGTGTCATCTATTGGGTGCGCTCCTATAGTTTGGTGCACTTCATATAATTTTTTCCGTATGCCAACTATTAGGCGCCTCCGTAAAGATGGGTACACATATTGTCATTTTTCTGTGTGCCATTAGATGTTCCATATAGTTAGGTGCACTTTGTATTATTTTTACTGTGTATCATCTATTTGGTGCATTTTATAGCATTTTTTTGTGTGCCATATATTAGGTGTGCCCGTATAGTTAGGAGCACATAATATAATTTTTGATGTGTGCCAGCTATTAGGTGCACCCATATAGTTTGCAATATGCAGCAAACGTTCACCTTGTATGGAGATGGCCCAGCCCGTGAGCTCTCTCCATACAGGGGGAGCCGACGTGTGACGTACAGAAAGGTCACATGTTGGTGAGGGGTTAAACAAAAAAAATATTGACTTACTCATAATGAATTTAACTTTACCTAATATCCTAAACTCTACAACTTCTATGAAACTATCCAACTCTACCCCGAAAATGCACCTCGACTTCTGAATACCCCAATCTATCTTACTAAACTTTATTAAGCAAAAAGAACAAAGCATTTTCATCCAGATTCCAGATTTGTCAGGTATCTTCCAGGTTAGTAATTCTCCATGCAATTCTTAGTTTTCTTTCGTACATAAAAATTGGTATATTTTCCCACCGATTATGTATAAATAGTCTATCCTGAGGATAGGCCATCAATAAAAATCCCAGACAATCCTTATAATATGATGTGGGATATTAATGGAGTGAATACCTGTCAACTATGGCATAACAATGTAAGCAATATCAATACTGATCAATATTCATAACTTATCTTTCTAAGGCTTGGAAAAAAACAAGCATACAATGTGCTTTTAGAAAAGTGTGAAATGATAAAGGTTAAAAACCAAAGAGGTTCACACACAGGTTCAGACTGGCCCAAAGGTAAACAGGTAAATTACGTAGTGGGCCCAGGCCCCGTATTAGTGGTGCATGGCAAATTATACTCACTGTACTTCATACAGATCCTTAGTGTATTTATAGAATCTTAACCATTTTATGGACGTTTATAATAATTTGAGTGTTTTTTATTTAATGCAGAGATACGTTGTGTGGTTGACATGACATCTAGATTAAGTGTGTAGCCGTTGTCTTGGAGCATCTTGCTGATATCTGAGGTCTGTTAGTATGTGGGCATGTATTCTTGGCTCACAGAACTATGAGGAAATAAGATCAAGGCAGGAGCCAGTCAGCAGGTTGCTAACAGGGCTTGTGGGACCCAGGCTGAAACAAATATAAGGAAGCTAATATTGAAGAAAGATGGCACGTCTCAGGCATCCCAATTTTATTGGCCGGTCACAAGCTGAAACTGAGTTAAAGTCAACTTCTTCATGCCTAAGAATACCCCTTACATTCACAGACATCACTGCTCTCCAGAAGTCTGGTGCATCATGTTTTTCTCAGAGGAAGGGGAAGGGAAAGCTTGACTTCAGTATTGCGCTATTCATCTCCCTGACTTTATATGACCATTGTACGTAGATTTGTTTCATGCTGCCACCACATTAAGCCATGAAGGGAACGTCATCTGAAAATGTGAGACTGCTTGACAATGTACTGGTAATGGCTTCTTAGGTCGATCCTGGGCCTTTGAGAACTTATTCTCACATCTGTGGTTCAGTGTTTTACAGCTGTGTTTTTCCCAAACCATAAGTAAGACAATGGGCAGGGGCACAGACCTAAGGCATCATAGTCTTCAAGACATCAGTGAGAACGATCCCAAACTGAAAGCATTATTATTACAGAATGGGACAATAGCCTAAGAGAGAGATATTGATGGCCATGATACTGGAAGTCTGTGTCCGCTTACAGTGTTCTGTCTAGAAAATATGGTTGACTTACTGTCTGTATTTCATGAACTACACATAACCACCTGAAACCAGCCGGAAGCCCTGTGATTTAGGTGTGGTGCATTGCAGGGTGACTGCGTCTCAGAAGCACAAGGCTCACAATTCTGTTTATTATGACCTCACCACCCATCAAAACTCGGATTTTATGTGCAATACTTTTATTCAGAATAAAGTATTATGAATGTGAATGTCATTTTGTAACATCACACCGATATTTTCTAGCTGTGGAGTAAAGCAGACATAAATAACATTGTAGTTTTCCAGATGGTAGCTGGTATTTACAATATGAAATCATAAATATGCAATTCAATCATGTCTCACGCAGACGTCGGAATAATAAAATATTATGACACTTGAAAGTCAGTGATAGTAATGACAAAGAATTTCATAGTAGCCGTCCTGAAGTTTTACTAATATATGCCATCACTGCACTTTTTGCAAGTTTTTCCCAGTTAGACAAGTTTCTTAAAGGGTTTTCCTATATTCTTAAAAATGTATTTCCATCTCTTACAAATAACCATTAATTAATTACGAATACTATGGATACTTACCTGTCAGTTTCCCTAGGCATTCAGTACTGCCTCCCTGTTGGTTAGACCTTCTGTCAACTATGTATTGAAACAGAGAATGAACCAATGGAGAGACAGTGCAAGATTCCAAGGAGAACAGAGAGGCAAGTATAATTTTGTACTTTTTTTCTCCATTGTATAATTTTTTTAAAAAGGTAACATAGTTAACAAAATGTGCCAAATCAGACACTAAACCACCCATCAATGAGCAATTTCGTATTTTATTGGGGCAAATGAGGAGCAACAAATTATTCCCAGTGAGTTTGTGTGTACTTCATGCAAATGTCCCCAAAAACCCAAGAGTGACAAAAAAGTTGCATAGTCTAGAATTGGATCTTAAAGGGAACCTGTCAACAGGGACCTAATTTTCACTAAAGACTGGTTACAGAAGCCCAATGCAGCTGCATTTCAAATATTTCTTTCTGCTTTCTCTAAGCATTTGCAATTCAGGAGCACAAAGGTGGGGGCCAAGAGCTGAGAAGTCAGCAGCACAGAAATGTCACATGTTCTTTTTTGAAATGCATCCAAACCAAAGCCCAACCCCTGTGACTACACAGAAGATTCTGTCAGGGTGCCAGTTAAGTTATAACACACAATTTTATTGTAATGCAAATGCTTAGAGAAAGCAGAAAGGCAGATTTGCACCGCAGCTGTAATGGGCTTCTGCAACCTGTCTTTAGTGAAAATGAGGTCCCTGGTGACAGGGTTTCTTTAATATGAAGCCTGCACTTTCAACTATGGGCCAGATGAATAATGTCTTGTAGGCCAGAAAACTGAAAAAGTTTTCTGGCCTACAAACCACAGATTTTGAACCTTCTTACCACTTTTGTACCCCACATGATACTTTTTTTTTAAAGTGGGCAAGGTGAAAATCAAATTTACTGTAACTGTACTGTAAAACTGGTGCAGATTATAGATGATATTTATGCCAAGTTTGACCTCAGAGGTGTAACTACAGGGGTGGCAGCCGTAGTAGCTACCAGAAGTGTCAGGGACACATAAGAAATTTTGGAGCAGACAGCAGAGAGTGAGTATGTATGTATGTGTGTGCATAAATGTATAAATGTACGGATGTGAATATGTGATGTGTAGATGCTGTATGTATGTGTATATGTGATGTATGTATGGTGTATATGTGTGTGTTTATGCTCTATATGTGTGTATATGTGATGTGCATATACTCTATGGGGGTGATTGTCTGATATATCTTCCCCAAGTGTATATGAGATTTTCATATGCTCTGTTTGCTGTATGAATATAGTGTATGTATATGCTGCATGTTTGTTTATGGTATTGAATGTGAGTGTATGTGATGTGAATATGCTCTATATACATACAGTATATATATATATATATATATATATATATATATACATGCATACATATGTGAGCATGAGTGCATAAATTAAAACTTCAAGAGGACTCTGTTATATGAAATAGATCTAGACTACATTTGCCCAAGATGAATAAACGCATCAAGTCTTCAACTTCATGGCAGTGTCACATATAATATACTGCTGACTATGGATGTTTCTATAGATAAAATTAGCATTAACATTACTTCATTCAAGTTTATTCTAAAATATATTTGACCTCAATAAAAGTTTATAATTGTACAATTTATGGTATTTGGCTGGACTGTTGTAGTTAGTTACACAAATGTAAAGAAGACGATAATACAAAGAAGTCAAATATAGTACTTTTGATACCAATTTATGGGTAGGAACATTTAGTTACATTGAGCCAAAGCTAGAGGCAGCTGGCGGTGCTTTATGTGGCAAGATCCTCTGTGTTACAGCCAGGCAAAAAGTCAATCTTTGACAGAAGGGAAAAAATAGACAAAGATCAGTAACAAAAAGGGCTAGCTAACTAAATATTTTGTGATAGCGCAATCAAGGAAAATTGGACTATTAGCACAATTTCCTGCAATTATGAGGGAAAGTCATTAGTAAGTCAGGCCCTTTGTCTTTTACAATATATATGAAATTATATAGCGTTGAGACAATATGAGCACTTCACAAAAGTTTAAAAGGCTTGCTATTTAAAGCACTTGTTCTTTGTGTTTCATGTATTGAAGGATTCTAATTTTATTTGGAATTTTAAATTACATTTGTTTTTTAAATGAGCTTAATTTTTACAGTGTATATTACCAGGTACAATTACTAAGCCCTTCTATCATTTATTCCAATTATTTTTTTATCATCTCCATTTGACCTTTGTCATAGTGAAGTGCGAGAACAATATAGCAGGACATTTCCATGTACATTGGATTTTTTAATCCAAATGTAAGCAAACATTTAATGGATTCATATATATATATATGAATATACACTCACCGGCCACTTTATTAGGTACACCTGTCCAACTGCTTGTTAACACTTAATTTCTAATCAGCCAATCACATGGCGCCAACTCAGTGCATTTAGGCATGTAGACATGGTCAAGACAAACTCCTGCAGTTCAAACCGAGCATCAGTATGGGGAAGAAAGGTGATTTGAGTGCCTTTGAACGTGGCATGGTTGTTGGTGTCAGAAGGGCTGGTCTGAGTATTTCAGAAACTGCTGATCTACTGGGATTTTCACGCACAACCATCTCTAGGGTTTACAGAGAATGGTCCGAAAAAGAAAAAACATCCAGTGAGCGGCAGTTCTGTGGGCGGAAATGCCTTGTTGATGCCAGAGGTCAAAGGAGAATGGGCAGACTGGTTCGAGCTGATAGAAAGGCAACAGTGACTCACCCGTTACAACCAATGTAGGCAGAAGAGCATCTCTGAACGCACAGTATGTTGAACTTTGAGGCAGATGGGCTACAGCAGCAGAAAACCACACCGGGTGCCACTCCTTTCAGTTAAGAACAGGAAACTGAGGCTACAATTTGCACAAGCTCATCGAAATTGGACAGTAGAAGATTGGAAAAACGTTGCCTGGTCTGATGAGTCTCGATTTCTGCTGCGACATTCGGATGGTAGGGTCAGAATTTGGCGTCAACAACATGAAAGCATGGATCCATCCTGCCTTGTATCAACGGTTCAGGCTGGTGGTAGTGCTGTCATGGTGTGGGGAATATTTTCTTGGCACTCTTTGGGCCCCTTGGTACCAATTGAGCATCGTTGCAACGCCACAACCTACCTGAGTATTGTTGTTGACCATGTCCATCCCTTTATGACCACAATGTACCCAACATCTGATGGCTACTTTCAGCAGGATAATGCGCCATGTCATAAAGCTGGAATCATCTCAGACTGGTTTCATGAACATGACAATGAGTTTACTGTACTCAAATGGCCTCCACAGCCACCAGATCTCAATCCAATAGAGCATCTTTGGGATGTGGTGGAACGGGAGATTCGCATCATGGATGTGCAGCCGACAAATCTGCGGCAACTGTGTGATGCCATCATGTCAATATGGACCAAAATCTCTGAGGAATGCTTCCAGCACCTTGTTGAATCTATGCCACGAAGAATTGAGGCAGTTCTGAAGGCAAAAGGGGGTCCAACCCATTACTAGCATGGTGTACCTAATAAAGTGGCCGGTGAGTGTATATATATATATATAGAGAGAGAGAGAGAGAGAGAGATTGTGGGTCCTCATGGGCAGGGCCCTCAGTCCATTTGTGCCAGTTTAGTCTAATTTTGTGCCTTTTGGACTTCTTTTTGCTTATTTTATGCAATATAAACTACTTTTTAAATCTAAAGCATCATGGAATTAATGATGTTCTGTAAATAAATACTACTACTACTAATAACCCATGATTATTTGAATTATAACCCTAGAAATATTCCACTATTGTGCTTTATGAATTGTCAAATGAGCGTTAACATCCAAATTCTCTTTGTCATTCAACATTTAAAGTTAAGTTTTCTGTACCAACATGATTTTCTATTATGCACACTGGCCGTCTGTGAGATGGATAAGGAACAGCGGAGCAGAGATCTGAAATTTCCCATGCTCTGCTGCTATAGGTGAGACTATCCGTAAGGTGTGATGTGAAAAGTATTGGGTGACTGCATAGGTGACTGAAGTGTACCCTGCATTTGTGCCAAATATCCCAGGTAAACTGCATAGGACCCAGCAGTGCTGCAACCGAGCCAACATGCGGGGGACCCCATATTATGGCAGCTGGGTGTAGTGGAGCCAGCCATAGCTTCTCAAGTTCCGTCTATCTGTTATACGCATTCATTGTAGACCCAGAGGTAATATGACGAAGGTGAGTTGCTAGGTAATAGAGCTTAAGAAAAATGATGATAGATACTTAAAGGGGCAAGAATAAATCTCATTATGGTGTCACAAATACACCCCAGTGAATAGCTGTACCCCTGGACACCAAACGCTTAACCCCTTATACATTGTTAATCCATCATATAGAGCTGAAACTAGATCCAGTGTTTTAACCTCAAAACAGTGAGGTTAATGATTTTGGTAGCCCAAATCTTTTAGAAATAAGTTAATAAAGTTGCTTTTAATATTTCATTACAGGGTGAAAATAATTAAACCGTTCATCTTGTTGCAATATTGTTCTTACTATTAGAATTACTATTGTTTATTAATGAGCTACTAGTGTCTCATACTGATGTTAATCCAACAGAAGCAGTATTTATGCCCTCCTATTTCTTTAGCATCCTGCATATTTGAGCTTCCCCGATAACTATAAAGTTGAGATAAAGAACAAGTATGAGAGATAAGCATACAGAAGCTTTGATATAGTAGAGGCAGTAAATGATTTGGGACCCATATGTTAAGCTGATCTCACGCTGGTCACATCACCATTATGGTAGTTATACCCTTGATGCAGTGCTTAGAATATATATGGATCTTCGTTTTTTGATGCTTTTGTGAGCTCTTGTGTTAGGTTTACTATTTGTATCTCATGATTTGTGGCGAGATAAACCTTTAGCCTAGTTGTTTATCTCATCAGTATAAAACATTGAATATGTAACCACTGTTTCATCTACTGAGCACTGCAGTTTTAATTTCTGCCCGTAAATCCTGTATGGCTGTAGTTGAATTTTTATTACTATCTTGCGCAAAGAACGACACAGGATCCACAAGGCTTCCACTTGCTGCAGTGTGCATCTTTGTTTCCTTTTGTTGTCAGAAACATTAAAGCACTTGTACAATCAGCATGAGTATATGTTACCTCTCTGCAGCCCAGCATACACCCTTGTGCCATTTCTTATTATTAAAGCTGTAACATAAGAGCTAAATAAAAGGGAGACAACCAAATGGCAGCTCCACGTTACATGAAAAATTACTATAATCACTATTTTGGAAACACCCATCCATTGGCAAAATGGCTGATCCTCTTACAATGTGTTAGAAGAAGAGCCACTAATTAAAAAAAAAAATCTGAATCCGTGGGTAATCGCAAAGATTAACTCTGTCACTTTAAAAAAAAAAATCAAATTGATGTCCTGAAGGGAAACGCGTACTAAGCCATGTAAAGTAGCTATTATGAAAATGTTTAGCCTTTGGAATGTATTACAGGCAGCGGCTGCTTTGCCAGATTTGTCAGCCAAAAACTCACTAAGCAGATTTGTCAGTAGCTGAGGCCATAATCTGTAAAACAGACATTGGCATAGAGATTAAAGATCAAGGGAATTATATTGCTTTTGTTACTGAACACTACAATTCCTTTGTATTTCGTTTATTTTATGTGGCTTGTTACTCAAGGCAAAGATCAGAGTTTAGTTGTTTAAATAAAGATGAATTCGACGAGAACGTATTATTATTTTTTTCATCAAGAAAACTATATGTGATGTGAAAAACCTATGGTTTCTCTTCAACATTAAACCGGATCATTGTATCATCACACAGATGTTAATTCCGAGGCTAAGACTTCATAATTGTAATTTAAGTTACCCTTGCCTAAGGACCTGCAATCAAATTATTAGAGTGTTGCACTGAGAGTATCTGGGTCATAGCTGCAACTTGCAAAGGGGATTCACTTACAAGATGAAAAAGCCTGGTTACTCTAGAGAAGAGATTGGACCATTATGGCCTTATTAAGTCCTTGATGAGATGTGATAGTGATTAGTAAGAAGACAATATTGTAATGTTTATTTTATTATCTATACAATTGTTACCTATTCGAGCGATTGTCTAATTAAGGCTTTTCACTATAAAACAAGCACAGTCCTAATCTTTTTACGTCTGATGTGATTCCAATATATTTACAGGATTCCTGGCACACATTGCACAATCTAAAATGTTGGCAGAAAGTAATGGAAAAGTAGACACTGAGTAAATTGGTATATCTTTTTTTTCTCTGAATCCCTTAGTGGAGTATCAATGGCTATAAGTCTCTACATGCCTGCAAGGAGTCCTTAATGGACATCTACCACCAGGATGAAGGATTGTAAAACAAGCACACTGACATATTAGAGCGTGTTCCCTCTGTCAGGATCTGTCGTTCTTTTAACTTTTTATGCCCTTGTTTTTACAAAAAAAAGGCTTTATAAAATGATGGAAGTAAGCCTGAGTGGCTCCGGGCTCCATAGGTCTATCATTTTATAAAACAATCATTTTACATCATAGATAAAGTTGACTTGCAACTCTTCAGTATATGCTTAGTTATGTACATTCTTATCATGTAACTGCATCTGATTTGCTCCTGGTGGTGGAACAATCTTTTTATTGTTATGTTCTACAATGGACAACCTGTTATTACATTCCCTAGTACCTCCGTGTTCTATTAGGTTGATTCTAAAGTAAAGGATAACTATTTGGAGTTGAGGAGCAATCAAGAAGATTTTCTTTAACTCTATTCCGACCACCCGCTGAGATTAGACATCAGCGACGTCCTTAGACATTAGCAATGTCTTTGACGTGAGCAGGGCCCGGTCTCCGGGTGTCAGAGGCACCGGAGACCCTGGGAAGAAGGGAAATGTGGTTTGTTACCGCTTCTCCCTTCTCTGCTCCTCACAGCATCACTCTGAATGAGCGAGATGCAGAGAGGAGCAGAGCCGGCACTGCCATCGGCTCCATAGACTCGGCAGTCACATGACTGCTGGGTCTAAAGGGGGTTAATCAGAGCTTCTGGGTCTAATTAGACCCACTACAGCTCTGATCAGAATCCCCAGTGACAGGTGGTCATTTCCCCTGTAACTGAGGCTCTTATAGATGCCTCAGTTACAGGGAAATCTTGTAAAAGAGAAAAAAAAGTGAAAATGCCCCCCAGGGGTTTTTTATGACCTCATATGGGGGACATATAAAGTAAAAACACAAACACAAAAAAATATTAATAAACATTCATTAAAACACAATGACATTTCCCCATGCAATAAAAAAATACCCCACCACACTACAAGAAGCATCGCCATAGTCACCCCCATTGCCTGAGATATACATTCAATATATCAAAAACACCGAAAAAAATAGGGAATTTAATAATAATGTTAATTTTGAGTTAATTCAAAAATTTAAAAAAGTACTATAAATTCCAAAATAAGCCTTTTTCCACTTTTAACCCAAAATAAAAATAAAAAAAATGTTCAAACTTTTATTACCTTTTTAACTAGCGCTATATGTCCCGAAAAAACACCAAAAAACAATTTAAGGTAGCATGCAAAAAAAAAAGAAAAGTTATGGCCCTTAAACCGCCGCAAATGAAAAAAATGCCCGGTCTCTAGAGCCTTTTCAGGCCACGTCACTAAGGAGTTAACCAACATTATAGATAATCTCTAAGCTTAAAAAAAATTGCCAAATCACATCATATAATTGTAATGAAGGTTAGAAGAATATTAATTGACGTTCTTCTATACCTAGGGCAAGAGGTTGATGTCTCATCAAAAATATCTCATCACTAGGCCCATGATTTGATGGAAAATGGGTGGTTTGGAGCAATGAGATGAAATTCAATAAACTGCAAATGATTCTGGAAGAATCAAGGGAAAATGAGGCTTACCATTTGAAAACTTGAAGGAGCTTGGTTAAGCTTGGTGATGGAAGTCTGCTGATATGGGGTTGTTCCATAGCCAAAGGTGTTGATCAGGTGTTGATCAGGATTGATGGTGGTCTCAATGCTGAGCTATATGTGAGTATCGTACAAGATGAATTACTTTGTGTACTTGCCTACTATTTGTATAAAAAGGACAACATACAGTAGAGCAGGAGAATGGCTAAAAAATTGTCAAGAGACTGTTAAGAAATTTTTCAATGACAATGAAGTAGAATTTTTGGATTGGCCACCATAGTCGCCAGACATCAAACCAATGGAACACGTGTGGGTAGAGTTTAAAATAAAACATTATTCATCAACTAGTGAGTCACTCAGTATGCCCCAACATTGTGTAAATGAGATCATATTTTGCTTGAGACATGCTTGAATATGATTGAAAGCATGCTTAGAAGGATTCAGGCAGTGTTGAAAGCCAAAAGTCGATTTTCAAAATATTAGCAAAATGATAAAATCAATTTTTTAGGAGCAAAACAGTAACAATACGGTTATGTAACTAGCATCTGCATAATTAAATATAAGTTTAAGAGTTGTAAGTCAAGTTTTTATATGAAATAGCCTAGATGATTGTCTAGAAAATGATCGGAGTCTTACAGTCTAAACTGTAGTCAATGGACCTTTTACCTGCCTGTGCCTATTCAGATTTGTGTATCACAAGTTCGATGCTAGGTTCTGCTTGGCATATAATTGTGATGTAACTTGCACCAGTTTGTGGTGCATTAATGCCCCATGCTTGACCACTCCATAGCCATGTTCACGGGGCTTTAAGGTGGCGTAAGGCTGGAATTGTAACTATTTTAAGGCCAGAAAAATAGGATAATTTGCCCCCTCTGTATGCCACCAATGTCTTTGACTGCATGTTAGGAGGCTGGGGGAACAGGATGGATGCATTTACATGGGACTATGTTGGAAGATTTCATGGGGTGCCTGATATATAGCACAGTATGTTTGGCAGGTGATTTTTGGTGGACTTTGCTTGTTGGTGGATTTAAATAACTTGTCTCAGATTTGAAAAACATGTCTGCTTCCTTCCAAAAACAAGTAATGCATAGTATTGCAGCTCAGCTACATTAAGTTGCCCATAGCACAAACTATAGCCAAGTGTGATGTTTGGGAAGATGGTTTTCACATGGAGACAATTAGTACATGGCAGGTCATAATGGGGAGGATTTACCACACACTGGCGCATGGTACACCAGTAAAGTATATACTATACATTCAGTATCGGTCAGTAGGGCTGAGGTAATATGCAGTGATGGTTTTTACACATACATTATTACTATGGTAACAGAGTAGGACAGTCTGTAAGATTATCACTTGGAGCAGAGCATTAGATGAAGGAACAGTTACTGAGAACTGGGGGCTTATGGGAGTTGTAGTCTTTTGTGGCAGCCATCTTGGAGATAACTGTCTACCGCAAAAAGCCTATAAAATTTTGTGAATCATAAAAGCAAACTATTTAAATTACATTTTGGGCTTAATGACATTGAGTTTGTCGTATTCATTTATTTATAGCATTATGGGTTTTTGTATCAGATGTTCATATTCCCGAAATACCTCTTCAACAATTCTAGAGAATGTTTTTCTTAAAACTAAGTTTTGTGCCATTCTTTCCTAAGAAGTGTAATAATATCTGAACAAGTAGTCAGGCTTGTGACCTTGTTGTCCAATCAGTTACAGTAAGAGATTTTACACACCCATTTGACAAAGTGTTGGATTTAGGTATAAATAACAGAGATAATTTATTTTTGTTTAAATAACAGGTATAAGTAATAACAGAGCAAAACTAGATAACATTGTTGTGATAAAAGAGGCTTCTGAATTTACATAACATGGAGAATATAAGAAATTTACTAAAACAAACATATGGGGTGTGGCGACAGGCCCTTTTGCATTATATTCTAAATGACTCTTTGAATATTCCGTTAAAGTCAGATTCCAAGATTTTGAATTTACATCTGTAATGTAATAAAAAATCAATGGCCAAGACAAACAAATGTAACATGTTAACAGCTCTAATATATCTTGCTAATTACCCTATTGAATAGACGTGCTATGCTGTTATGATGCACAACACACACTATATCATACTGACTGTAACGTTCCAATAATCATTCAAAAAAAAAGTTAAACAGAAGTCAGGATTTACATGCAACTTTGGGTGACAATTAAAATCCTTTTTCTTGTTCCAGTGAGCAGTAATCTGTGCATAATTGCATTCAAATGAGATATTAGCATTTTTTGTGCTTACTCTTTGTTAATTGTAGAGTTCACTCACCATGGTGATGCTTTTGATAGAATCAGGCAACCTCAGTGACCCGATGCTGCAAGGCATGTTTGGATTTTGTACCATAGTTTTCTTTTTTTTTTTTTTTTGGCATTTTGAGGAGTCCTGCTGCTTTTATTACATTCCTGACACTTTTGTTAATAAATCATTGCAGAGTTAATGAAAATTGCACTCAGGCATATCCAAAATAATTGTGTCCTTTGTCATGCTAATAAATTGAAAGATGTTGATCCAATGGGTGAGTGCTTGCCCATTATGAGAAAGTTTGCGTTATGTCTGCCTGTTGCATTTATTTTACTTTTAGCCGGGCATATCATTTCGTGTCAGATGTATAAACAGAAAGGTAATATGTTTGATTTCACCATTTTTCATAATAATAATCTATTAACGACAAAAGAGAGAACAATATTTGTATATCAAATAAGAAATGTATTTCTATTAAAATGTCAGTAATAGCATACTAACTGAAGGAGCAGCTGTGTGTAAGACGTCGCAAGAACTCGCTGGATAATCATGTATCACAGTGTGTATGGCAAATCTGCTAAGATTATAATATATTACCTTTTACTATGTTTAACTTGACATTGTGCATTGTGTAAAGACTCCAAATAAATATACATGCATCCGTAAAATATGGAATATAAAATGTTACCTATCGATTTAAGTGATATTGTCAATACATCAGAAAATTTAGAATAAATTCAGTATTAGATCTTAAGATTCTAAACTAAGCACATTTTGGCTTCTCCAGAGTTTAAAGACATTTTTTTAATTACCAATTGCTTACAATTTTAATATTTCTAAACCCTTTTCTATGCTTTAGGACTAATGATAGATTGGATAAAAGGCCCCCTTTATCTCCTTAAAGGAAACCTACCATGAGAAATCAGAAGTAGGTCGGATTCCTCCTGCTTCCTATGCCCTAATATTTAATTTAACAATGCTGGAACCTAACCTAACTTGTTAAAAAACTTTATTTTAGTAATATATAAATTACCTGTAGAGGCTAATAGGGCATGTGCTAGCCTCAGCTCCCAGTGCTCGTCCCGGCTATTACATGCCCCAGTAGCCTCTGCTGTTAATTTACATATTACTAAAATAAAGTTTTTAAGAAATTAGGTTAGGTTCCAGGATTGTTAAATTAAGGATCAGTGAAGAGGCAGGCAGGAGGAATCTGCCATCAGATCTCTATCATGGTTGGTTACCTTTAAGGACTAAGCCACTTTAGGACTTTCAGACCAAACCTTATTTTTTTAAATCTGCCCTGTGTCACTATAAGTGGTTAGAACCTTGGAAAGCTCAGATCCAAGGATAGGACGGTACTCGCTGATACAATCCACAATCTTTATTTAGCGTACAGGCAAGCAGACATGTGAGGACGCCGAGGTCCAAAAGGTAACAGGCTGTTTCAGTTACCCCCTAGACAAGACCCTGTAACTTCTGACTTAGGGACGGGACGCCATTGTGGATTTCTGTGTGATGCTGTGGTGCTGAGTTTCTCACTCTCTACTCCCTGCATTCTAGCCCCCTGTAGTCCTGGACGGAGTTCAATCACTGATGCACACTGAGACACAGACAATCAGTTCTTGCCAGCAGCAGTATGGGGAGAACTACAAGCTACAGACAGATAAGTTATTTATCTAGGGAGGCAAGGCAGATGCACTATCCGTAGGTGGCGTTAATATGTGTGTTAACTGTGCCTTAATGTTTGTGTTTATGTCTGCCACACCAGTCAGATTCTGTCTTGCAAGAGTTAATACTCTGAACCTGTAATTGCTTGCTCCTTCCACCTGAGGCAGTGCCTAGTTCCTATAAGTGCCCATTTTAGCCTGGACTCCTTTGGTTGTTTTTTCTGTCTCCTGTGATCTCTAGATCTCTAGTTTCAGTCCCCTGTGATATCTAGTTCAGTCTTAACCGTTTATCTAGTGTTGGTGGTTGTGCAGTTGCTGGGCAGGTGCTGTCAAGTGTGTTCTGGAATAGCAGAGATGATTGTCATTATGTGTAATAGGCATCTCTTGGATCTCTTCATCCCTGATCTGTCTGATATCTCTTTCTATGTGTCAGATACTAGTACAATGTTCAGAAGCTAAATGGAAGTGTGAAAGTGTATATAAACCTGTACGCTGATAATCTAACCACATTGTCAGCTCACAGAACAAGATAGATCAAATTAGGGCACATTTAACCTGTCCGGAGGAGTATATGAAGTATCAGACGATAATTCACTCTGGCACGATTCACAAAGATCATTTGCCCGATATTCTGCATGTGTCGCTTCCCCGCTCAGTTTTGCCGGAGTTCACCTTCTTCTTCCTGGTGCATGTAAATGCCTTGTCTTATTACACAAATTGAAAGTTAAATCCTGCGCTCAGTCCGAATTAGTTGGATTGTCCGACGACCCATTCCCCGATTTCTGACGCATGAAAGCCAGCGCAGCTGCGCCACAATCTGATTGCGTGCAACACAATCTCCAGTTAAATAACAGTCCCAGCTGTGCAAATCCTGAAAATTTTAAAAATCCAAAAATAAGCCCCAATGTGTCTGCTCAGAGAGTCCCCATCCACACCCTGAAATTTTACACTGACCATCGCTGAGTGATAGGAGTTAAAACAGCAATACAACTGATTAAGATTGTGAAGTAAAGGGTAAAAAAATATCTTTATTGTGTTAATATCACTAGGGGATACAAATTTGAGAATTTTCTTTTGTGGGAAAACCCCTTTAACTCTTTCTTGGTAGAGATAAGAAAATCATAAATTCTGTTTTAGGATCTTCAGCTTTTTTGTTGGCCGTTCACCATACCATTATAATATGTTATCTTTATTGTATAGATCACGCTTTTTATTGATCACACTTGTTTTGCAGAATATAGAACTCATTGGTGAGAAATTTGCTTGTTTTTGCATCACCGTGTCACAAGAGGCATGACATTTATATTTTTTTGTTTACAGAGCTGTTTTGTCTGGGTGAGTACCCGGCAATGCCCTAGGGAAGCTACGGTCACCATGGTGTCTATAGGGTTTAACAGCTGGGATTGTGATACTCGTCATCCCAACACAGCTGAGCTCCTGCAGCGATCGCACAGGCTGCAGACCTGATATACACGTAAGTCTTATTTCAAAGCGAAGCAGTCTGGGTCATCTAGCCACCAAAACTGAAGGTCCTACCTCATTTACTGTATTGAGTTGCTCTGCATGATGATATTGAAATGAGCGAGAGGGTCCTGTAAAGTATAAAATGAACCCCCACTTTGCATTGTAATCCTGTGACTTGAGTCAGTTGGGTGTTCCTGAGCGGAATCAGACTGCAACATCCCCTTCCATCTCTGTCCTCTTGTAAACATCCCCCTGCACTACTCCTAAGGTGTATCACAGAAAGGTAAATAAATGATATGTGTAGGGTACATGAAGGGGGCGTGTTTGCAGGAGGAGTAGGAAGGGGGTGTTGCAGCCTGACTCAGCTCAGGAACACCCAACTGACTCAATTAATAATAATAATATTCATAATTCCTATATTTATAAGTCTCACAGATTCCGCAGCGCTGCACAGAGCTTGCTAAATCAGTTCCTGTCCCCATGGAGCTCCCAATCTAAGTAACCAACCATTATGTTTTGGAGTGTAGGAGTAAACCGAAAGACTCGGAGGAAACCCATGCAAACACGGAGAGAACATACCAACTCTTTGCAGATGTTGATCATAGTATTACAATGCCAAGTGTGTGGGGGGTCATTTTATAAATCATAGTAGCCACTGACTCACTTCAATATCATCATGTAGAGTAACTCACTCCAGTAAATGATGTAGGAACTTTGGTTTGATGGGATAGTGGGATAGTGCCTGACAGGTTCCCTTTGAGACTAATAATCTTAATATAACTGGTTCCTGACTGCCCACTATATATTTAAGGTGAGATTTCAGGGTCCCGAAAGCCTGCACCATTGTATAATTATGGTGCAGGCTTTAGGAGGTTGCACGGGATCTGTGGGGAGAAGACAGAAGCGGTACTTAAAGCTTCTGTCTTCTCCTACCCTCATACAGAGTGCTGTGTAGAGAGTAACAGCTGCTCCTTTACCTCTATATGTCCTGGTGGTGAAAAAACATGTGACTGCCGATATCCCAACGGCTGCTGCTGTCTAGAGAATTGTCACTGCAACCGTGTCCCTTTTCACCTGGAACAGTTGAAATTTTTTTTTATTATAAATGTTCCTTTGAAGATAGTTCTTTGGCCATGTCAAAGAATTTGAAATCAAGAAAATCCACATTCTGAATGAGATTTTTTTTTAGAACTAATGGTAATGATCACTCAGTTTTTCAAGTAGTATCCTCAATACTTCCATACTGCCATATATGAAATAGTTCAGAATAATCCCATCTCTTCTCTCTCACTCTGCATTACAATCACTGCTAGGTCTGTACTTGTAAATGAGATGGGTAAGTACTTGTGGTTAATGTAAACCACCACATCACTAGAAGTAGATTTGCTGCATTTTCACATCAAATGTTGAATCGCTTAGTAATTAGTATGTGAAAAGGCAGAATTATTTATTCTTAATGAGAACATGATTATCATTTGCAATCATTGACAATCTCCTGGTCCTTGTGGAATACCTTTATAAATATACTGGTGTTTATACTGGAGCAAAATATGTCTTATAGATTTAAACTTCTCATTACTGTATATCACACATTATGGAGCTTGCGTGACTTTTTTCTTATGGGTACAATGGTAGAAATCAAATCTCAGTACAGACATAAATCATTCAAAATGCCTGTTTGGATTGAATCATGAATGGATGCCAGGAGCAGATCTTTTAAGTTCTCCATATATTTAGTCCAACTCTCCAATAATTTGTGAGTAGGGAATAGTATGAACTTGCAAGGTATTGATATTGAACAAAAAAATAGAAAAAAAGAAAATCGAATGATTTCATGGAGCATTGAAATTGCAATAAATAAGTGTCAAGTGTAGACAAATATTATTTTAATGAAAGTACATAGAGATGAATCACACTATAGCCTTCATCTGTTCCTGGCGCAGGTTATAGTGCAATTCTATGCAAGATAGGATGGTGTAGATGGTGTAGAATTGTAAAGTTGGGTGCCGGATATACCAAAAGGACGGAGTATCTAGGTATAGTATAGTATAGGTGGGGGAACATCAAACATTGGTGCACAGTGAGCCAGCGCTTGATAAATCTTCCTGAGATTATCTATAGTTTAATAGATAATAGTCTGACAAGGGATTATTAGATATATTTCTTTAATATTTGCTTGACTCATGGAAGTAAGCTTGTCTACTGTATAACAATGATCAAACTGTGAAAATAGTAGTTGTAAAAATAGTGGAAGGAAGATAAGCCATTTCCTTCTCATCTATGTCCATTGACCTAGAAACTATATATAAACATGATGCAGCAAACCATCAAGTATTGCACAGCATGGGGTGCTGTGGGTTGAGTAATGCAGGGCAAGGCCAATCAGTTGCTGGGTGATCATCCAGGGGCTGGATAAATTCCCAAGGCTCAGTTCACTCAGGGCTGGTTATTGTTTCTTCTGTGACCTGACTCTGTGTACCTTCCAGATCCAATTTGGAACCCTGTGTACCCTTAGACTGTGTCACTGCCCTGAACCCCAGCGTTGCTGGTAGCTGATCCTGTATGATGCCTGATCTGGAACCCTGTTTCCTGTCTGATCTGGAACCCTGTTTCCTGCCTGATTTGGAACCCGATCTGATATTGTGAACTCCAATCTGAACTGAAACCTGCATCTAAGTCAATATCCAGCCTGAGCCAGTAAGATGAATCCTAATCTGAACTTGAACTTGCACCCGAAACGCTGAACATTGTGTCTTGCTTTATCTGGAACCCTGAACCTTTGCTCCGACCCCTGCTGCAGAGCCTATAACCTGTTCTTGAGCTTATAACCCGATCCTATGCCTGATTCTCTTGTATTTTTGTCCATGTTCCCACATGACAATTTGTTTTGTAAATTAATTGCAGTGTCTGTAATTATAAAGTCCAAAATGGATGGATCTGTAAAAATTACTTAACATGGACCTGTCAGGTATTATGTGGCCCCCAAACTACTCCTGGATTGTTTTATAAGCATCTGCAGCAGTAAAACATTCTCTTATTATATAGCATTGCCTAAAAAAATCCTCCTAATAGTGTCTGTTTTAATGACATCAAACACCTTATCTAAACTTTTTTTGAGAGTGAGACATAACTGTTGCACTATATCAATACTAGATACAGTAAGTGGATTGGAGGACACATGGCACCCAACACGTTCCCTTTAACCCGGAATCTTATTGCCTCAGAAAATAGTCATATGTATACTTAAAATTCTTCACTTTTATGTTTTTTTTGCTGGTACACTGACTTTAGTTTATATTACTAAAAGAATACATTCATTGACAATAACTAGTGACGTAATTCATGTATGCTTATACAGTACTAACAATATATGATGTCTTTGAATTGGATATTGAGTCAGTTGTGCTTTGTTTTCATGTCAAGCCTTAAGAATGAAGCAAACACAGCCCCCTAGAATCTGTGCTACACTTGTATTTTGTGTAAGTGTGACCTCTTTAACTAATTTTTTATGCATCAGAGGCATTTGACATTTACCAAAGCAAATGCATATGCCTTAGAGAGACTTTATGACAAAAACACAACTAGTCTGACAGCTTGCTCTATGGGGAAGAGTTATGGTGGGTAAAATCACAGTTTTAATGCCTCAAAAGTCCTTTTTCTTTCTTAGTCCCAAGGCAGATTTTCTGGGTTCTGGACTAAATATAATACAATAGTGGCAGCTGGGAGCTTGACAGTGTTTATGAAGAAATGCAACTGATGATCAGTGAATTGTTACATTGTTTATGACAGTGATGGAAATTACTGAGAAGCTAAGAAGGAGATGTCCTACTGTTAAGCCTACGAAACGATAAAAGTGAAAAAAATACATCAATTTAATAGTTTTAATCGTATTCAAAACACTTGCATAGTAAAATGTGATTGATTTTCATTATCCAGTAACAGACTTGCATGGTACCTTTTAGACATAGCAATATGTTTTAAAAATATCTTTACCGTTTAAAATATGAACAAAGTCACATCTCATAAGTTTGGTGAGATAAAATAACAAAAAAACATAATGCTATTCAATTTAACCCCTTGCTGCTGAAGGACTTTTTCCATTTTATGTTTACGTTTTTCGTCTCCCTACCTTAAAAAATCCATAACTTTATTTTTCCGATCACCAATTGCGGTTGTCAACCCTGGGTATTTGCTGCGTGATGCTGCTAACACCTGATATATATGGAGCGGGCTCAGCCTTAACAGACATGTGACGTATAGACATGTCACATGTTGTTATGGTGTTGAAGGATAATGGGTCATAACAGCCCCTGTGAATAATTGTAACCCTTTACCACTTAACGACTTAACCCTTTTTTGTTTTTGCCTTTCCATTTTTCTCTCCCCACCTTCTCTAATCTATAACTAAGTCTATAGGTTTTTTTCCGTGAACAGAGCTATGTGAGATTGCTTTCTGTGTAACAAATTTCACTTCATTATAACTATTTATTATTTCATGTCATGTACTGGGAAGCAGGAAGAAATTTCCAAATTAGGTGAAATTGGTGAAAAAGCGCATTTCTCTGGTGCATGTTGTTTCCCTGTAGTGGATGACTCTTGGTGGTTCCACACCCAATAGTGTAGGAAAATACTGTAAAGAGAGTACAGTGAAGTAGTTTGTTGGGTTACATAGATTAATCAGAATGTAAACAAGAAGCCATTTGTTCATTTTTCTGCATTTTGCTGAGTACAGATAAATGGTTCTTACAGGGGTTGTACCATATTTACTTGATATCAAACAAACAAATCGCTTCTTCCAATAACTGATGGAGCCACATGTCGAGCATGTGTTCTTCTGCTACATTAAATACAGCATTAGCAAAATTAGTGAGCATGGTGCTTGGTTATCCCAGGTTCTCTTATTCTCTGTCTATGAGAGTGATGTGCTAAGCAATTTCTAGTGCGTCTAAGATATGTGACTCTATTCTCATGATTGAAGAAGGGAGAAGATCTCCACTGATCGGATTATTATTCCCTATCCTTTGGATAATTTGGACCATGGGTAAGATAATTTGATAAGACACAACCCTAGCCCGAGAAGGCCAGTCAATGGCTGAATTGGATCACATAATCCACCGGAACATCTTCTAGACAAAGTTTTAAAAATAAGAAGCACCACACAACACAGGCAGGAGCAGGAGCCTAAGCAAGGCATTGTTAGTATGGTTTCTTTATTTTTTAGACCCCTTACTCGGATTCCCAGAGTTTTTGTGATACTGTGAAAATCTCTTTTAGCTCAAAAATATAAGAACTATTAAAAGTTTTGGTTTGAATCGTGAGAGGGTCCTTATATTTGTCAAATTAATGCAATTCCTAGAATTAAGGGTGCTTGTACGTGGTGCACCATTAAAGGGTGGCATTAATACCGGAAATGTATAAGTGAGAACTGGAGATATGGCAATAAGAACAGGTGATCTAATGGTCTAGACAAAAATGCTGTCCCTATCCCATACAATACTCTTTTCTAGAAACATGTCTCACTGCCATTTCATTTCCAGAAAAAGCTTGGAACTAAACAATTATTATTGGTATTCACCTAATAAATATGTAGTGTCTCTTCACCCAGATAAATTCAGTTAAAAAATGGAAGAAGAGTCCAAGCATCTCTACACCTCAGTCATAACTGGCCTCTTGCTTCATAGGAAACCATAGATTGCATTGTCATATCGATAAGCAAAAAATGACAGAAGAGATGGATTATGCTGTAAATTTCAGAATAAAAAGAAACACTTTTCATCTTAAATATAGACACTGAAGTTTGCAGAGTATTAAGATTACATGTTGTAGAGAGAAATTAATGTTGCTGAGGCATTTGGCACAGGTGAAGCTTTTATGTCTGTACACTAGTGGACAATAGCAGGTGAAACCAATGTATTGTACTATATTGTAGTGTTCTCAGCTTTCACAACCAGTGACTATTAAAAATAACTAAATAATAGGCTGGTAGAAATGAAAGGAAAGTGTAACATTTTGCAGTTATCAAGGCCAGAGGTTCAAGGAGGAACAACTGCTACAAACAATAAAGGCTGTAGAAATAAAAGTAAGGGTCTACCTAGTATCTCCCTGCAAATACAATAAAGTCTTTGTATGCATTGGATACCATCAAGGCAGAACAAAGACAATAAAATTTGATATGATTTTGTTTTGTTTTCTCTTTTTTGTACTTTTAAGAGTTTGTTTTGGCATTGTGTACTTGATTAATAAAGAAATAAAAATGGGGATCCAATGAAAAAGGAAAAAGACTGTAATGAAATATAAATATTTGCCCTTAAACACATTTAGGTGTTGTTTTTCATATAAATATCCTCGTTGTGGATCGCGGGCACACCTGTGCCCTTCCATGGGGCAACCCCTGGCCCAGACTCTACGCTCCTGTTTTCCGACCGACTAGGCCACACCCATCCCGGCGCGCCGGCTCTCCTAGACTTAAAGGGCCAGTGTCCTCCTTATTGGCGCTGGTTAATCCGGCTCAGCCCTTATAATCCGGGAACCACATTCCTTCCTAGCCAGATATTCATCATTCTCCATGGAACTTCCAAGGTTTCCACACCTCGCTTCCCAAAGCAGTTCCTGTTGCAGAGAAAGCCCTTCCAGCATTGCCAGACACTCCTGTGTCTTTTGTGTCTCCAGCGCTTCCATATGCTCCGGTATCTCGAGCGTTTCCAGACACTCCTGTGTCTTCTGTGTCTCCAGTGTTTACATACGCTCCTGGTGTCTTCAGCGTTCCCATACGCTCCTTTGTCTCCAGCGTTCTGATACGCTCCTGGTGTTTTCTGCGTCCCTACGCTTCCAAGTCACCAGCATTCCTCCATCAGCCTGTCCGTTCCTGTCTGCCTGTGCCGTGTGCCAGCTCCTGCTTGTCTGCCGTGAGTCCCAGCTCATCCTGCCAAGCCGTTCTCCTGCTGTCACCCCAGGCTCGGACTGTGGCCTACATCTTCACCTTCTATCCCTGCAACCTTGGCTGCCACCGCGGGCCTAGTCGCACCCGTGGAATGAACTGGTGGCACCCCGCCGCAGCAAGACCACTTAGAATATGGTCCCGGGTGTTAGCTAGTACCAGCATCTCCCGTGGTGGTCCAGAGGGTCCACAGACTCTTGCCTAGACTCTTTTCCAAAGAGACTCCTGGTCCCCCGTGACCTTCATTCCATTCCCACACTCCCAATTGTGACAACAGCATTCTTTAAATATATACATTATACAATATATTTGACATGATATTCATTTATATGTATATAATATATACATACAGGCAGTCTCCGGGTTACGTACAAGATAGGGTCCAGAGGTTTGTTCTTAAGTTGAATTTGTAGGTAAGTCGAAACTGTATATTTTATAATTGTAGATCCAGACAAAAAAAAAAATGGCCCCAGTGACAATTGGAGTTTAAACATTTTTTGCTGTAATGGGACCAAGGATTATCCTTAAAGCTTCATTACAGACACCTTACAGCTGATTATTGCAATCTGGGACTATAGTAAAGTATTCAGAGAGCTTCACCAGAGGTCAGAGGGGTCTGTCTGTAACTATGGGTTGTCTGTAAGTCGGGTGTCCTTAAGTAGGGGACCGCCTGTATATATGCACTTACATACACCAGGAAGAAGAAGGTGAACTCCGTCGGACCTGAGAGGGGAAGCGACACATGCATATTGGCTGCACGATCGTGGCAGAGAGCATGAATGTCGGAAAATGCACTTTTTGTGAACTCCTCCAGACGGTGGTATTGTGTAGGTATTTCAAGACCATGGGTGTCAATTTTTGTAGAATGAAATTAAGTGTTTTTTCCACAAGGATTGAGGGGAGATGTTTGTTTGTTTTTCTATTTGTGCTAATGAGCATCTATGCTTTCAGTATGTGAGACAGTGAAAGGTAATGGCATGTTTGTATATTTCTGATGTAAAAATTGTATGAGGGGATTTCATGTGATTAAAATTGGATACTACGCGAGAACGTACTTGTAAAGACTACTGCGATCTTATACACTGCAAGATATCCCCAAACCTTTTATTCCTATCCCTTTGGATTAATGGAGATACAAAATAGGTGGTTTAAAAAAAATTCAAAATAAAAAGATTTTTACATTTGCACTATGTACTATGTGCATATTAGGTCTTATCTACTGGGGTTCTTTTTTTCTAATGGTTTTTCTTCTCCTATGTATATTATTGTTACACTGTAACCATCTTTAGCACTCTTTACCAGGTCTGCCGAAGAAGACCTTTCCGTATTATCTGTGAATAAACCTTTCTCTTTGTTTTAATTATATATTAATATGTTGCGCACCGAACGAATACACATGTGGGGACTGATTTGTTTGCCAAACTCTGCTCCTTGCACATTGTCTTTACATATTTAGCATTGTTCTCTCCACGTGTCAGGAATGCTGTATACCTGGAAGCCTAAGGTATCATTTTTCAGTTAGTAACTGTATCTATTAGCATATGCTTTTCCCATGGTTTGTGTACTTATTCCAAGCATGTGCTTTTTTACAATGCAGAACACAAGAGACTTGTTTTGTAAGATTAATGAAGGTCACCAAAATTCTCAAAAGTATTCTGATAATTAAGGCTTTGTTTATCAAAAACAAGTTACATTAAGAGCAAAAAGATTCATGGTAATTATTCATAATCTTAACAATTCAAGTGTAGCCACCTCATTTGTGCATTTAATTCTTCTTGTTAATGTTTTGCATAAATCTGCATAATTACTTGAGTTGCCTGTTGTAATTTTGACAGCTATTGAGTTCATGTGCACTAAACTATATCAAAAGCTTGGCGTGCTGAATATTTATAATTTCACTAATGTTCCTGAGATAACATTTTGCTAACAATATTTTAGTTTTCATAAAGTTGACAAAGTATACTAGGAGAAATTACTAAACACAGATTTTATAGAATGATATTCTACAGCTGGGATAATACAAAGCACTGTATGTCCATCAAAGATTTGTGTGTGTAGTACTACATGAACATGTAGCAAGAACATACATCAATATCAAGGAAATCTGTACAATATGGTAAGGAAATACCAATGTTACCAATCCCACGATGGCTTCACAGAAATCATACTTTATGTAGCGTCTTATGGGAGGCAAATGACATATTTACAATTAGAAGTTGCCTTTACATTCAGTAGTTATTATCTGGCAAACTTTCTCAAGTAGAAGTTGTACAAAATGACCTATTAAAGGAAACCTACCATCAGGGATCTACCTAACAAGGGAGATCCGATGGTAAGTTACTACAATCAGCCTCATCCCCATGCTGTATCCGGCTTATCTAAGAGTTAATTAGAATCTGTGCAAAACATATCTTTAATTTATGCAAATCATTGGCTGCGGATACTTGGGCATGGAGTAGCCACACTGGAGCCACAGCAATGGCTACTCCATGGCCCTGTAGCTGCGTCCAAGGCAAAGAGTAATGGGAGGTAGGGCGACAGTGCGGATAAAAGATGATAATTGTTGCAAAAGATTTGAGGTGAATGGAGCACTAATAGTCATGAGTTCCGCACCCTTTTGCTCTTCAACCTTTAAGATTTCAAGAGTGTTTTAATTTTAAAAAATGGGCCAAAATCACACCTGAGAAATGCATGTCATTATCTTCTCCGTACAAAAGGATTTTTAAATTTTTTTTTAAAAAGTATTAGTTTCAGTAAGACTGGGTGCATGTGTTTATATCCCCTGCCTGTACACATGCCTGGGCGTTTCCCCAGTGATGTAACCGTACACACTGTTTAAGGACAGGTATGTCATGGCCTTTTGCTGTACTGGGCACTTTGGGTAAGTTCTATGCCAGGTCTGACCCATCTTAGCCAAATTTAGTATATCTCCTAGTTCTAGTTAGCTGGCCTGGTATTATAGCCTGCTGCTATATAAAGATTGGGTTACATTTTTTATATGGAGGTGGTTGTCATTACTTCTTCTGTTGTTCATGCTCTAAATTGGAGCAAGAAGATTCCTTATGGAGACTTTTCCATTTAAGACTGCGGCTGCAGGTGTACAGAGGTGTATGTAGTATAGTATAGATATATCAGTTTGCGTATTATTCTGAATCATGTCATTAGGCTTTCTAAAAATGTCATGTTTGATGTGAAGGGTCTGTTTTACAAGGTAGCTAAGAGGCAATGTTTCCCTTATCTAATCCTAGAAAATGTATTTGCATATTTTCTTATGACGGATTTACTTTTCATTTTTGTACTACAGTCTGTAAGGATTGAATAATTCTGTATGCAGTGCTCATTGTGAACACATGTGTATTATTACTATTGCATGAGTTTAGGGATAAAACTGGGAGCTAAACTTTACCAGTATTTGGTTAGACAAAGTGGTCAACTGCTCAAAATCTGCAATAACAAGATGTAAACATTTCAGGTGGTCGGACATATTTACTTTCCTCCCAGCTTCCAGCGACCAAATGCAAGTTGTTTTACTGCATTTGGAGTAATTAAAATGTCTTTTTTAATTAAATAACCATTAATTAGATTCTTAATATTGTATGTAGATATGATAATTCTGTATGAATGTCAGGTACTTAACCTTTCTTGCATATTTTATTTTGTATTGAAATAATTAATTATATGACAGCATATGGAAAAATCGAAATAAATCTATGAATCTGGAGCTAATTCCCTATATCCAAAACTATATTGCAGGGAAAGGTGATATGTACATAGAAGGATGTACTGCAAGTTCATAGATAGACAAAGAAAGTTACTTTCACGGGCTCGGGTCCCCCTGCAACCCATATCCCAGGTTACAGGCGCACCAGTGTTCCCCCCGGTGCCTCCGGTTCCTTGCTGATAGGTAACTCACCTCACCTGGCTCCAGTGGCGGTCTCCGCGGCTCCCGTGGTCTGGCTCGCGCGTCCTTGTCTCATAGGGTCCACGCGCCGGCTCTCTTAGATTTAAAGGCCAGTGTGCCAATAATTGCTGTTGGCCGGATGCCTTCCCTGATAAATTCCCAGTCCCTTTCTGTGTCCCCTGCCAAATGTTCGTGCTCATGATGTTGAGAAAGCTTTGGTCCCTGCCTTGCGCTAGTGTTTGGTTTTCCCTAGTGTCCCCGGTTCTGCATTTGACTCTGATCCTATTCTGCCTGTCCTGACCTCCTGCTTCGTTCCTGGCCTTGATCCTGTGCTGCCTGTCTCGACATCCTGCCTGCCCACGACCACACGACCACGATTCTGTATCTCGCCTCGGCTGCCACCGTGGACAAAGTTGCATCTGTGGAATGACCTGGTGGTCCAACCCGCCTTGTGGCGGACTCTGGTGAAAACCAGGTGCCACTTAGACTCTGGTCCCAGGTGTCGGCTTACATCATCATCCACGTTGGTCCAGTGGGTCCACTACCCCTGGAGCCTGACAGTTAGCCAAAATCCATTTTTCAGTTGCGTAAAGATTTTTTAAAATAAAAGAAAACTTATTGTTCTAATGAACAATCAACAATTCTTTTGTGTTTACCACTGCTGGGACACACTGCGTATACCCTTATCTTCTACTAATAAAATATTCCATTTTAATTAGAAAAGTTTTTATTTTATACCATTCTACATTTGTTATATGAATATCATCACTAACCATCTGGTATTTAGAGGTATCTAGGGAACTTTTTCACTCTCTTGTGATTCATCCTAATTCATCTTTTTATACTACATATATCCATAACAATAATCATAATAAGTCGATTTATGCCCTCATAAAATTCCACATACACATGACATTGTGTAACAGCTGTCTTGATCATATAAGCAGTGGAATGCATTAACCAAATGTATATGTATTCTGTAACTACATTTAAGAAATCAATACAATAATCAATAAAAATAATTCATTGTCTTAATTCTTCAGAATGCACTGACCTCCATTTATTTAATTTTTAATAGATTATGGTTAATAAAGAAGATATATTCTCTCTGTACATTCTCATAACTTACAGTAGGTGGGCATTGTGTGTTTATTATTCAGGAAAAGTAATAGTAAATGCATTCTGTGCTAATTGATTACATTGATCACAGATCAAGGATGGGACACAAGTCATGTGAAAATGTTACATAGCCCAGAGAAATGTCCATGTATGAAGAAAATATATAGTTTATATGGTTCAAAGCAAAGTAAAGCATAATTCTTATTCTTGTGTTTAGAAGTATATAATATACATGAGAATATATGACCCCCTGAAAGGTGTATTAAGAAACCATTAATATATTTATCATTATTCTTTGGGTATCTGAAAGATATCCTCGGTATTAGATCATAGTACTGATACTTTCATCCCAGAGCTTAGAGAGGAGAGAAAGTTGGGAAAATGAAATAAATAATAAAAAGGTTAGAAAATGAGATTGGAGCCTTGGTAAACAGATGCCTCCTCTCCTCACATTCCTCCCCTGCTAGTCTGGTTTGTCTGGAAATCAGCGACCGGTGCAATCACTCTTTAGTTCTTTGGTATCCCAAACGAAGATTGTCTGCTCAATTCCCAGTGTTTGCTATAAGTTTTCTTTGGAGCTCATTGGTGTTTTCTGGACCTCCGTATTTTTTTACAAACCCAACCTTTGCTTCTCTTCTGACCATTTTTTTTTTCTTGATTCTGTACTGCATAGTTCTCTTGGTTTTGACCTGTACATATGGGGGGCTAAAGTGCATATAGTTTTTTAATCAGCAGTGTGGTTAGGCTCTGAGTCATACTCACAACATAGAGTTCGCCAGTCTTAATCTCTTATTAGTATAGTGTGACTAACAGAACGCCATTTGGTCATAGACTCCTTGTAGTTAGGGCTCTGGTCATATTATGTGACTAACCCCCATATATCTCACAGAGGGTTAGCACCAATTGGTCCATGATTTATATATATGAACACTAGTGTGACGTCTTGTTGACTCTATGAAACATGATTTCTTGCTAGGAGTGCGAACAGGTAAATACCTGTCACAGCACCTTAGACCTTGCTACCCCTGAATAATCCTCTATACTGGTGATCCAGTGGAGTCTGCCACCTCTTTGGTCACGCTATATTCACGTCCCAGTGACTTTAGATCGCACACAGGGCGACAATGTGACATACTACTAATGAGTGAATACTCCTCTTTGACCCATTGAGCCTACTCCACTTTGTTTTTATTACTTTTTTCTAGAGTACTTTGTAGCTTTGATACCAAACATCTCTTAGTTTTGTGTATAATAAAAGTGAAGTTTTATAATTTACAATGATACACTTCTTTGTCCGGATATGGGTAAACATTTTTCTGCCAGTGGCAGTTTTGTGTCTTTTTGAGTAACAAACCCCCTGCCGTGACATTTGGTCCATTTTTTGTAATAAGAACTGTACATATACAACCATTCTTCTGTGTTTGTCTTGTTTTTGCCTTTTTTCTCTTTAGCACAGAAAATGAACCTTGACCAATTTTCCCATACACCCAAGGTAGTATAGGCAAATATGTAGGGCATCTTGGTAATTCTGGGGGGAAACTCACTGTTGGTGTCTGTTCTTTCTATTTCCATTGTATTTTCTGTTACCAAACAGAAGCATTACACAACAGTAAGTAACACCATCATCATCAAAATACCAATCATAATATAATCTTCAGAAAGTCCAACTTTTTTACACTAATGCTTCAGGAAGTAAGAAAAGGATGAAGTCACCTGGCATTTTTTCCTTACAGCTTTGGGTGAAGACATGTGAATGTCAGGTAGATATGGTAAATGCCACAAACACACTTTTTATAGAAACATGCTTAGACACAACTCTCATATTAAGGAGTCTGAAAGTGGATTAAATAAATCATTTGTAGAAGATCTTGGAAAGTGTTCAGATTGGTGCTGCATTGTAAAAGATTTTTGGGGTCCAATAAGGTGTCTCATTGGATTTTAATAAAAGAACAATATGACAACATATATCTTCTTTAATTCAGATGTGATGAAGCCCGCATAGTTTTCCTTTGTCAAATAGGAGAATCTCATGGTTTCATTATACTGGCTCATCAACCTTAGGGTTATGTGATCTGAAAAAAAACACTGTTCAATAAAATCAATAAAAACACCTACAGTAACTGTGTCATGATCATCCTTTTAAACCAAGGCAGCACCAATCTAAAGTTCTAAAATAATAGTAGGTTAGCTCCAAAATATGTGATAGCAGGAACCGTCCTCTCTCTGGCACTGTCAGCATATGTCCACCTTTAAGTTTATGTAGCATGGTTGAGGTATGGTACCTTCTGTTCAGCAATTTACACTGTGGGGGTCATTTACTAAGGGCCCGAATTGGTATTTTTTGTCGGGTTTCCTGAAAATTACCAATTTGCACCTAATTGCACCGGGTTTTTGCCCTGGAATTAAAAAAAAAATGTGTCGCTTGACACGTGCTTACCTGCACCCAAGATAGGACGGTGCACTCCAGCGAACTCCAACGGACTTCAGCGCAGCAGCGACACCTGGTGGACATTGGGCGCACTACCTTAGTGAATCGCCGGAAGACCCGAACCCTCAACAGAGAACCCGCCACTGGATCGTGAATGGACCGGGTAAGTAAATCTGCCCCTGTATGTGAGGCCCATGGAGGAGTTCCATGTCTTGGATACAGTTCTCCTTTGCTCAATACCTAGTGGCATTAGCATTTGCCTAGCATCGGGAACACAATAAATTATTTGAAAGTGCCCGGGTCTCCTTACACATCTTGCATTTATGCAGTTGGAATCTTATTTGAAGCATCTGCCTTATGTCAGATAGAGCAACCAAACATCTTCTCTTATAAAATTTGGGTAATTTAGTGCATATTGTCTCAAAAATTTAAATACTTTCTAAACTGATTTAAAAATCAATGTGTGTGGTATATCATCTTTTTTTGAAAATGGGGCAATATAGAATTATGTTAATAGAAATATCTTGCTGTTTTCTATTTATGCAGTAAAATTAGGATGTTAACATATTTATTGTTGTCTTGTGTTTGGATATCATATTCTAATCTCAAAGGAAAGCAATTAAGATGTCACATAAATGTGTAGATAAAATAAGTATAAATAGCATTTTTCTAATACAAACTTTATGTGGTTTATTTATTAAGGCTTGTAGGACTGAATGCCAGCATGCAAGCTGTCACTTAGTTACAAATCCTTTCGCAGAGCCAGGAATTTCAACTAATTCCCCATTGGGTTTGGATGGGGGGGGGGGCCTTGAAGTGGGATGGCACCCGGACATCTTGTGCCTTTGCAATACTTAATGCCATCAACAGACCCTGGATTAGGCTATGGTGCAATTCTACACCAGACAGCACCTGGAGCACAATGGTTGGAGCCTTTCAATATATCCGGTGCAAGATGGTTCCTTGGATGCGCAACCATATGATACATCCCCTCTATATTTATATGATAAATTATACTTTGTTACTATAGGGAATGTTTACAATATTTTTTTCACTAAATAAAACTAGATATTGAACTATTATCCATTTTTTCTAATCTGTTTTTTTTCTTTTCTATTTAATTTTCTAACCATGATTATGGATACAGTTGCCAATTTTTCAACACTGTTATTAAAAGAAATGTGTTAATATTTTTTTTACTTTTTTAAATCCATAACCTTTATTACAGGCTTTCCCAGGGTTATGTACAAGATGTGTTTTTTAGGCTTGTTCTTAAGTTGAATTTGTAAGTAATTCAAAACTGGTACAGTATATTTTGTATAGTGTAAATTTAATTATTGGAGTTTCATATGACTACTGTATGTTATTACTCTGTAATTTCTTATTTTATTTGTATATGTACAAATAATCTGTAATCTGTAAAGCGCTATGGAATTTGATGGTGCTATATAAATAAAGATTATAATTATTATTTTTATTATTATTGTTGTGGGTAACCAAAGAAATTTTACTGTTTAACAGTCAAATTCTCATACATACACTTGTAAACAGCTTTTTTTTTGTTTAACTGTATTTATTGAGTAATATTCAATTTTATGGAACAATAAGACCCCAATATAGGGTCATCAATACAAACATTGGGTCTGGGACCCATAGGAGGGAAGGGAAAGAAAGGGAGAGGTTCTATCAGGTCACTAGGTTTCATTTAGTTCCGACTGACAGCTCCAGTTCTCTCCAGCCGTTAGTGAGATCCTCTTCCAGCTTAAAGGTCCAGATCCTGTTGATGTTGGTTCCCACCCACATATATATCTGCTCAAAGGATTTCCTTTATCCCTCTGCCTCTCTTCTCTGAGAGGTTTCCTTGTAAGGACCAGAAACATGAGCAACTGTGATGAAAGAAAAGTTACACGAACAGGGCCCTATGTTGTAACATAAAAAAATACTTAAATATTGAAATTGCTGATTTTGAAAACATTTTAATAAGAAATTATCAAAAGGTCAAATAGGTTCCAAATTTGATCCCTGAAAATTTCAGCTTGTCTTGTGTACACCAGAGTATTAAAAAGGTACTAAGGTTAGAATACAAGTCCATTCTTGGTATAATTTGGATGACAAAAACGCATGAAAATGGCAAAACTACTTTTACAAATAGAGGCCTCTTTATGTTAACTTAACCTTTTTATACTTTTTCCAGATGACATTTCTTGTTTACTATATATTCCAAAAATATATACTATATGGCGTATATAATATAAGCTCATCCAGGATCAAATTGCAATGTATTTACAATAAGGGGAAATTTATTCTAGGTCACATAGTGTGAAATCACAAGACTGAGCCATTTGTCGCAATCTTACCTTAATTTGCACCCAAAAAAATTCAATTTGAAATATGTTTGAAACGAATATATTGCCAAATGGCGATTTCATCACATCCAAATATAGGCTGAATTATTCTCATGACTGCACTCAATTTATTTGGTAAAGACAATTTTACATATGGCTGCCCATGTAGGTTATTATTCTTTTTTGTAAATATAGTTTTAAGTAATATTACCGCATATTTATCTTTATGATGGACCCTTCTTTGATTTTAGACAACACTTTTCAGTTCACAGAACTTTTGGTGCATAAATAATACACATTAATGAGGTCATAAAGATCAATCAACTTGACGTTATGTTCTGGTTAACATGATACTACAGGGAGTGAACACAATGGGTGAAGTATAAAATATATAAAGTTCCCTGCTCTCACCTGGCATTGCCTGGGGTCTGGAAATGGGTTAACATTGTTATAGAAGGCAGATCAAAAGCTAAGGCTATAACACAAACTTATTATTGTAGATTATAAAGAGAATATATGTTTTTGACAAGAATCAGAGAGATTAAGGAATGTGGCTACAGCTCACCTAACTGTCCAATATGAATAAAAGTCAAAGACAAATGTGGCAGGTCAGACACATGGAAGGAAGAAGAAATTAGTGCTGGGCCGCTCCAGGTCCATAGTTCAGAGAGTAGAAGGTTTGCACCAATGTGGCGTGTTTCTTGTTTCCTCAAAATTTGTCAACTATTTTTATCTTGATGTAACATACCATGTGTGTGTCTATTGAATGTCGCCTTCTCAACTTCTTTACCCATAAAAGTCCCAAGGGAAATTACATGATGAGGAATAATGTAAATGTGCCATTAAATGTCAGCTGCTTAACCCAGTAAGAGGTACGGCGGTGCCTCAACCCCACTAAAAAAGACAAGTCCCCAGGCCCAGATGGTATATACTCCCGGGTGCTGCATGAATTATGTACTGTGATAGATCCTTATTTCTAATATTTGAAGATTCATTCAGGGCAGGTTCTGTTCCACAGGACTGGCGCATAGCATTTGTGGTTCCAATATTAATAAAAGGGTCAAAAAGTGATCCTGGAAAATACAGAACTGTGAGTCCAACATCGGTTTTGCGAAAAATATTTGATGGGTTTATCAGAGATGCTATCCTGGAGTATCTCACTGTGCATACCCTTATAACCCAGAATCAGCATGAGTTTGAGGGACTGGTCCTGTCAGACTAATTTGATCTACCTCTGGAGACTGGACCTGGGGGAGGCGGTGGATGTTTTGTATCTGGACCAGGGTAGCATCTGTAATGTGGCGGAGTGTAGTGGAGGGGGAACAACATTTTCAACTTTTATCTCAGTCAGCAAAAAGGTTAGAATTGACCCTGATTTGGACTTTTACAAGGTATTTGATACAGTGTCACATAAAAGATTGGAACATAAAATGAGCCTGTTGAAACAAGGGAAAAATCTGTGTATTTGGGTAAGCAAATGGCTTAGTGATAGAAAACAGGGGGTCATCATTAATGGCACATTGTCTTTGAAGTACTACGTACAGCAGTGCTTTGGATATTAGGATATATATCTGATGGCATTGATCCTAGGAAGAAAAAAGATCTGATTGTGAAAGATTACTAATAAAGTATATATATATATTTTTTTAAATGACACACTGTCAAATTGGCTTAAAGTTACCTGTGGAGTGCTAAAGGGATCCATAATATGGCCATTTCTTTTTAATATTTTTTATTAATGATGTCATAGAGGGTTTACAATGTAGAGTTTCAATATTTGCAGATGATACTAAGCTCTGTAAAGTACTTAATACAGAGGAGGATAATATTACAATACAGAGGGATTTGTGGAAACTGGAGGCCTGGACCAACAAATGGTAGATAAGGTTAAATGTAGATAAATGTAAGGTTATGACTTTGGTCAAGGAAATGAAATTTATAATTATGTGTTAAATGACAAATTGAATAACCAAGATTTTTAGGGGAATGGGGATACTAGAATACAATGATAGATTACTAAACTTAGGGTTATTCATCTTAGAAAAAAAGATGACTGTGAGGAGACTTCATTACAATGTACAAATATCTGAACGGACAGTACAAGGATCTCTCCAAAGATCTTTTTATACCTAGACCTGTGACCAGGACAAGGGGGCATCCTCTACCCCTAGAGGAGAGGCAGTTCTACCATTGCTATAGACAAATGTTCTTTACTGTCCAAGCAGTGAGACGTGGACTCTTAGCCACAAGATGGTTGTTAGGCTATGATAATGTCAACATGTTCAGGAGGGGTCTGGATAGAGATGAGCCAGATACTCGTTGAGCTTGATGCTCGTTCGAGTATTAGCGTACTAGAACGGCTCGTGTCTGGAGGACGAGGATATTCTGCCTGCTCGATAACGAACTTTCACTTAGGGAAACACAGTGAAGAACACAGCGCACAACAGTGACACAGGATCATTTAAGTGAAGAACAACAAGAGAAGAACAAATGCAGATGTTTCCGTACATCTGCTAACTATCAGAAGCATTGCTGTCGCGAACGGTGTTTTCACAATAGATGTGAAGAACAATATGTGTGAAGAACACATTGCAGATGTTAACACGGGTCTTTTTTTCTTTGAAGTTCCAAAAATATCATTGAAAAAAAAAATGACAAACAGGACTGACTTCCTTATTCTCAATAAATGACAACATTTTATGCAGAGACTTGGTTCCCTGAAAAGGGAAAAGTTTGACTCGAGTAACGAGCACTTGGCATTTTAGTGCTCGCTCATCTCTAGGCTGCGATGCCTTTCTGGAATGCAATAAAATATTCCATGTATTGGAAAAAACTTTTTGATTAATAGTAGTTGTTTCTGTGATCCATGGAGTTTCTGACCAACCAATTATGGGTTGGTAAAGAATTTTCCTGTTTTAGTTCAATTGGCATCAGCCTTGCAGGGTTTTGCTTCTCCTGGATTAATATGTGTATAGGTTGGACTTGATGGACTGATGTGTTTTTCTAATCTTTTTACTATGATACTATGAAATAACTTAAGATTTTACATTACTTGATCACACTGGTGGAAGCCTTCTACTCTCTAAATAATCATAACTGTTATATGCAAATTAACCATTAAACTTCAAGTATTGCACATCCCTAAGAATAGAAACTACTAACAGTATTGGATTAATCCAAAAAAAAAATGCCAACAATGTCCAGCTCATAAATAAATAATCTGACAGAGCTCTTTTCATTTCACAAACCTTTAATTGCACTTCTTAAAATGATCCAAAGTTAGTCAGGGGCTGTAACAATTCCATAAAACGATTAAGAAGTCTTCTACAGGAATAAGCCAAAAATTCAAATCACAACTGCTATCCGTTTATCCTCTTCAAAACATTTAGTTCAATTTTTCAAGTATCAAATGGCCTTATTGTAGTGTACTATATAGAAAAGGTTAATATGTGCATAGAAAATCCACAGAAAGGCCAATCATCAACTCCTTGTGAGACATTTTTTTGACATATAAATCATGGAAAAGTCTCAATTTCTGATGCATGTCATTGACATTGGGAATCTCTTGCCTTTTTGATTGTATCAGAAGAAGTTGAAAAAGAGTTTGAGACTTCTGTGCTGCAACTTTATAATAAAAAGTCGCAAAAACACCATAGACTCAGCTGCCTCATATATCAACCTCTAAGATAAATCAAACAGGTCCAAAAACCAGAAAAACAAGAGAAAACACACACAAATGTCCCAACTAAAGATAAATGACTGCCACTGATTATATAACCATAACTGATGTTACTGATGGAGGACTAAAGATAGATTACTTTATGGAACTTTTCCCATCTCCCTACTGCATCTCTGGAGCTAAGTCATAGTGATCATGGAGTTCTTTTCAACCTCTCTTACCAAGACTCTTCTCCCATGATTGCTTAGTTTGACTAGACGGCCAAGTTGAGCAAGACTTGTGGTTGTCCCAAACTCCCATTTAAGGATTACGCAGGCCACTGTGCTCTTAGGAACCTTAAGTGCTGAAGAAATTATTTGTGCCCTTGACCAGATCTGTGCATTGCCACAATTCTGTCTCTAAGCTCTTTGGGCAGTTCCTTAGACCTCATGATTCTCATGTACTCTGACATGCACTGTGAGCTGTGAGGGTGTGTGCCTTTCCTAATCAAGTCCAATCAGTTTAATTAAACACAGCTGGACTCTAATGATGGAGTAGAACCATATCAGGGAGGATTGGAAGTAAATGGTCAGCATGTGAGTTAAATATTAGTGTGACAGCAAAGGGTCTCAATATGTCTGATCATGTGATTTTTTAGTTTGTCTTGTTTAATATATTAGAAAAAATACATATACTTCTGGTTTTTTTTTTGCAAGATGGCGTGCAGAGTTTACATTAATGAGCAAAAAAGAGAACTTTTATGAACTTCCTAATTGAAACAAAGAGTGAAATGTTTAAAGGGGTATGAATACTTTCTGTACCCAGTGAATATAATTATTATAAAGAAGATTTATATAGAACATTCATTCATTGTATAATAGATTATACAGGACCTTGAATATTGTAGAATTGAATTAAAAATTAATAATAACATAAAAATATCTTATGAATGAAGCAGCACTAACATACTACTGCAACACTGTGGTGCATAACTCCAGTGATCTGTGAAATGAAGCCAATCGTGTTAGGATCAATTAAATGGAAATATGTGTTAGAGAAATTTTCAGAAATTCTGTTCTGTTTCCAAGGGGAAAAAAAATCTGTCCAAAAAAAAGGTTGTTCAACTAAATCTTAAAGAAAAAAAAACATCATATAATTGTGTTTACCCAAAAGTCTTTTCTTCCTAATTTAAATAGCATAAACATCTGGACTAACGCAATCATAGAATCATGGCAGTAGTCAAGCAAATCTTGTGGAAAATAATGAAATTAGATCCCTGGTGTTGTGACAGAGTAAGGGCAGGATACATCAGTTCGATGTTAATAAAATTTCCATGAATGACTGAATACAATTAAGAAATTGTCAGTTGCGGCAATGAACTTTTGTAGCTCACGGATGTTTGCATCATTTGATTATGCTGGCAATTTCAAATTGTTTATTAGTGTCTGTGTTGGGATATTAATTATGACCTTTATTGCAGCCCACAATTAAGCCAGTCACAAGGCAACAAGCTTGTGTGTTATCATAACTGAAGGATTGAACTGCCATAAAGGTGGTTTTATATTCACTTAGATCATCCCCTTAACGTTCAACATAGGAATAGCAGAAGGAAAACTTCCTGATGACATTGCCACTTCTTATCAATAGTGTCCTATGACTGGACTGCTAACGCAATCATCTGACAAATCGATTATCTTAACAATGAAAAATATTATTAACTCGCCAGTTATTTTGTAGTTTTATATAAGAAATATCTATGTAAGTGCTTCATCAAATATATCTTCCCCGCCACTCATTTTTCACTTCAACATCCTACTAAAGCACTGGAAAAGATTGTGGGGAAACATGGATAACAAAATTATCTTTTTTATATATATAACTTTATGTTAATTAGATACGTTTTTGACAACAAAGAACCAATCTAATAAATTCAATAGTACATTGGGTATTCTACATTGAGTAGGAGCTTTATCAATAGTGTTGAGTGGACCAAACCCACAAAGTTCTGTATCATTAGAAGTTGGGTCTGGTTTCGGCTCAACCCCCCTTATATTAACTTTTTAAGAAAAGATAATACTTTATTTATTCTTTTGTACATCTTGTGTCCCAGCAATTTTTACACACAGTTAGATAAATGTTACAATTACGTACACTTTGAGAAGCACATTCCTTAGTTGCGTACAGAAGTATTTACAGAATGTTTCAATACAGCACAAAAATTGCAACGACCGCCCTATCAGGAATCTACGTTGGTCATTAAGGGAACTTCTTCTGATGCAACGCCTTTCTACAGCGGCGCGTCAGAAGAAGATTTCAGGACATCAGGTACCGAAAGTGCCGGTGTCTGGATGTGACATCACAGCCCAGACCCGGCACTAACACCCGGGATCGGAAAATCTCTGATCCTGGGTATTTAAACCCTAACACGCCATGGTCAAGCATGACCGTGTAAGTGTCCCCTCCATGCCCCGAGGCTGCCGACTCCTCTCTCCGCCGGGTTCCGCCTCCTGTTACTTACACTGCAATACAAGTGTAAAGGCTTGAACAAGCGATCGGATGAACGCTTGTTCAAGCCAAGAAGTATAAATATTACTTATAAAAACCAAATGAAGTATATAAATACAAAAAATGCACAAAAAGTACATATTTGGTATCACCGTGTTGGTATCAATCTGTACAATAAATCTAAAACTCTGTGAACGACATAAAAATGTAAAAAAAAACACGAAAAACTTCCCCTAATATACAATTTTTAATCAAATACCTTCACATGAAATGTTCTAAAAAGTGATCAAAAAAGTTACATGCCCTTATATGATACAACTGAACAGAACAACTCTTTTCACAAAAAATAAGCCCTCAACAGAAAAATGCAAAAGTTATGCCCCTAAAAAGTTGGCGATAGTAAAAGCAATGCAATTTTCTCCAAAATTGGTTTTGCTAAGTAAAATTGAACAAAGATAAGAAAAACTATATATACATTAAGAGGTATCATCGTTATCGTGAACAAGAGACTAAAATATTATAACAATAAAATAGTATTGTTACGTTAAGGTGAGCAGGGGAAAAAAAAAGTGCTAAATATCCAAAATAAAAATGGGTAATTTTATTTGTATCCCCCTTGAAATAGTTAATAAAATCTCATGAATAAGCTATAGACCCCCCAAATTAATTATCTATACATTGTATCTCATCCTGCAAATAATAAGCCCTCATATATTCACATTACCGAAAAAAATTATAATTTTATGGCCTGTACATTGTGACAATACAAATCTGCACTGAATAGCGCTGCTTTGATTCCGTACAGCAGGTTACCACCATGATACACTGGGGAAAAATTGGGCATCAAACATTGCAGAGCATTTCATCATTTTAGTCATTATGAAAGTGTAATTTTTGGCCTAAATTAATGTATTTTCCAAAAAAGTCAAAAGTTTCTAAATCACATTTCCATTTTGTTTTAACCCATTTGAAAAACTTAAAGGGCTAATAGACTTAATATAAGTAGTTTTACATACATTGAGGGGTGTAGTTTCTATAGTGGGGTAAATAATGGGGTTTTAGTATTACTTAGGCTTTTCAAAATCACTTGCAACTTGTCCCTGAAAATGTGAGTTTTGGCGATTTTCATAAAAATTTGAAAAATCGCACCTAAAGTTCTGCACCTCATAACATCCTAGTAAAAGGAGAGGAAGCATAAAATTTCATTCTAACATAAAGCAGACAGGTAGTTTTACTACCTGTCTGGAATGCAGAACATTTCAAACTTTGAAAATGAAGATCTTTTCCAAAATGTTGCCAAATTTTAATTTTTTTCCACAATGAAACGCAAAACTTATCACTTAAATTTTACCAGTATCATGAAGTACAATGTGTCTCGAGAAAACAATCTCAAAATCACCTGGATATGTTAAAGCATTCCGAAGTTATAACCAATTATCGTAAGACATGTCACATACGAAAAATCGAGTCTGGTCATTGAGCTGAAAACAAGTGTCGGTGATAAGGGGTTAACAACCATAAAGGGCTGACAGCCACTAGATGGCGTACTAATCAACAATTAAACATAATGGGGCACATTTGCTTACCCGGTCCATTCGCGTTCCAGCGGCGGCTTCTCGGACGAGCGTTCGGGTCTTCCGGCGATTCATGAAGGTCCTGCGCCCGATGTCCACCAGGTGTCGCTGTTGTGCCGAGGTCCACCGAGTTGCGTCGGAGTTCACTGATCTCTTCCTGGTGCATGTGAGTATGGCCCGTGCGACCAATTTTTTGTTTTAAATGCGGCGTTTTTTCCGAATCCGTTGGGTTTTCGTTCGGCCACACCCCGAGTTCCGTCGCGTGCATGCCAGTGCCGGTGCACCACAATCCGATCGCATGCGCCAAAAACCCGGGGCAATTCAGGGAAAATCGGCGCAAATCGGAAATATTCGGGTAACACGTCGGGAAAACACGAATCGGGCCCTTAGTAAATGACCCCCAATGTGATCAACATTCCCTTACATTTTATGCCCTCATTCAAGGGCAGAACAGTGCAGGCCTGGGGCAACGTGGTGGAGCAGACTTTGGTGCTGGGCTGTGGTGCAGGCTAAGGTGGTCAGACGCATGTGCGACATATTGGGCGGGAGGAGATGCAGACTTGGGGGCTAGGTCAAAAGTTGAAAACAATATTTACTAAATATATAGTACACAGAGGATCGGACAATTGATATGATTTACAACACATAATTGATAATCAAATATAGTTAATTAACACTGTATGCATATGATATATCCCAGTATAGTCTAGTAGTTCTTTATTTCAACATTGATAAAAGAGCAACTTTTGGAAAGAGCATCTGGTTTTGTTTCATCAGTTCAATTCCCATAGGGGAGTGAAAATATGTGCAATATTTCCCTCTACAGAAAAATTTTTCTTATGGGATCAGATTCAGCCTTCTGTGCTTGAAAACCACACCCAGAACTGCCTGTTATTGACAGCTTCTTCTCAGGATCTTTCCTTGGGAAAGCTGGGTATGAGTTTGAGCTCATTCGGTATGCAGTTGTGACTTGAACTATGGGTGGCTGAGCCAGTCAGTGCTGGAGGCAGCGTCTAATGCTCCCTTTATATTCTGCCCATTTCCTTCAGGGGGTGCTGGTTATTCAGTCTGATCTTCATGATCTAGTGCGTTTGCTATTTTGTTTTGTGCTTTCCTGTGTATTTGACTTCTGCTTTGTCTATCGACCTTGCTATTGCTATACGATTCTATACCCCTACATCCTTCCTGGTTTTGACCCGGTTTTGTCTGACTCTGCTTGTCTATCTGTATCTGATGTTTGTCACTAAGCATGTCTATCTGTATCTGTTTTTTGTCCCTCAGTGTTGTGTATGTCCCGTTGTGAAACCGTTTTCCCTGTCTCTGACTTGTGTTGGTTTTCTGTATGCCAGTGTGAACACTGGTCTATATCCGAATTCCTGTTACCTGCTCTATCATCCAGCAGCTGCCAGATGAAGTAAGTCTAGATTTCTGATAGTGGGTTTGCCCTTGTCAGGGCGCCTTAACTGCTGCAGGCAGGGCCCTAGCCCACAGGGAGATTTGCTGCTACTTACCCAGTCTGAAAGCTAATGTGAAGCTTGATGCTTGAATTTGTTTTTTGGACTTATTTGATTTATGTTACAGGGTGATAAATATACCATTTATACCACAAATTTTTAAGCAACCTATTGTAATCTTTTACCTACGCCAGCAGAAAAGTGACTTAATCTGCACAAAAATGTGCAACTTTTTGCAAACATCTGAAAACATTTGAATTTCAAATATCATCAGGCGCAATACTGGAAAACGGTCATAGCCGGGTGAAAAAATCACATATTGTTAGGCAAACATACTAATTGTACCTAAAAAAGGTGCATAAAAAAGGTTGGTAACAGAGATGTATCTTAAATTTGCAGAACTCTTGAATTTTAAGAATGCTTGGGTATGGGAAATCCAACGTCTAGTCAAGTAAGGTACATGCTTTATTTAGACATCTATAAAACACGCTTTATAAAATGGTATAATAATACTCCTTTAAACATGTGTCAGTAAGTCCTCTTATTTTACAGTATGTTTGAACTTCCTTATTATCACTGGTGAATGGCCCTAACTCATCCTGCACTCATTTTGTACTGGAAGCCAAACTGCAATTTTAACTTTTATAACTTGTTCTGAGTACACTAGCATGTAGTAATGCAAAAAACACTACTGGGCAACTACAGTTATATTGGCAGCAGCCACATAATAAGACACTTTTCAGACAAATCAGAAAACAAAGGAGCTGAACACAAAAGGAGAGAAATAGAAATACATTTACCCAAAGTTGAAGGATGTAAAATTTGAAAGAATGGAAAATATTGGAGTTGAAGAAAATAAAAAAACATTGTATTATTGTTATTAATTGATGTTGATTTTATATTGTACTATTATTCATTTTTACATGTTTTATAAAGTTATAAAAGTTGTCAAAACAATGAGTATTACAAAACTCTTACCTTGGTTGAAGGAGTTTTCAAGGATTATATCCTAGGAATAGGCCGTCAATAGTTGAAAATGTTGGATGATACCCATTCCTTACACCAATAAGCTGTTTAGGGAAACATAAACTGAGAACACATAACAGTTAGCAGTTGCTATAGCAGTTGGACATGGCTTTACGTTGAAAAGAAGTAAGAACTTCAGCTATACTTATAGCTTGCAACCACTATTAGGAGAAAGAGCAAATTTTTATTGGTGCAGGCCCTTTTTCGTTTTTTCATTTACCATATATACTCGAGTATAAGCCAACCCGAGTATAAGTCGAGACACCTGTAGTATATAGCCAGCCAGCCCCATCAAGTCTATAGCCTGCCAGTCCCCTCAAGTATATAGCCTGCCTGCCTGCCCCCTCGAGTATATAGCCTGCCCCCTCGAGTATATAGCCTGCCCCCTCGAGTATATAGCCTGCCCCCTCGAGTATATAGCCTGCCCCCTCGAGTATATAGCCTGCCCCCTCGAATATATAGCCTCCCTGTCTGCCCCCTCGAATATATAGCCTGGCGATTTTCTACCTCATTCATCAAAATGAGCAAATCGCACATTCTGTCAAAAAAAACGATAGAGCCTCGAGTTTTCGGAAGACCTGAGGCTGTCATGGCAACAGATCACCACTCCCTGATGATGTCAAGGGGAACCCTGATCATCGTTTGAAGGGATAACACCCGTGATCGGTGCAATATGCAGCAAAGACTTACCGGCTGTGGAGAGGGCTCACCCCATGAGCCCTCTCCGTGTACCGGTACCCAACATGCCATACTATTACGGCACACGTTGGTAAGGGGTTAAAGGTTCTCTGACATTCCTGCAAGATTAAAAGCAAACAAAAGGGACACATCCTCCATTCTCCAAGAATCTTGTAGAATTCTATATGAAGGTAGTGAATTCCAGACTTGTAGGGGCTTTAATATTCATACATCCCAGAGCCTATGATCCTCCCCTGGTCTTAAAGGGGCATTCACATCTGGGCATTTAAATTTAATTGGATTCATTTTCCATATGTAAACATTTCTTCAATTGGATGTTATTAAAAAAATGTTCCAGTGTGAAGATAATTTCTCATAAATGTAGTCTCTTGGAAACGAGATGGCTTCCTCGGATACCCCACCTCAAATTTTGGCAGCAGTGGCCAGACATACACTATTTAGTTCTGCCTGACCCCCTGGATTCAGCGTTCATTACCACAGGACAGCTGTGGGACATGCAATCCCTCCAGCAGAGGTGGTCGCATCTAGGGACACAGTCTTGTTTCTAAGGGACCATATGATTACATTTATGAGAAATTATCTTCACACAGGTAAATGTTTTTTAATAACAACTAATTGAAGATATGTATATATAATGGCAGATTAATGAAACTGAATATGAATGCCCAGATGGGAATACCCTTTTAAAGGATATCTACCATTTGTTTTTATGTATTGCGAACCAAACATACCTTGAGAATGCTGTAGCTACACTGATGCAGAAACATATCTTGTTTAATCCCTGATCCGTGTGGTTTTGCTGAAAAACTATTATAAAATTCAGGACCTTGGGAAAGCTGGGTGCCATGGCTGTCTACATAAAGACATTACACAAAGCTTCCTGACTTGTCCAGGCAGCACTAATCAACCAGAGCTGGATGACGCATACACAGCAGCTGGGGGATGGTGCAACAATTGATTACTTCTGCTTACCAGGCCCAACACAGTGATTACAGTGTTCTCTGAAGCAGTGGATAATTGGGATTAGAGGAGATACACCGTGCCAGCCACAGGAGTGTCAGAGCCTCAGCAAAACCATTCAATTCAGGGATTAAATAAGATAAGATTCTCCATCAGTGTAGCAACAGCATTCTCAAGGTATTTTTGGTTCATAAGGCATAAAAGCAAATGGTAGATTTCCTTTAAAGGGATATTCCCATTTCAGCCAATAAATGTTATTCTTTGTATAATGAAAAGTTATGCAATTTTCAAATATACTCTCTTTATCAATTCCTCGCAATTTTCTAGATCTCTGCTTGCTGTCTTTCTATAGAAAGCTTCATTGTTTATTTCACGTGGACAGAAATCTGACCCTGGTCACACAGGTGCATGGCTCGAGCTGTGTGATATAACAAGCCGTGTACCTGTGGGACCATGGTCAGATTTCTGTCCACTGGAAGTAAACATAGAAGCTTTCTATAGAATGACAGCAAGCAGAGATCTAGAAAACCGCAAGGAATTGATACAGAAAGTATTTTGGAAAATTGTAAAAAAGAAACTTTTCATTATACAAACAATAACAATAATTTCCCGAAATGGGACTACCCCTTTAAGACTCCTGCATCCCAAAGCTATTATTAGAAGTTTAAACTTGCTTAATTTTGTAGTACTGTCAAGCACCCATTAAAATGAGTCATAGACAAACCCCACAGGATAAAGCTTGCATGAATGGGCCCTTATGTGTCCTATGAACACAGGGTGCCTTTGCTTTTAATGCATGAACCATGAGCATATTATAGTTGCCATGGGCATTAGACCCCCTACCGTAGAAAATTTGTCTCACCGTGCCAATGTGTCTTCAAGCAGCAGAACAGAACTGAAGATACCCTTTTATCAATGTCAATGTTGTCAAAATAAGTTTAAATTGTAAATAATTGTGCAGATTTAACAATGTCCAATCACTTGCACCGGAGCATAAAATGAATCAATTTGCTTTAAGTGGCCTTTAGTTAAATATTTATTAAATAAAGATGACAGTTATTTTGCCCACGTAATACAATAGAACATTTCGTCTGCAGAGGTATTTTAATGTTTCTGTACTAATCATAGAAAAAAGATATTGTGACCTCCAAGATCATTTTATATCAGTCTTTGTCAAAATAACTCGAAGATGATGCCTCCTATATTAGGACAATTTAAGCTTTAAGCAGTTATTATGGAAAGGAAGTTCTGGGTACTGCTGAGGAATCAATTAATAAGTGAATACGCTCTGCAGAAAGGAAATGTAGATGATTTGACACTACATTGACTTGATATTTATTATAATAAGGAGTATGAATAGTTATATACAGCAAGTGTCAGGAAAAAGGTGTAACGTAGATTCATTACGTAGCAATTAACAGTAGGATACTATTTTCAGCAGTCACATTGTTTGTGCGCCTTTCAATTTTACGAGTGGAATTATATTTTTAAGTAAAGGTAAACTACTCTGTAGAGATTATACTTAATTTACTTTGGCAATTTTTAGAAATAGGTACAGAGCAATTTTATCTAAAATTGGAAAGGTATTACTAATGCATATCCAGACTTAGCCATATTTTTGGACTTGTTTAATATATGCCCAAGGCTGTTTCTAGCACTATGGGAAAACTAGATAAAAATCTAAGTCAGGCTGTTCTCTGTTGCCTTGCATGAATGTGGTTTTTACTCTTGGGATGACCCTTTTAACCTCATAGTGACCACCTGTACGGGTTTCTATGGTAGTCATTAAGGGGCCTTAGGCCAAGTTTCTCCATAGATCTGGCCTCCTGTGCAGAGAGGAGTAGTTGTTTGACTATCTTATGACAGCCAAGCACCTGCTTTAACAATCTGGATTGGAAGAAGTTCCCCCAATGTTCACCCATTAGATCCCGCTTTAACAATTATGTGACCGTGGGATCTACATACCTTGTGAGAGGGCTGGCTCCCTACCACATATACCCCCTGAAGCGACGAAATGCCTTCCTTGCAGCAGTACAGCTGGGATCCTAATAAAGGTCCTTGGGTCTATCCTGCTCATTTGACTGCTCGATCCTTTCTCTGACAGGACTAAGAAGTCTGCCTGTCAGGTTTTACAAGCGCATAGGCTGACAATACTAATGCCCTGCAGTATGTGGTTATTGCAGTGCATTAGTATAAACAAGTAATCAGAAGATCACTCTAATTACATTAGAGAACTAATAAAAGCATTTAAAAACACATTAAAAAGTAATAAAAAAATTAAAATCTACCAAAGCCCCCAATGCATATAATACAATATATAGATAATGGGAAATAAAGGTGTAAGGTATCACCACGTCCCAAAAGTCCAGATATATAAAAATGGCTATTCCCAGAATTGCCAGATGGTTATTTCTAGCGACTGAAAACACCCCCAAATGTCCAAATCACCAATTTTCAGCCTTTTTGCAACACATAACATTTTTTATAAAAAGTGAGCAAAAGGTCGCTGAGTCCCAAAGATGATAGCAATGAAAACATCAAAGTATGGAAAAGTTATTGGCATCAGAATATGGCAAAATAACAGCTTTTTTGTACAAAAGGTTTAAATTTTTTAAAGTCTATTAAAACCTATATATAATGTGGTATCCCAGTGATCCAAAGAATAAAGTAGAGGGGTCATTTAGAGTGCACAGTGAAAGCCATAAAAACAAAGCCCACAAGAATATGGCGCAAATGCATTTTCTTGTCAATTTTACTGTTTTCAGATTTTTTTTCCCTACTTCCCAGTAGACAGCATGGGATATTATATATAGTCACTAGGAAGTACATTTTGTTACTCAGTATAAAGTTCTGTACATGGATAAATACAAACATTATTGACTTTTGAAGTAGGGGAGTGAAAAACAGACATAAATGGAAAAAAAAATGCAGTTCAATTTGTGATTTTTCTAACATCGTCATAATACAAATGGACACTTATAAAATTATACCAACACAGAGCAGACATGTGGTAAATGTTAGTTAGAAATTCATTCGGGTAGTAATCTGTTTGAAAAACAGAACATTTTATATTTTGAAAATGGAAAATTTTCCAAATTTTTGCCAAATTCTCCTTTTTTTTTTTCAAAATAAATGCAAATTATATCAGCCAAAACCATCTCACTAACTTCATGTACAACATGCCACAAGAAAAAACACCTTTAGCATTCTAAAGTTATTACCAAATGAAGTGAAACATGGTATTTTTTAAAAATAGGGTTTGGACATGAAGGTAAAAATGAACTTGTTCACTGATGGGTTAATTTTGATACAATTAAGCATTGAATCAACTGCAAGGTTACACAAACTTATTTGTTACTATAAAATATTATATAAATTATGCACTTAATAATTTTATTATTATCCCAAGAGTAATGATCATGTTTTAAAGCTTTGCCCAATCTGTACTAGTTTTACATGGTTTAAGATGACTAAGAAGAATAGATTATTTCATATAATCAAGAGAGCCACTGAACATATTGCTTCCAAATATAAGTTTAGACTCCGAATATATTGGCCTAATTCTGTTGCAGATTCACCTGTCAGTTGCCTATAGAAGATGTGCTGCTGATTTGAAGTGAATCACAAAAATGATCTCAAGTGAGTGGAGATGAAGTTCTCAAATGCAGTTTGCAATGAAGGAACTGACCTTTTATACAAGAGTTCATGTCTTTTCCTACCGAAACAGATGGATAATGGCATAATACTGAAATCATGCTCTACATAATATGAAACTAGTGATTGCAGACCTGATTGCTTACCATATGTTTGAGAAAGCTCGAAGTAAGCTTGAAACAACACATAATTCCTTAAAAAAAAAAATCAAAATTGTTGTTTTGTTAAAGACAGAGAACTGCGAATTTCCTTCAGTTCTTTAAAATTAGATACTACAGTATATTTTAGAAGTTCAGTCGAAATTGAGAAGGACTATTCCCTTATAGACAAGCATGCTTTTTACCGGTGGTGACAGTTCTGGTAGAGTTTCTCCCACATATCTGATAGTGTCCCCTTCTTGATAAAATGTACGGTTCAGTAGGAAGTTTCCACTTGGTATGGTACATGTATGTGCTGCCTCAGAAGCATATATTACTATGTGGTGCCCATCATTTTCACGTCTTGGTGAATCACAACCACTGAATCTAAGGGGTTGTTTCCATATGCAGCTCAATGATCATTCACTCTACATTGCCCAGAAGAGTCAATCAGTAAATAATTAGCTGTCATGTTGATAGCTAGAATCTGATGCATAACATTTATATTTCATTACAATCTCTGAGGAATCAAAAGGTCTCACATCCTGTCCCATTGTGTGGACAGAAAAAAAAAGTAAAATAAAAACGGTTTAAAAAATATAAAAATATACTCAAAAAATAATAGGTCATCAATATTAAAATCCAAAAAAAAATTCTTTAGCTAATGCCATTGACAACCTCTACATGCTGCACATATGGACATGGGGGGCGGGTAAGTGTTCCTCATCCACTCCTATGAGTGGCCAGGCAACAAAAATGGGCAGGAATAGGATCTACTTTATCTTTTGTGGTGCAGCCACATCGGTCAGTCTGGGTGTGGGGTGACATATTGGGGCTCATTTACTAAGGGTCGGCGCAAAAACAACAGAAAAAACGAGTGATACATGTGGCCCTTCATTCTGGTGGTAGATGTCCTTTAAAGGGAACCTGTCACCAGAATACTTATTTTCACTGGTGATAGGTCCAAATAGGCACTGCATAGTACATTATACAACTGTTCGATTCACAACTCTGCTCCCCTTTGTTCGTTTAATATACCTCGGTCAAGTCCCCGGGGCGATGCCTCTTTTCAAATCTAACGTCAATTAGCATATCGCTACACTCCCCACCCCGGCATGTTAATATTCTTCCCCTCCCACATACCTCCTGCTTCTAACCCTTCCTCCCTGACCTTGGCTCGCAATGTAGCAAACCTTAAGCATGTGTGGTGAGCTCGATGTGCCTCCCAGCAAACTGCGCATGCAGTTTGACAGAGCTGACTTGACAGAGCTAACTGCGCAGGCGCAAGGGCGTAGGTCTCACCGCACATGCGTGTGGTTTCCTGCGTGGTGAGCTGATGTCAGAGAGGGAGGGTTAGGAGCAGGAAGGATGTGGGAGGGCAAGAAATATAATATTAACCAGGGGGGGGCCAAACAAACTTTAGATTTGAAAAGAGGAATCACCACGGGACTTAAGCAGGAGTCGTTGGCAGGGAGCCAGGTAAGCTTTTTCAGTGGATATTACACGTATGGAGTGGAGCAAAGTTGTGTTGTTATTACAGTTATTGGGACATGTCATCAGTGAAATTCTGCCTTCTGGTGACAGGTTCCCTTTGAGGAAATTTGGCACCAGGATAATAATATTACTGTGTAGTGCTCATATATGCAGAACGAAAATAGATAAAACTAAGTAGTGACAATATATGTGGGTGGCACCAATAGAACTGAGCTTTGCCCAACTATGGAAGATAGGAGTAGTAGTACTGCATAGTACCGACATATGCAGGACAGCAGCAACAGTACTGTGCCAATATATGCAGAATAGGAGTAGTAGTACTGTTTAGTTTATTGTTCATAAAGCAGGATAGGAGAATCAGTACACTGTCATGTATGCAGGAAACGAGTGGTGGTACATTGTAGTGGCTGTTTATGCAGCATAGGAGTAGTGGTACTGAGATTTGCCTGTACATGGAGGATAGTAGTAGATATGTGGAGAGTCCATATATGCAAGGCATGATTAGTACAGTAGTAGAACTGTGTAATGCATATATATATATATATATATATATATATATATATATATATATACACAGGACAGGAGTAGTAGTACTGTTCTGAGAACATATGTGCAGGACAAGAGTAGAAAATACATATACAGGATAGGAGTCACATATAAACACGCAAAGACACACCGAGACATACCTTCCAAATGTACTTTGTCTACACACTATATATTGTAGGTATACACAAGGTATACAATTTTCTGATATACTTTCTGTCCATGATTATACAAGTGTACGGCTCATTACAATAAACAGCTCTAATTACTCTCTGTGATTCTGACAAGCCATGCGCCTGTGTGACCATGGACAGATCTGGAAGTAAACACTAAAGGTTTCTATACAATGGCAACAAGTAGAGACTAGTGAAGAGTGAAGAATTGATACATAAATATGTTGGAAAATACTGAAATGGGAACACGTCTTTAGGAAACTTTATAAGAACTGTCTTGAAGGACTCCTGTTTATTGTGAATGTGTGTCAAGAGCAAAAAAAATTAATGCAAACCCCTGTTGCTAACACCCGCGATCGGTGCTAGCAAAGGGTGTTAACCCTTTGATCACCACCAGCAAAGCTGGCGGCCGCATTATCGAGCCAGCGATGCATGGGCGCTGCCATCTTGGCTCCCATCGTCGCTCCCTGTGACGTCATCGGGCAGCGGCGATCCATTAACATGACAGCCTTGGGTCACACAAAGATCCGAGGCTATCTTGATCTAGGCTATATATTATAATGTGCGATTTGCACATTATAAAAGATGGTGTGCAAAATCCCCATATACTGCCATACTGTAGTATGGCAATATATGATAGGATCAATCAGACAACCTAGGGTTAAAGTACCCTAGGGAGTCTGAAAAATAGTAACAAATAAAAATTAAAAAAAAGTTAAAAAAAATTATATTAAAAAAACCTAAATATTCAAATAACCCCCCTTTCCCTAGAATTCATATAAATATAAATAAATAGTAAAAATCATAAACATCCAAAAATTCATAATCTATCAAAATATAATAACTGTACACCAAACTACAAAAAAGTTATTAGCTCCAGAAATGGCAAAATGAAGATTTTTTTTTTTGTGCAGGAGGTTTTAATTTTTGTAAATGTATGAAAACATTATAAAACCTATACAAATTTGGTATCGCCGGGATTGTACTGACCCAATGAATGAAGTAGACCTGTCATTTGGGGCACACAGTGAAAGCTGTAAAATCCAAGCCCACAAGAAATGGTGCAAATGTGTTTTTTTTCATCATAATTTTAATGCATTCAGAATTTTTTTCCCGCTTTCCAGTATATGACATAGTATATTAAATACCACCACTATGAAGTGCAATTTGTTACGCAGAAAACAAGCCCATACACAGCTCTTTACATGGAAAAATAAAAAAGTTATAGATTTTTGAAGGTGGGGAGTGAAAAATAAAGAAGCAAGAACGAAAAAGGGCTTGGTCCTTAATGGGTTAATGGTTTAGCTCTGTAAACCTACATTATTAGAGGTATTGGGCTCCCCATGGTCTCTGCAATTTACTGCTGTGACAAAGTTTTATTACAGATAAACTAGTTTGCTTTGGTTTAATATGGGAAAAGGCAAAACCTTTGAAATCTATACAGTTATACAGTGCCATTGTTGCCTTTGCTTGAAATTTAAGATAATAAAATCAACTCACCATGAGACCTGTAAAGGAGGTAATCTACTATGGCTCTGACTCAGTAAAAGAAATTTTGTCCTATCAAGTCTACCAGTTCATTTATGGTGTATTCCCATATTTCTGCATTTATGATATCCACAGGATATGCTATAAATACATGTTAGTTCCTAGGCTCACCTCTGGGATCCGACAATATGCTTAGGAATGTGGGCCTGCTGGCCCTCATTTCACCACATGCACAGGCACCTTTCATGTCTATAGGCAAGGATATGAATGGAGAGTGGCCACGTATGCAGTGTAAAGGGGGTCAGCAGACTCCAATTCCTGGGATAAATGCGAGACACAGAGGTGGGACCCACATCTGTCACTTATTTATGACCTGTGGATATGTCATCAATGTGGAAGATGGGTCTACCTCTTTAAGACTTAGGGCTACAATTCACTGGTCTAGGGAGAGATCCCCACAACACCTACTTTTCTAAAAAGTGTTTGATTTACAATCCTTGATCCTGGTGGTAGATGTCCTTTAATTTTTTTCTCCTCACTCTGAATGAGATAATATACAATTATACAGAAATGTAATTTTGGTTACAATGGATTATTTTAAAATACAATATTTATCACTAAACTCCTTACCAGCCATATATGACTGAAGTCCAGTTTTTCAGCAACGGCTAGTAAAACATGAATGGGCTACATTGTTCTATAATTTACTTCCAATCTCCATTTATACTCAATTAAGATAAAAGCCTTTTGACACTTTTATAAAAATGTCAAGAAAGCTTTTACTCAATATTTACAAGTATGAGAGGGACTTAAGCGTCTTATAATCATATCCAGAAATCTTAAGCAGAACAAAAAAAATCTACTAAGAAATATATAACAACCAGATCTGCTGCTTAGAGTTAGAATAGAAGAATAAATATTTATTAAAGTACCAAAAGTATATTAACAGAGAAACTTAACTTAATAGCAACCAGTCAGAACTCAACTTTAAAAGTAGAGATTCTTTACTTTCCTTTGCAGTTTACTCTTACTAGTGCCAGTACTTTGGCCATTACAAATGAGAAAAAGTTTATTACATCTGTCCTAGTTTTGGACCAATATTGATTTCCATAATAAAGGTAATTCAAATAAGTTGACACTACGTTGGCCACGGTGAGGAAATTTTTAAAACAAGTGATTTAAAAGGCAGAAAAATACACTTAAAATCCACCCAACCATTCAAGGGTTTTTGGTCACCACACTCCCTCTATGATTACACTCACAGACCCGAAAAAGAAATGGGGTCTGTTGACCCCCAAATAAATGGAAGCATCGGGTCATATATGTACAAACTATTCCATTCGCCTGTCTTGGGTAATTTATGGATTTCTGTGCTCAATCTCAATCTCCATACCACCCTTGAAAATGAATAGAGAAGAAGGTGCTGAACACCCAACCTCAACTATTTATTTTGGGTACTTGTACCACCCTGGGTTCCTCATGAATGCCTTAAACCGATGCCTCGATAAATGATGCCTACAATATTCAGCAAGCATCCCCTATTTTGTTAAAAGATTTTAAAACCCTTGTGATCACCAACCCCCTTTAAATTCATTTAAAGACGTCAATGATTTTTTCTGTCATGAAGAAAAAAAGGGACATGAACTAAATTTTCATGCAGAATCGTCCTTAATTCCCATTTTAAATCATGGGAGCTCAAAATCTGCTAATAAAATTCACATAAAAATCCTTAAATTTGGTGAATAGTGATGAGCGATAGTACTCATCCGAGCCTTGATGCTCGTAGGAAAAAAGGGAAAAGTGAAGTGGTTTAAGGAAAGAGTTAGGGAGTAGAAGGAGGGGGAAGGGTGTTACACAGAGGTAAAATGGAGAGGCAACTGCGTTCTCTACCTCCTCTTCCCTCTTTGTTGCTCGACGAGTTATTTTCCCAGCGTCGATAAGCGAGCAGTTAATTAAAAAAAAAAGAAGTGAGAAAGCATTTAAAAAAATACAATTAAAACATTTAATTTAAATCATTTAATTGAAGAAAACATTGAAAGAAACAGGTGCAAGAATAATTGCAGATGTTTCGGGAACATCTGCGATCTGTTCCGGAGACACGCGTGCAGAACGGTTTCTCCGCAATAGTAGTTGGAAAACAATATGTGTGAAGAAGCACATTGCAAGGATGTTGGGGGAGAAACTCTGCAAGTTTGTTTCTCTACCATTGGTTTTCAATACTATTGCGTAGAACACCGTTCTGCACGCGTGTCTCCGAACAGATCGCATATTTTGTTTCCCGACATCTGCAATCTGTTTCTGCCTGTGGTTCTTTCACTGTGCTCGTCATTATGTAATTTTACTGAAAAAATGGCTCGGTCCCCCCCATTGATTTCAATTGGGGCTCGTTACTCGAACGACATCGAGCATCGGAAATGTTCGGCTCGAGTAAGACACCCGAGCATTTTAGTGCTCGCTCATCTCTAATTGTGGAACATATCCTTATAGTCAAGGTAATTTTACTTTCCAATTTACGGTTAGTGTGGAGAATTTAAAGGGCCTTGTCCCACTTTCCAGCAAATATTGATATTGTTTGTGTAAATGAATAGTTTATACATTTTTGTGAATACGTTCCTGTTCATTTCCTCACTGTTTTCTAAAAACTCTGTTTTGCTGTCATTTCTAATAGGCCACCTTCATTGCTTTTTTAATTATATAAAACACGTGGTCATGTGATTCTTACATAAGTAATAGTTTTTCAAATTGCACAAACAAATTTAAATTATTTACTGAAAGTGAACAATCCCCCCTTTAAAAAGCTCTGAATCAACATCTCAAATGGAAAAAGGATAAATTGTGTAATATTTTAATACAGACTTTCAAAATCTTGGCTTGGCAAAATTCTGAATTCTTTACTGAATTGACGTTTTGTACCCCACTGAAAAACAATTGGTTCATACAAGTGGTGACTATGGATGAAACACAATGTTCTTACAGAGTGTCGCTGATGGTGTCACTAATGAACAATGGGGGGGGGGGGATTCATTAAGACTTGAGTATAGAACGACCTTAGAGTTCCTCCTCTCTGGCAACGCCCCTTTGATCACATTCACTAATCGGCGTCTCCGTCCTCTAATAGATATGTGCGCAAACTCCACCATTCCACCCTGTATACCAAATCGAAACTAAAAAGTTTTTTTTTTTTTGCTATGTGCTCTGACATTTTCTCCGGCGGAAAGAGTTCCTAGTAAATGGAGCAGGCCAGGCGTGTCACGCCCCGACTATGCCTTCCGCCCTGACACGCCCTAGTGAAGTTTGGGACAGGGTTCGGCTGGCACAGGCGTAGACCGGAGAATCCTCCGGTTGGCCCCCGCCTCCCGATACCTCATGCTTGTGGTTAGAAGCCATTTAGTTGTAACATCTCTGAGCAAGAAACCATCCTACTTCTTTGAGGAACTGCAGGGTCATCCAGAGCTGGCCCTCAAAGGTTAACGAAAGAGGGTTTGGTGAAGATTCCAGGGCCCTCCATCCCCCAAAGGGCCCCCCACCTTCTGTGGACTGAACATTGCCTAACACAAACTTGTACAGTAGGTTAAATGATGTGCCGGCAGGCTGAAACCGGGGGAAACTTCTGAGACCTTCCTTTCAGCTCTGCAGCTGCTTGTTTCTGCCTTAAAATGGCATAGAACACAACCAAGGTTCCTCCCCCACCTTGCTTCTACCCCCTCAAATGGCCATTCACAGATCGGGCACTGGGTGAGATAAGCATTGGTCTCATAGGGGATGGCAAGCCGCCTCTGTCCCTGCCAGTCAACAACTTGCATATTTCCCACATCACACGTCTTCCCCCAGCACAGTAATGATTTTCCTGTGTGAAGTTTTGAACAACCAAAATGTACATCTTATACATGAATATCCTTGTCTAAACTGTTGTGTATATTGCCAATCTTTGTATGTATACTGTGGCTCCATATTCCTAAGAAAGTACTATATCTATTTTAAATAAACTGGTTATTTCCCTAATTAAATTGTATTACCTTTCAAGGCTGGAAACAGACACCTCTGCATTCTTGAAATGCAATGAAAAAATACATGCATTTTATACCACAAACTCATATGAATATTTTTCAGGATGTATTTTTTGCTTGATTGTTTAGTAATGCATTTCAAAACTATGCAATCTTGTGATCTCGACTTTAAAAACCCCTTCCCGCCGCAGTCCCTGTTTTCGTTTTTTTGCGTTTTCCATTTTTTCACTACGTCCCCACATTCAAAAATCGTACTTTTTTATTTTTTCCATGTACAGAGCTGTGTTGATGGCCTATTTTCTGTGTAAACGAATTACACTTCAAAATGGTGGTATTTAATATTCCATCCGTGTAAACTGGGAAGCAAGGAAAATGGTAAAAAAACGCATTTGTTTGATGCCCGTATTCTATGTGGGCTTGGATTTTTACGGATTTCACTGTGACGCCCAAATTACCTTCTACTTTTTATATTCTTTGGGGTCGTACGATTCGGGGATACCAAATTGGTATAGGTTTTTTAAATATGTGTTTTTTTATACATTTAAAAAAAATGAAAACCTTTGACAAAATTTTTTGGGTGGATGTTTCCATCTTCTGGCACATAAGAAACTTTTCATACTTGGGTATGGAGCGTTTGGATGTGCAATTTTTATTCAGTTAGGATTTTGAATGACGTTTACAGTGTTATCATTTTTAGGACTGTACGACCCTTTGATCACTTTTTATAGAATTTAAAAAAAAAATGTTAAATGGCAAGAATTGCCATTTTCGATTTGGGCCGATTTGTCCGTTACAAGGTTTAAAAACGCAGTGAAAACCGTTATCACTATTTTGACGCGTGATACCTAATGTGTTTATGATTTTGAACTGTTTAATTATTGTAATTTATATCAGTTTCGTCGGGCCTGGGGGGGTGCTTATTGCCTTTTATCGGTTTTCTTTTTCCTTTCCCCCTTTTTTTTCCCCTTTTCTTTGGGGGTCCCTCCTTTTTCAGACTCCCTAGTGTTACTTTAACCCTAGGGTGGGTCGTAGTCCTATCATATACTCTGCCATACTTCAGTTGGGCAGTATAATGGGGATTTTTACTACTCAATACATTACATGTGGCTGATAGCACATTGTAATAATGGGTTAACCCCATGGACGTCGCGAGGGCAACCTTTGCTGGAAAACCGCGTGAATCGGGTTTTCCCGGCACAGAACGCAGGTGTTAACCGGTAAGCCTTTGCTGCAATATGCAAGCAAGAACTTACCGCATGGAGGAAAAGTGGCTCCGGCCCGCAAGCCCTCTCCATTGACCGGGACTCCGACTTTGAACTTACTATTACGTCACATGTCGGGAAGGGTTAAATACCCCTGATCTGTTTTACATAATGACACCTTTGTACCAATGTGTTTTAGAGTGTGGCTCCTACACCGCATTTTTGGGGAAATGCATTTTAACATGCTATGATGCTTTGCCCTGCTTGGAAAGTGTTTTTCTCCAAAGCTGGCAGTGTATCAGCAGTTTTTAAGGCCCGTTCCCCGCCCACTTGCGAGTGTGGATGCCATTACCCTTGCATCCACACTCGCAACGCGTTCCCCTGCTGGCCGGGCCCGGACGCTGCACACCGGGACTGAACTCTCAGCATTTCATTTCAGTTCCGGTTTACAGCATTTCCGTGCCGGTAAAGCAGCATTCGTTTGCGGTGGTTATTCGAAGGTATGTGCATCACACTCGGCAAGTTGGGAATTGGCCTTACATTTCACACAAGTGGCCCATGGGTCGATGCCACACTGGTATCACTCCAACAGTTAGGTTTGGTATTTTGTAGTAAAAACCTACTCAATTTATAATACTATATTTGTTGCCAAAGGTAATTTGTCTTTTTTTATTTGGAAAAGGTAGGGCATGTTAAAGGGTTTTGGTCTAGTTTTAATTTAACGCAATTGTTTTGGGATAATGAAATGTTTATACACTGTTCCAATATACTTTTTCTTCTCTTTTCTCTTTCCCTCTAGTAATTTCCAAATTTTTGCTCTGTTTTGCTTTCATTTTATAGGAAACGTTTATGGTTTATTATGTCTAGAGATGAGGCGAGCACTAAAATGCTCGGGGTGCTCGTTACGCTCGAGCCGAACATTTCCCGCTGCTCGAGTGCCTCTTATTCGAGTACGACCCCATGGAAGTCAATGGGAGACCTAGCATTTTTCAAAGGGACCAGGTTCGGAATAAAATGTGTTAATTTAATTGAAAAAGATGTCTCTGATAATTTAGAGTGTGCAACATACTGCGATTTTCTTCACTGATTCGCGTATATTACTCCCGACAAGTTAGCAGATGTGAAGAACAGAGTAGAATACGACGACTAAAGGAACAAATATTTAATAAAAACACTTTGAGAAGACTGCGAATAGATTGCAGATGTGTCGGCACATCTGCTTTACTTGTTCGGGAGAATACGGCGGAACGCCGCGAAACAAATAGCATTTGAAGAACATATTATTGTTGGTGGGAAGAAACACATTGCAGAGTTTAAATACATCTGCATGTGTTCCTTCACACATAATATTGTTCTTCACATCTATTTTTGTTATCGCGCCGTTCCGCTCTATCTCCCGACAAGTCAGCAGATGTGCCGAACATCTGTAAACCTCATTCTGCACTGTGTTCTGCACTGTGTTTTTATCCCTTGTTTTCAAAGATCCTGTTTCACTGTTTTTATTCTATTCTTCATTGTTTCTGTTCTTCACGGTGTTTTTTTTAATTAAATGCTCGATCTCGGAGGTGAAATACTCGTCCGAGCCAACGGAAGGGCCGTCTCGAGTACCCTAATGCTCGACGAGCATCAAGCTCGTACGAGCATGGTTCGCTCATCTCTATTTATTTTTCCTGTTCCCTGCTCATGTGATCTCAACCGGTGCGAGGCTCATTATATACCTGGTCATGTGATATCTCAGGTGCCGTGGCTGCAATATATCCGTGATCCCATGTGATGTCACCCAGGTTGCACAGATTGTTATATGAAAATGTCCACAAGTATTATGGCGGTTCAATTTAGATCCCTGGTCATGTAATGTCACACAGGACAAGAACGGCTTCTTAATCCTTATTATGTGATGTCAAACAGGTGCACGACTTGTTGTATCAGCAGCTTTCGATTAACTGTAAGAGCCAATCACACCTGTGTGATATCACAACGGCCCAGGGATGAAAACTTCATTTTGAACGACGAGCAAGCAGGACTATTAAGGAAAACGGATAAAAAGGTATATTGGAAAATTGTATACAGTTTATAATGACCAAGAATAATCACTTTATCTCAGGCTCCTTTTGTGTTGTATTATGCTTCCTGGTTACAGTTCAATTTGTGGTGGAGTATAAAAGATGGTAGCATTTCATTTGTGCGACGAAAGTGGACGCTTTTTACTATCTTATTGATTATTACTTAGGCTTGAGCAATATTAAAGGGCTGTCGTTGAGTTTAGACCATGGGACACACACCTTCTTAAAGAAGAAAACTCTTCCATGTGGCGGCGACATAAGTAATTTTACTGAGGGATTTCACAACGAGAGGATTTGATCCTAAGGCATACTTTTTGACAGTTGTCAATGTGTTAGACTGGCATTTTCCACAGTCCGATTCTAGTCCAGTGTAGGGCAGTTGTGATGCGCATTCACACCACAGTGGTGTCGGTATACAGCACCTTTTTCCCCACAGTGGCGTCGGTATACCAGCGCCTCGCGCAGTGGCGTCGGTTCAGAGCGCCTCCCCACAGTGAGCGTCGGTATACAGCGCCTCGCCACAGTGGCTTCGGTATACATGCGCCTCGCCACAGCGGTGGGTCGGTATGAGCGCCTCGCCACAAGTGGCGTTCGGTATACAGCGCCGCGCCCAGTGCGTCGGTATAAACAGCGCCTCCCCACGTGGCTTCGGTATACAACACAGCCCCTCTCACCAGACACCAGTGTGATTTACTCTTTTATTAATATTTTGGTTTCAATGGTAATATTAGGATATCTCTGCACATAATGCACATCTTGAATGCGGAATGATGTGCCGGAAGATTTGCATCAAATCTGAATCCAGTGGGCCCTCCAATTCTATTCCTCTGGTGGGCCCCAGTAAACCCAGTCCTACAGCTGAGTGTGGATCAGAGAAGGCCAAAAACTGGCAGTTTGGAGGGCGAGATCAAACGTGCCTTCTCCATCAGATTCTTCTCCTGGCAGATAAGGCATAATTGAATCTCCCCCATTTTTCCCAATATAACCATCCCTTTGTTAAAAATAGCATAATGGAAATAAGGTGTGTTGAACTTATTATTAACCCCTATAAGGCTTTTTAACATTTTGGTCATAAAAGCTTTATGCTGATATTCTACACATTCCCCTATTACACCTTTAACACATTTGGATATTGATCCCTTAGATGCAGAAGTGACTGTTTGAGGTGGTGTCCTGTCTCTTTCAGGAATCGAACACCATAAATACTATCCGCGTATGCCATTTTACTTGCTAATCACTGTAAGCCTAATTGATCGAATTTGAACAGCCAAGAACTAGCACAGTTAATTATAAACACGGCCCCCAATGAAGATTAAAAGTACTGGTCCCAGAAATTAAAAAAAAGTAGTACATGAAAAATGGTAACACAACTACTATCTGTGGGTTGTATAACCATTTCCCTTAAGACCTCTTCTATAACAGGGGTACATTAAAATTATTCCCCACGGTAAACTGTACATTTAGATTTTTGCCCCCCCCCCAAAAAAACCTAAAAAGCTAATAAAAAGCCTTATGTGCTCCAGAACAGCAGAAATGAAAACCTCCAAGGTTCAATGATATGCCATTGTTCCAAAGTAGTTATAGGGCATCCCACGAAGCACAAGTTTCTTAAATGTATCTCCAGGGATAACAAAATACACATTCCCTAGTCACTGGTTATAATAAAACTACAGCATTTCACAGATATAATTTCAGCCTGTCTCTATACCAGTCGCTGGTTCACACAATTTTCAGTTGCCCCTAGACACGACCCTGTAACTTTAGACTAGGCTCATGGCCGCCCTCTTTGGATTTTCTGTTGTGACGGCTGTGCCTGCTAAAAGTTTTTTTTCTGGCTCTACTCTGTTGCCCTGCACTCTAGCCCCCTGCCCCCCTGCAGTCTAGGACGTACTCCAACACTAACTCAACTTCCTGTCAGCATACAAACATCCAAGGATGAAGAGAAGCTGCAAGTTTTACAGCAAAGATAAGTTTCTTTTTCAGGGGGAAGGAAAACAGACAGATATGTAGCCGTAACTGACAGTGTGGAATAGGCATCTCATGGATTCTCACTCTGATCTGTCCTCATCTCTCTTTTCTATGTGTCGATACTAGTACAATGTTCAGAAGGTAAAATGACCAGTTCCGGTGATATCTAAACCACAATTGGTCCAGCACATATAACTAGAGGGATCATCAGGTGTCTGCTTAGAGAGTCCCCCCTCCACACCCTGGAAATTTTTGCACTGACCACCTAGGGGGGGGGGGGGAGGAATAGAGCTAATACGCAATAAAACTGAGTAAAATTGTACAGTAGGGGTTAGAATGGATCTTTCTTGTGTAAAAAATCAACTAGTGGATTTGGATTTGAGAATTTTCTCTTTTGTCGAAATATCCCTTAAAGCTTAAGTAAGAAAAGCTATACAATTTGTTATTGATGCAAAACAAATGCAATAAATAATGTAAACAAACCTTGAGCAATTCCATTTTTTACTTCTATTATTCTCTCAGAAATAGACTTCACAAAATGTATCAATCATATCAAGCTATGACTAAATTTTTTTTTTGTGTTTCCAAAAGCTGCAGCTTTTATTATTTCCGCGGGCCTTATTTTTTTGCAAGAAAATTATACTTTATAATAATTTGTGGGGGTGCCTATAACAGATTAAAGAGAACCCTCATGCACAAGTAACACCCCTAAACGAAAATATATTTTCATAAACTGCCATTAGAGAGCATTGCCTCTATCCCTTCATTGTCCCTCTCCATGCCCTGTAAACCTAAGCAATGAGGTCCTAAAGAATTCTGCAAAATGACCCCTGTGAAATGTCCATGAGCATTAGCATATTCCAAGAAGCTGGATTCCACTCTATTCATGAGTGGGAGGCAACAGCCGCAACCCCCAGTTCATGAACTGACAGCCTGTAAATGAATGTGAGCTTATAATGAGTGCTTCCTGGTGCTGGTGGCCACGCCCCCTGCGCCTGTGTGGTGGCCTAGGTGTGTGTGTGTATATATGAAGATCAGCAGCTCCAGGCAGCCATATTTATAGGAGAAACATGTCAGGTACCTGTGTAGCTGATGTCGTGTGTCCCTCACCTTTTATATTAGGAGGATTGCACATGCCAAGCAGATACAGCCACCACACAAGCTGAGCCATGCCTGTTTACTATAAACATTACACACAGACATGAGCAGGGGGAGGAAGAGTGGAGGGGTCACAGGGGTACATCATGCACACTCCCGACCATGTGACATCCCCTCATTTATATGATAAATAATAATGATTTTATAATGAATATGTCTGAAATAAAAACTGAGATAAAGGCTGGGCGGGATCCCTGTGATCCTGCCCACAGGTAGAGGTGGACAGGCCTAAGTGGCCAAGACCTTAATTACAGGTGTCCTTTAAATAATATCTTTTGGGGAAAGGGAAAAAAACCCCAGTTATTCTGGCCAAATTTTTTATTATGAATTTTCACTTTGGTTGTCAGCATTATCAGCACAATAAATGCAACCTTATTCTGAAGGTAATAAAAATTAGACAGAACAATATTAAATTTTACATGATTGTTTTTAAAATGTTTTGCCACATTTATTCAAAAAACATCTGTTCATCATTAAACCAACTTCCAAAAGACCTAGAAATGGGTCCTTTATCTTGTAGTCTGGAGACAAAAGGCACAACAATAAGGGAAAAAACAGAAAAAACCTAAGAAAAATGACCACATAACCTTTTTAACTTTTTTTTTTCCACATCAACTTGCTAATCGCTGTCCTTTGTGTTTTAGTGGTACAGCCCATATTTCTAACTGCACCATTCTAGGATAAGGACTGACAATTTTTCCAAGCAGGATACATAATGGATTTGGGTATATTTCATTGGCCAATACCAAAGATATAATGTTTTTTTATTAATATTATTATTTATTTTTTTTAATAAGGCATTTTGGGCGGACTAAAAAACAATTCTAACTACCATTAATAAAAACGGCTTTCAATAAACTGGAGGGTTTTAGTCATAATGGCTTTCCAGCAACCACTGGACAAGCACCTATCTATTTTACATAAAATAGTATGGTGGAAAAGACACTGCCCATCAGGTCCTTACTTAACAAAAATTAAAAATGATCTCCATTAGGCCCTGTCTTATTGCCCCTTCCCCAGTTCCCCCTTAATGCAAAAAGCTTTTTACTTACCTTTCAGTTTCAGGACCTCTTAGATGCCATAATCTTACCCACAGCTTGCATCAAAGCGCTTAAAAGCTGGATATACCATTACTGGCTAGGCCCCTTGTTCTGATCACAGGGATACAACACAACTCCTTCATATTCCCTGACTTTTTAAAAAATGATGAGATGAATCCTGGCATTTCTTTTGTCCCATTCTTTAGAGTTCCAGCTAAAATTTTAGGTAAGATCCAGAGTTTTTTTTTTATTTTTGGTTTGAGGGCTATTCCAAATTTTTAACATAGTTTTTTGTAATTTGGGGGTTGAAAACTGTCTATAATAAAGACCCTATTTTAAATAGTGCATTTTTCTTAAAGCTGCATTCCCTTTAATTGTTTGCAGTGCTCATGAAGTTGGGCTAAAGTGGATAAGGGTGGGGGGGTTAGATAATTAGTCACAGTCTATACTGGGGTGGGGGGGGGCTCGTAATGTGTTTTTTATACATTGGTAGGCTGGATACTTTAATATTTGGTGGGGGTTTAAGTGTCACCAACCTGGATAAGTCAAGTTTAATTGGTTCTGCTATGGTAGATCACAATTAAAAGTGGCTACACGTGGCATCAATAAACCCATGAAATGTCATATTGGTTTATTTATCAAAGTTCAATCCATTTAGGAAGAAAAAACATTCCTCTAATATTCTGTGTCGTCAAATAGCATAAACATGTTTCCCTTCCGCTGTACAATAAAATTGTTAAATAGCTTAATATGCATGCTTTATGATGGTGCCATTTTTGTCCTACGCTTTCATCAGCTCTTTTCCAAATTGGGTATCAATAATGTTCTTAATCTGTTTTAATGTACTAAACAAGCAACGTCATGTACACTAATATTGTAATCTCTTTAAAAGTGGGAACGCTTCCAACCCTATGACCAGCAGTAAGCTAATATAATTGGTTAATAATATATACGCAAGCCGGGATAAAACTGCAGAAATAAAACAAAAACATATTCTTATCAGTGAGTTTCTGTCCTTTTTTTTGGGCTGTTCATTACATGCCTGTTGGACTGAGCTTTGCATTGTTCACGCAAAGGACACATATCGGCATAGATTGCCGGTTGTCTGCTAAATGTATGGACTTATCACAGACTTAGCTTTTTTGCGAGCAGGGCCCTCACTTTCTATTGTTTTCATATTTTTATATGTTATTAATCCTTGGTACTTTTCCTTGGTTTGTAAATATGAAAGCACTATTTTTTATCAATAAAGATGTAGTATTTATTTTTATATTGGACTTTTATGGCATACACTCCTGTGCCCACAGATTCATTTTTTACGTTTAATTTTCTGTGCAAAAATGTATCCATACCAAGTAATGGCACACAACATCATGCTTACCATGTTTACCTGTTACCACATTTCACATGGCCTATAACCAATAGGAGTTGTTACAAAAAGCTGATTTATAAAGGTTAGTGCAACCATAAAGATCTATTAGCGGTACATTAAGAATAAAAGATAAGGTGAATTATGAAATGGATTGTTAGCTTGAGTGGTTTTTGGGAGTTTAAAATACTGGAAAGCCTATGTACACCCCGCTAAATCGAACATATGACACTGCAACAACACAGGGTAAATATGCAGAAAGTCAGATAAAACTCTGAAACATTTCTATATGTGGTTGGAAATTCTATAGTGCCAAAATGTTAACATGCCTTGACATTAGGCAAGGATTGTTGAAAGTTTATATGTTAACAACCCACATCCATAGACCTCAAAACAACACTACTGAGACAAAACAAAATAGGTTTACATTTCACAAATAATCAAGAATCCTGATAACTTTGGAATAAATGGACAGTGTTCCTTCTAGTGATGCTTTGGTATGAAATAAGGTTCATACTGATATGTTTTTAGATTAAAAAACTGGACCCTTAAATTCTTTTTCCAAAAAACCTGTATATATATGCATATTCTATGTAATATACAATATTAACTCAACTCAAACCTGCATATATATAATACGTAATATAATACATGAAAAACCACCTGATGCAGTAAAATTAATGTTTTACCCATTGGAAGTTTCAAAATGATCCTTTTTTCCATAATGATATGCCAAGGTATAACCTTCTTGCCCAAAAATTAGAAGAACTGAAATTGTACTTACCAGGACAATATAAACCAACAGCACTATCTTCTTACCGAAACCAACTTCTAATCCATCTCTACGAATTAACTTGCCTGCCGGGCCTTTGGGCAACCTTGGTGCTGAAATTTTTTTGGCAACAATGGTTCTCAACTAGGTACAGCGTTATTGTTGAAATCGATTTTACCTTTAATATTAAATAAATCTTTAAACTTTCTTTAAAAGTTTTCGAACCCTTCCTAACTGGAAAACAAAGGTATGATATCGTGGCTAAATCCATTTTTGTTTCGGTGAAAACGAGGCACATCAATGAAATTCAGCACAAAAGAATTTAAAAAAAAATATTTGAGCCAGAGGGGTGGTTATGTCTAGCCATGTGAGCAAGCACTATGACAAGTTTCGGTGTTATAAGAAACCTGTATTTTTTTTTTAAATGAAACAAAATGCATTCCACTTCTTTTAAGTCAAAAGATGAGATGAATTTTGAAACCGTAACCTGACCATACTTCTTTATGGCAAGGTTCTCCTCACATTATATCGTCTCCACTGCATTCCTTTGGCAGCAATCTTTCTGCATCTTTTTTTCTCCTCCATGCCATTACAGAGAATGTTTTCATCAGTTTGGTGTCCAATAAATGCCTTTGGACTTTGGCCATTGCCGGCCGGTAAACCCCCCTGGTCCATCATCGTGAATTGAACCAACCATTTTTTAGATCTCCTTCAGCAGGTAAACTAAATTTAATTTCCGCTACCTACAAAAGGAGAAGCATGATTTTTCCAGATCACTTCTGATTATATATGTTTGAATGTTGGGCAGATAAAGGGCCCTATTCGGCTGGTCCAAAGACTTTTTTTGAACTCAGAGGGTATAAAACCTTTTAGCTCCCCTGGGATCTGATTGGAAGGTATTCTCAAAGGTCTGCAACAACCATCCTGCTTTGCTTGTGTTCTCATAGAAACCTTTAAGATTGAATGAGAGAAGAAAGGATCAAGCCAGGATGTCTTTTAAACCATTTTAATCTTTCCTGGGGTCCAAAATCTACCTAAAAAATTCGTTTTTGATAATCAGGTTTCAAAAAAAAAGAGATCGTATAATGGGACGTAAAGGGTGATAGGGAATGAAACCTGTTCCTAATCTATTTTTCTTAATGATGAGCCTCCAACTTTTAAGCCTAACCTGACTTTTTCTTCTTTCTGTCCCATGCTCATCGAGAGGGGCTTCAACTATCAGTGCCAGGGTTTAGGCGACCATTAAGCCATAGGCCTCACAGCTAGGCAGAGGCTTAGATTTCATTGTGAAATTAAGATTGCTATGTGCGTTTGGATTGTAAAACATACACCATAAGTGCCCCACAATTTTTCCATTGTTGAAGAGATTAAAATATATTTCGTGAATGTCATAAAAATTTGTTTCTAATGGAGGCCATAATGTGCAGGCAGCTGAACTGTTTTGGTAACAACATAACAATGGCTGAGAGCGAACCAGAATTAAAGCTCCACAGGCTGAATAGCCTGTATTTGTAAAAGCTGATATGAGGTAGCTACCTAAAGGAGTTAAGGAAAGTAGATTTGAATTCTTTTTTAAGCAAATCTCACCCCACAGTGGCCATTCAAGATTTGTATTATATTAAGTTAAATGCTCTATGAAACTGTTTAAATCCTATCTTTCTCTTTTTAATGAAAAAGTCAGCCGAATTAAAAGGTTTTCAAAATATATCGGCAAAAGTAAGACTCGGCAAGTAATGTACGGCAGTTTTCGTTTTTCCTAGCTGTAACCTTGTTTTTCCATTAATATTTAGGAAAAAAGGAAAAAAGGGAGATCTTTATTTATTTTAACAAAGATCTGCATCCTGCCCCATTAAAATAACAATTGTTTGAACTATTAATAATTAACATCTGAAATGTAGATCATTATAGGAACATAAAAATAGAACACAAGATTACGAAAGGCAAATAACTTGTTTTAAAAGACAAAACAAAACCAAGGGTGGACAGTGTAAAATCAATAGTAAATTTATTTTCATTATATTATAGCATAAAAAACATAATCTATACACTTATAATGCATTGTTGGGTTAATTATGTTTTTTTCTCAAAATCATTTATATTTCAACAAATCTTATCTTGCATACTGTTGACCTGACATGGCGTTTGCTCAACTTTCCTAGATCGAAATTTGCCTAAATACGATCTGAAAGCCTTTCTTCTAAGTAAATATATGTTGTTCATCGCTCCTGGAAATATTCAAGTGTAAGAATGCAGATTAACTCACATGGTTCCGTCACTCCTAAGCCATTTTTAGGAACGTACAGAAGAATAACTCATTGACTTTTCAATTTTTCCCTCCCGAAAAAAGTCATCTTCCAAACTTTTTCTTATTCTTGTCCTTGCTGAGAAACGCAAATATCTAACCTTGTCCAACTATTTTTTACATCTTTGTGTCCTCCCTAAAAAAAATCCTGCCACAAACTAGCAAACTAGCCGTTTCCCCGCACAACAGACTAGGATATACTTACGGTTTTCAAAGGTAGGTGACTTCCAATATTTTGGTCATGAAATTTTCGTATGCTAGTTCTCTTTCTTCCACCATCTCTTTCAAACTCTCTGTACCTCCTTGGGCTCTTCTTGACAGAGGAAGAAAGTTGTCCCTGCTGTTCCATCCTATCTGGCTACTGATTGCTCGCTTGATCCCACTTCCCTCCCACTTTTTTGTCTCTGTTTCTGGTCCACTTACTTGACACTCCTCCCTCACGTTGTGTTTAACTTTTTTTGTACCTCTTCCAAACATAAACTTTAACACAGCCTGAAAATAATTGAGTTTTATGGCTCCTCCTTGTCTGAACTGTTTCCCAGGTATTTCAGTCTACAAATAGGACAAAAAAGAAAAAGGGTTAAACAAATTTTTGTCCTTTGCCCCATTTCCTTCATAGTTTGTGGCAGGTTGTCTGTCTGTCCTTTCATTTTTTTTAAAGTAATATGCAATTAAATAACAAATTATATTATTTTTGATTAAACTCCACTACATTATATAGATTAATATAAGGAAACTGCTATAAAAATAAGTGGTTTCAGAAGTAAATTAATGTAATTTAAGTATGTACGTTTTATATATAATTCCTAAACTTTTTTTAGGAGTTTGGTAATTTACTAAAATTTACGGGTGAAAAAAACACATTTCAGAATGACAAACAAAAAAAATTAGCCAGATCAAACCTTTAAATTTTTAACACACTCTAATTCAACTTTTCATATAGTGGTTGTGTATATATATTATATATATTATATATATATCTATATATATACGAGCATCGGGAAATGTTCGGCTCGAGTAACGAGCACCCGAGCATTTTAGTGCTCGCTCATCTCTAATTGTGAACATATCCTTATAGTCAAGGTAATTTACTTTCCATTTACGGTGTAGTTGGAGAATTTAAAGGGCTTGTCCACTTTCAGCAATGTGGCAATCAAGGTTAAATACCCAGTGAAGTGTATTGGATTAGTGAACGATTTATTGGTAAACCTTGCTGATAATAGAACATCAATGTTTTTAGTGAACAATACTCTATAAATAACCCCCATATCTGAATCTCAAAGTCTTCTCCGCCATAAAGGAAAAAAAAATAAGGAAAAAAAAAGAAAAAAAAAACAATCATAAACGAACAGCGACTGAAGCCAGCGCCCTGCGTGAAGATATGCTCTTCGACCCACACCATTGTCCGTGCTTAGTTCGTCGAGTATCTTCTTCACCCGCTCTCCGGCTTTCCGGAAATGGGTTACATACTTGAGTACATACTTTAACAAAATGTCAGAACTTGGGCTGTTTTACATGACTGTTAAATTGCATTTTAAATTCCACTCATCGTGTTCTTAAACCTGCCGGATTTAGGGATGTATATCATCTTTTTTTGGTATATTTTTTGCATGTTCTCCACACTTTTTTTTATGAGGTGCTTATACTGAGGCAAAGTAAGACCTAGGATACAATTTCTCTATTCAATCTTGAATACTTGTGTGAGATTAATGTGCTTATAGCACTTTGTAGATTACAACCATTTCACTACCTCTTTTGTTTTGCTGTTGAAAAAGATAACAATAATCTCTTGCCAAATCCCCTAGTGAATATCTAGTTGCTATTGAGATCCCCCATGGCATAGTTTAGCAGTTGTACATTAGCTATATTATAAGCATAAACATTATTTTCCTCCCATCCAAGCTAACCACCACTTGCTAATTGTTAAAGCCAACTTAGTTTGTGGTTAATTTATGTATAAAGTCTTAAAAATATCACAATCCAATGAACATTTGCGCGTAATTAGGCTCATTATGGCCCCATGATTATTTTCATTATTGTCTTGTTTTTAGTCGAATATTCATTCTTTATGTAAAAGCTAATTGGTCCTCAATGAAGCATCAAAAACCTCATGTATTTCTCCTGCTTAAATAGATTATTAGCCACTGTAAAGGTTATTTAGTGTTAAAGTACTTTTCCTTAAATTAACTACTATAACCTAAGGAGGGAGAAGAAACCTTTCGCCCAATGCAGCTTTTCCGCTCTATGTGGCAACGTTTGAGCTTGGGGATGGATAAAATGTTGCTTTGCGGTAAAAGCTAAAAAGAAAAAAATAGAAAAATATGCAAATGCTGGACCTTTATACATATTCTCAGTCTTACCGTTTTCTACCATGTGTCCGTAAAGAACTTGTTAAAGTCCCTACAAGTTCTGAGGCATGAATTACGTAAAAACAACTGAAAAATACATACTGTAGTGTGTCTTTCTATTTCTTCATTGACTTCTCGTCCTTGTTTACCATGTACGAGATTTTTTTTTTTTTTAGACTTTTGATTGTTTTACAGGACATCTACCACAGGATGAAGGATTTGTTAACCATTCCACTGAATCTGTAGTGGCCCCCTCTGGGAGGATCTGCTCGTCTTTAATCTTCTCAGTACTTGTTTTTAGAAAAAAAAAAGGTTTAAAGTGATGCAAATTAATCTGAGGGGCTCGGCTCCATCGATGTCCGATGGAGCCTTGCGCTCCTCAGGCTCATTTGCTAATTGTTAAAACCTTTATTTCTTAAAACAAGGGTACAGCAGAGGATCCATCAAGGGCCACTACCAGCATGTCAGTGTGCTTGGGCACCCCAGTTGCTGGTCCCCTGCTGTCACCCCTGTAATTCTGGCCAGTTTCCCCCTCGGATCACTGGTGATACTGTTCGAACTACATGGGGGACACTTTTGTAGTATCCTTCTGCAACATCTGCAAACTTTTGTGCCAAGTTCTGCAACTTCTTTTGCTCTTTGGGCTGTGAGCTCATCGTTTTGCGAATATTTTTGTAAATAGAAAGGTGATGAACTGTAAATAGAAGTCCTGGAGCTCCTGTCTGCAGTGTGATCTAATGTTCCATTATATGTTTAGTGTCTGGCGCTGAGCTCTGCTGCTAGAAAATGACTGTTTCTGCAAAGGGCTCATGCTTCCTTCTCATATAGAACGCCATCTTCGGGCTTGAGTGTTTTTGAGCCTGTTTTTGCGCCGAATGAAAACGTAGCAAGTGATAATATCATTAGGCCTCATTTGCTGCGTCGGCTAGTTTTGGCGTTTTAATCACAACAATGGGCGCAAAAACGGTGGCCTGAAGAAGGCCAGCAAAACACAGAAAAAACGAGTGATACTGTGGCCCTTTGTTTACATCCCTTCATCTTCTGGTGGTCGATTTCCTTCATAATGGAAACCTGTCACCAGAATCCTATTTTCACTGGTGATAGTCCCAAATAGGCACTGCATAGTACATTATAACAACTGTTCGATCACAACTCTGCTCCCCTTTGTTCGTTTTAGTATACCATCGGTCAAGTCCCCGGGGCGATGCCTTTTCAATCTACGTCATTATCATATCGCGACCTCCCCCATCCCCGGCATGTTAATATTCTTTTCCCCTCCCACATCCCTCCTGCTTCTACCCCCCTTCCTCCCTGACCTGGGCTCGCCATGTAGCAAACCTAAGCATGTGGTGGTGAGCTCGATTGTGCCTCCCACAAACTGCGCATGCAGTTTGGACAGAGCTGACTTGACAGAGCTAACTGCGCAGGGGGCGCAAGGTCGTAGGTCTCATCACCGCACCTGCGTGTGGTTTCCCTGCTGGTGAGCTTATTGTCAGAGAAGGAGGGTTAGGAGCAGAGGATGTGGGAGGGGGCAATAAATATAATCATACCAGGGGGGTGGCCAAACAAACTTTAGATTGGAAAAGGGAATCACCACGACTTAAGCAGTAGTCCGTTTGGCAGGGAGCCGGTACCTTTTCAGTGGATATACACGTATGGAGTGGAGCAAAGTTGTTGTTTTTATTACAGTTCTTGGGACATGTCATCAGTTAAATTCTGCCTCTGGGTGCCAGGTCCCTTGGAGAAATTTGCAACCAGGATAATCATATTACTGTTAGTGCCTCATATATGCCAGACAAAATAGATAAAACTAAGTTATTGACAATATATGTGGGTGGCACCAATAAACTGAGCTTTGCCCAACTATGGAAGATAGGATAGTAGTACTCTGCATAGTAACCGACATATGCAGGACGCAGCAACAGTACTGTGCCAATATATGCAGAATAGGTAGTAGTAAGTACTGTTTAGTTTATTGTTCATACAGCAATAGGAGAATCAGTACACTGTCATTATCAGGAAAACGATGGGTGGTACATTGTAGTGGCTGTTTATGCAGCTATGAGTAGTGGTAACTGAGATGTTGCCTGTAACATGGAGGATAGTCGTAGATTATGTGGAAGCGTACCCTATATGCCAGGCAATGATTAGTACAGTTAGTCGAACTGTGGTTCATGCTATTATATATATATAGATATATCTATATTATATAATATAACACAGGACAGGAATAGTAGTAACTGTTTCTGAAACATATTTCAAGGACAAGAGTAAAAATACACTATACAGAAGGAGTGCACATAGAAACAGACGCAAAGACACAAGACACCGAGACATACCTTTTCCAATGTACTTTGGGTTACACACATATATTGTAGGTATACACAAGGTATACATTTCTGATATACTTCGTCCAGGAATTATACAAGTGTACGGCTCATTAATCATAAACAGCTCTAATTACTCTCTGTGATTTCTGACAATCCATGCGCCCGTGTGACCATGGACAATCGGGAAGTAACACTAAAGGTTCTATCAATGGCAACAATAAAGACTAGAGAAGAGGGAAGAATTGGATACATAATATGTTGGAAATACTGAAATGGGAACACTCTTTAAGGAAACTTTATAAGACCTGTCTTGAGGACTCCTGTTTTATTGTGAATGTGGTGTCAAAGTCAAAAAAAATTAATGCAAACCCCTGTTGCTAAACACCCGCGTCGGTGCTAGCAAAGGGTGTTTGAACCTTTGTCACACCAGCAAAGCTGGTCGGCCGCTTAATCGAGCCGCGATGCCTGGGCGCTGGCCCATCTTGGCTCCATTCGTCGACTTCCCTGTGACGTCATCGGGCAGCGGCGATCCATTAACATGACATCCTTGTGTCCCACAAAGATCCGAGGCTATCTTGATCTAGGCTATATATTATAAATGTTGCGATTTCACTTTATAAAGATGGTGTGCAAAATCCCCATATACTACTGCCATACGTAGTATGGCAATATAATATAGGATCAATCATACAACCTAGGGTTAAAGTACCCTAGGGAGTCTGAAAAATAGTAAACATAAAATTAAAAAAAGTTAAAAAAAATAATTTACAAAACCTAATATTCAAATAACCCCCTTTCCCTAAAGTCCTAATCATATAAATAATAGTAAAAAATCATAAACCTCCAAAAATTCCCATAAATCTATCAAAATAGAATAACTGTCCACCAAACTACAAAAAAAGTTATTAGCTCCAGAAATGGCAAAATGAAGATTTGTTTTTTTTGTGTCAGGAGGTTTTAATTTTGTAAGTTATGAAACTTCTAAAAACCTCTCAAATTTTGGTATCGCCTTGATTTTACTGACCCCATGAATGAAGTAGACCGTCATTTGGGCACACAGTGAAAGCTGTAAAATCCAAGCCCACAGAAATGGTGCAATGTGTTTTTTTTCATCATAATTAATGCATTCATAATTTTTTTCCCAGCTTTTCTTCCAGTAATTGACATAGTATAATTAAATACGCCCCACTATGAAGTTGTAACAATTTGTTACTCGAAACAGCCCATACAACAGCTCTTTAACATGGAAAAAAATAAAAAGTTATAGATTGTTGAATGGGGAGTGAAATAGAAGCAAGAACGAAAAGGGCTTGGTCCCTTTAATTGGTTAATGGTTTTATACTCTGTAAACCTACTTATTAGAGGATTGGTGCTCCCCATGGTCTCTGCAAAGTTACTGCTGTGACAAAGTGTATTACAGATAAACTAGTTTGCTTTGGTTTATATGGAAAAGGCAAAACCTTTGAAATCTATACAGTTTATACAGTCCATTGTTGCCTTTGCTGTGAAATTTCAGATACAAAAACTCACTCACTCAACCATGAGACTGTAAATGAGGTAATCTACTATTGCTCTGACTCAGTAAAAGAAATTTTGGTCCTATCAAGTCTAAACCAGTTCATTATGTGTATTCCCCATATTTCTGTCATTTATGATATCCACAGGATATGCTAGTAAATACATGTGAGTTCCTAGGCTCTCACCCTGCTGGGATCCGACAATATGCTTAGGAATGTGGCCTGCTGGCCCTCATTTCACCACATTCACAGGCACCTTTCATTCTATAGGCAAGGATTGAATGGAGATGGCCACGTTATGCCATGTTAAAGGGGGTCAGCAGACTCCAATTCCTGGATAAATGCGAGCACAGAGGTGGACCACACATCTGTCACGTTATTAGTACCTGTGGATATGTCATATGTGAAAGATGGGTCTACCTCGTTAAGACTGTAGGGCTACAATTCACTGATCTAGGTAGAGATCCCCCATCAACACCGTACTTTTCTAAAAATTGTTTGCTTACAATCCTTGCTACTGTGGTAGATGTCCTTTAATTTTTTTTCTTCTCCTCACTTCCTGCCATGAGATAATATACAATTATAACAGACAGTACTTTTGGTTGACAATGATTATTTTAAAATACAATATTGATCACTAAACTCCTTAATAACAGCCATATATGACTGAAAGTCCCAGTTTTTTCGCAACGCTATACAACATGAATGGGCTACATGTTTCATAATTTACTAATTTACTTTCCAATCTCCATTTATACTCACTAGAGATAAAAGCCTTTTGAACACTTTTATAAAAAATGTCCCTAAAAGCTTTTTACTCAATATTTACAGAGTCATGAGAGGGACGTAAAGCGTCTTATATCATATCCGAAAATCTTAAGCAGAACAAAAAAATCTTACTGAAGAATATATAACAACCATATCTGCTGCTTAGAGTTTTAGAAAGAATAATAAATATTTATTCACAGTACCAATTAGATTAACAGAAACTTTAAAACTTAATTAGCAACCAGTCAGAACCTCAACTTTAAAAGGAGAGATTCTTTACTTTCCTTTGCAGTTTACTCTTACTAGTGCCAGTACTTTGGCCATTACAAATGAGAAAAAGTTTATTACATCTGTCCTAGTTTTGGACCAATATTGATTTCCATAATAAAGGTAATTCAAATAAGTTGACACTACGTTGGCCACGGTGAGGAAATTTTTAAAACAAGTGATTTAAAAGGCAGAAAAATACACTTAAAATCCACCCAACCATTCAAGGGTTTTTGGTCACCACACTCCCTCTATGATTACACTCACAGACCCGAAAAAGAAATGGGGTCTGTTGACCCCCAAATAAATGGAAGCATCGGGTCATATATGTACAAACTATTCCATTCGCCTGTCTTGGGTAATTTATGGATTTCTGTGCTCAATCTCAATCTCCATACCACCCTTGAAAATGAATAGAGAAGAAGGTGCTGAACACCCAACCTCAACTATTTATTTTGGGTACTTGTACCACCCTGGGTTCCTCATGAATGCCTTAAACCGATGCCTCGATAAATGATGCCTACAATATTCAGCAAGCATCCCCTATTTTGTTAAAAGATTTTAAAACCCTTGTGATCACCAACCCCCTTTAAATTCATTTAAAGACGTCAATGATTTTTTCTGTCATGAAGAAAAAAAGGGACATGAACTAAATTTTCATGCAGAATCGTCCTTAATTCCCATTTTAAATCATGGGAGCTCAAAATCTGCTAATAAAATTCACATAAAAATCCTTAAATTTGGTGAATAGTGATGAGCGATAGTACTCATCCGAGCCTTGATGCTCGTAGGAAAAAAGGGAAAAGTGAAGTGGTTTAAGGAAAGAGTTAGGGAGTAGAAGGAGGGGGAAGGGTGTTACACAGAGGTAAAATGGAGAGGCAACTGCGTTCTCTACCTCCTCTTCCCTCTTTGTTGCTCGACGAGTTATTTTCCCAGCGTCGATAAGCGAGCAGTTAATTAAAAAAAAAAGAAGTGAGAAAGCATTTAAAAAAATACAATTAAAACATTTAATTTAAATCATTTAATTGAAGAAAACATTGAAAGAAACAGGTGCAAGAATAATTGCAGATGTTTCGGGAACATCTGCGATCTGTTCCGGAGACACGCGTGCAGAACGGTTTCTCCGCAATAGTAGTTGGAAAACAATATGTGTGAAGAAGCACATTGCAAGGATGTTGGGGGAGAAACTCTGCAAGTTTGTTTCTCTACCATTGGTTTTCAATACTATTGCGTAGAACACCGTTCTGCACGCGTGTCTCCGAACAGATCGCATATTTTGTTTCCCGACATCTGCAATCTGTTTCTGCCTGTGGTTCTTTCACTGTGCTCGTCATTATGTAATTTTACTGAAAAAATGGCTCGGTCCCCCCCATTGATTTCAATTGGGGCTCGTTACTCGAACGACATCGAGCATCGGAAATGTTCGGCTCGAGTAAGACACCCGAGCATTTTAGTGCTCGCTCATCTCTAATTGTGGAACATATCCTTATAGTCAAGGTAATTTTACTTTCCAATTTACGGTTAGTGTTCCATTTACGGTGTAGTTGGAGAATTTAAAGGGCTTGTCCACTTTCAGCAAATAATTGATATTGTTTGTGTAATGAATAGTTATACAATTTTGTGAAATACGTTCTGTATCATTTCCTCACTGTTTTCTAGAACTCTGTTTGCTGTCATTCTATAGGCAACTTCATTGCTTTTTTAATGATGATAAAACACGTGGTCATGTGATCTTACATAAGTATAAGTTTTCATTAGCAATGTGGCAATCAAGGTTAAATACCCAGTGAAGTGTATTGGATTAGTGAACGATTTATTGGTAAACCTTGCTGATAATAGAACATCAATGTTTTTAGTGAACAATACTCTATAAATAACCCCCATATCTGAATCTCAAAGTCTTCTCCGCCATAAAGGAAAAAAAAATAAGGAAAAAAAAAGAAAAAAAAAACAATCATAAACGAACAGCGACTGAAGCCAGCGCCCTGCGTGAAGATATGCTCTTCGACCCACACCATTGTCCGTGCTTAGTTCGTCGAGTATCTTCTTCACCCGCTCTCCGGCTTTCCGGAAATGGGTTACATACTTGAGTACATACTTTAACAAAATGTCAGAACTTGGGCTGTTTTACATGACTGTTAAATTGCATTTTAAATTCCACTCATCGTGTTCTTAAACCTGCCGGATTTAGGGATGTATATCATCTTTTTTTGGTATATTTTTTGCATGTTCTCCACACTTTTTTTTATGAGGTGCTTATACTGAGGCAAAGTAAGACCTAGGATACAATTTCTCTATTCAATCTTGAATACTTGTGTGAGATTAATGTGCTTATAGCACTTTGTAGATTACAACCATTTCACTACCTCTTTTGTTTTGCTGTTGAAAAAGATAACAATAATCTCTTGCCAAATCCCCTAGTGAATATCTAGTTGCTATTGAGATCCCCCATGGCATAGTTTAGCAGTTGTACATTAGCTATATTATAAGCATAAACATTATTTTCCTCCCATCCAAGCTAACCACCACTTGCTAATTGTTAAAGCCAACTTAGTTTGTGGTTAATTTATGTATAAAGTCTTAAAAATATCACAATCCAATGAACATTTGCGCGTAATTAGGCTCATTATGGCCCCATGATTATTTTCATTATTGTCTTGTTTTTAGTCGAATATTCATTCTTTATGTAAAAGCTAATTGGTCCTCAATGAAGCATCAAAAACCTCATGTATTTCTCCTGCTTAAATAGATTATTAGCCACTGTAAAGGTTATTTAGTGTTAAAGTACTTTTCCTTAAATTAACTACTATAACCTAAGGAGGGAGAAGAAACCTTTCGCCCAATGCAGCTTTTCCGCTCTATGTGGCAACGTTTGAGCTTGGGGATGGATAAAATGTTGCTTTGCGGTAAAAGCTAAAAAGAAAAAAATAGAAAAATATGCAAATGCTGGACCTTTATACATATTCTCAGTCTTACCGTTTTCTACCATGTGTCCGTAAAGAACTTGTTAAAGTCCCTACAAGTTCTGAGGCATGAATTACGTAAAAACAACTGAAAAATACATACTGTAGTGTGTCTTTCTATTTCTTCATTGACTTCTCGTCCTTGTTTACCATGTACGAGATTTTTTTTTTTTTTAGACTTTTGATTGTTTTACAGGACATCTACCACAGGATGAAGGATTTGTTAACCATTCCACTGAATCTGTAGTGGCCCCCTCTGGGAGGATCTGCTCGTCTTTAATCTTCTCAGTACTTGTTTTTAGAAAAAAAAAAGGTTTAAAGTGATGCAAATTAATCTGAGGGGCTCGGCTCCATCGATGTCCGATGGAGCCTTGCGCTCCTCAGGCTCATTTGCTAATTGTTAAAACCTTTATTTCTTAAAACAAGGGTACAGCAGAGGATCCATCAAGGGCCACTACCAGCATGTCAGTGTGCTTGGGCACCCCAGTTGCTGGTCCCCTGCTGTCACCCCTGTAATTCTGGCCAGTTTCCCCCTCGGATCACTGGTGATACTGTTCGAACTACATGGGGGACACTTTTGTAGTATCCTTCTGCAACATCTGCAAACTTTTGTGCCAAGTTCTGCAACTTCTTTTGCTCTTTGGGCTGTGAGCTCATCGTTTTGCGAATATTTTTGTAAATAGAAAGGTGATGAACTGTAAATAGAAGTCCTGGAGCTCCTGTCTGCAGTGTGATCTAATGTTCCATTATATGTTTAGTGTCTGGCGCTGAGCTCTGCTGCTAGAAAATGACTGTTTCTGCAAAGGGCTCATGCTTCCTTCTCATATAGAACGCCATCTTCGGGCTTGAGTGTTTTTGAGCCTGTTTTTGCGCCGAATGAAAACGTAGCAAGTGATAATATCATTAGGCCTCATTTGCTGCGTCGGCTAGTTTTGGCGTTTTAATCACAACAATGGGCGCAAAAACGGTGGCCTGAAGAAGGCCAGCAAAACACAGAAAAAACGAGTGATACTGTGGCCCTTTGTTTACATCCCTTCATCTTCTGGTGGTCGATTTCCTTCATAATGGAAACCTGTCACCAGAATCCTATTTTCACTGGTGATAGTCCCAAATAGGCACTGCATAGTACATTATAACAACTGTTCGATCACAACTCTGCTCCCCTTTGTTCGTTTTAGTATACCATCGGTCAAGTCCCCGGGGCGATGCCTTTTCAATCTACGTCATTATCATATCGCGACCTCCCCCATCCCCGGCATGTTAATATTCTTTTCCCCTCCCACATCCCTCCTGCTTCTACCCCCCTTCCTCCCTGACCTGGGCTCGCCATGTAGCAAACCTAAGCATGTGGTGGTGAGCTCGATTGTGCCTCCCACAAACTGCGCATGCAGTTTGGACAGAGCTGACTTGACAGAGCTAACTGCGCAGGGGGCGCAAGGTCGTAGGTCTCATCACCGCACCTGCGTGTGGTTTCCCTGCTGGTGAGCTTATTGTCAGAGAAGGAGGGTTAGGAGCAGAGGATGTGGGAGGGGGCAATAAATATAATCATACCAGGGGGGTGGCCAAACAAACTTTAGATTGGAAAAGGGAATCACCACGACTTAAGCAGTAGTCCGTTTGGCAGGGAGCCGGTACCTTTTCAGTGGATATACACGTATGGAGTGGAGCAAAGTTGTTGTTTTTATTACAGTTCTTGGGACATGTCATCAGTTAAATTCTGCCTCTGGGTGCCAGGTCCCTTGGAGAAATTTGCAACCAGGATAATCATATTACTGTTAGTGCCTCATATATGCCAGACAAAATAGATAAAACTAAGTTATTGACAATATATGTGGGTGGCACCAATAAACTGAGCTTTGCCCAACTATGGAAGATAGGATAGTAGTACTCTGCATAGTAACCGACATATGCAGGACGCAGCAACAGTACTGTGCCAATATATGCAGAATAGGTAGTAGTAAGTACTGTTTAGTTTATTGTTCATACAGCAATAGGAGAATCAGTACACTGTCATTATCAGGAAAACGATGGGTGGTACATTGTAGTGGCTGTTTATGCAGCTATGAGTAGTGGTAACTGAGATGTTGCCTGTAACATGGAGGATAGTCGTAGATTATGTGGAAGCGTACCCTATATGCCAGGCAATGATTAGTACAGTTAGTCGAACTGTGGTTCATGCTATTATATATATATAGATATATCTATATTATATAATATAACACAGGACAGGAATAGTAGTAACTGTTTCTGAAACATATTTCAAGGACAAGAGTAAAAATACACTATACAGAAGGAGTGCACATAGAAACAGACGCAAAGACACAAGACACCGAGACATACCTTTTCCAATGTACTTTGGGTTACACACATATATTGTAGGTATACACAAGGTATACATTTCTGATATACTTCGTCCAGGAATTATACAAGTGTACGGCTCATTAATCATAAACAGCTCTAATTACTCTCTGTGATTTCTGACAATCCATGCGCCCGTGTGACCATGGACAATCGGGAAGTAACACTAAAGGTTCTATCAATGGCAACAATAAAGACTAGAGAAGAGGGAAGAATTGGATACATAATATGTTGGAAATACTGAAATGGGAACACTCTTTAAGGAAACTTTATAAGACCTGTCTTGAGGACTCCTGTTTTATTGTGAATGTGGTGTCAAAGTCAAAAAAAATTAATGCAAACCCCTGTTGCTAAACACCCGCGTCGGTGCTAGCAAAGGGTGTTTGAACCTTTGTCACACCAGCAAAGCTGGTCGGCCGCTTAATCGAGCCGCGATGCCTGGGCGCTGGCCCATCTTGGCTCCATTCGTCGACTTCCCTGTGACGTCATCGGGCAGCGGCGATCCATTAACATGACATCCTTGTGTCCCACAAAGATCCGAGGCTATCTTGATCTAGGCTATATATTATAAATGTTGCGATTTCACTTTATAAAGATGGTGTGCAAAATCCCCATAACTACTGCCATACGTCGAGTATGGCAATATATATGATAGATCGTACAACCCTAGGTTAAAGTACCCTAGGGAGTCTGAAAAATAGTAAAATAAAATTTAAAAAAAGTTTAAAATAATTACAAAAACCTAAATCAAATCACCTCACCCCCTTCCCAAGTCCCTAATCGATATAAATATAATAACGTAAAAATCATAAACCTCCAAAAATTCCCATAAATCTATCAAAATAGAATAACTGTCCACCAAACTACAAAAAAAGTTATTAGCTCCAGAAATGGCAAAATGAAGATTTGTTTTTTTTGTGTCAGGAGGTTTTAATTTTGTAAGTTATGAAACTTCTAAAAACCTCTCAAATTTTGGTATCGCCTTGATTTTACTGACCCCATGAATGAAGTAGACCGTCATTTGGGCACACAGTGAAAGCTGTAAAATCCAAGCCCACAGAAATGGTGCAATGTGTTTTTTTTCATCATAATTAATGCATTCATAATTTTTTTCCCAGCTTTTCTTCCAGTAATTGACATAGTATAATTAAATACGCCCCACTATGAAGTTGTAACAATTTGTTACTCGAAACAGCCCATACAACAGCTCTTTAACATGGAAAAAAATAAAAAGTTATAGATTGTTGAATGGGGAGTGAAATAGAAGCAAGAACGAAAAGGGCTTGGTCCCTTTAATTGGTTAATGGTTTTATACTCTGTAAACCTACTTATTAGAGGATTGGTGCTCCCCATGGTCTCTGCAAAGTTACTGCTGTGACAAAGTGTATTACAGATAAACTAGTTTGCTTTGGTTTATATGGAAAAGGCAAAACCTTTGAAATCTATACAGTTTATACAGTCCATTGTTGCCTTTGCTGTGAAATTTCAGATACAAAAACTCACTCACTCAACCATGAGACTGTAAATGAGGTAATCTACTATTGCTCTGACTCAGTAAAAGAAATTTTGGTCCTATCAAGTCTAAACCAGTTCATTATGTGTATTCCCCATATTTCTGTCATTTATGATATCCACAGGATATGCTAGTAAATACATGTGAGTTCCTAGGCTCTCACCCTGCTGGGATCCGACAATATGCTTAGGAATGTGGCCTGCTGGCCCTCATTTCACCACATTCACAGGCACCTTTCATTCTATAGGCAAGGATTGAATGGAGATGGCCACGTTATGCCATGTTAAAGGGGGTCAGCAGACTCCAATTCCTGGATAAATGCGAGCACAGAGGTGGACCACACATCTGTCACGTTATTAGTACCTGTGGATATGTCATATGTGAAAGATGGGTCTACCTCGTTAAGACTGTAGGGCTACAATTCACTGATCTAGGTAGAGATCCCCCATCAACACCGTACTTTTCTAAAAATTGTTTGCTTACAATCCTTGCTACTGTGGTAGATGTCCTTTAATTTTTTTTCTTCTCCTCACTTCCTGCCATGAGATAATATACAATTATAACAGACAGTACTTTTGGTTGACAATGATTATTTTAAAATACAATATTGATCACTAAACTCCTTAATAACAGCCATATATGACTGAAAGTCCCAGTTTTTTCGCAACGCTATACAACATGAATGGGCTACATGTTTCATAATTTACTAATTTACTTTCCAATCTCCATTTATACTCACTAGAGATAAAAGCCTTTTGAACACTTTTATAAAAAATGTCCCTAAAAGCTTTTTACTCAATATTTACAGAGTCATGAGAGGGACGTAAAGCGTCTTATATCATATCCGAAAATCTTAAGCAGAACAAAAAAATCTTACTGAAGAATATATAACAACCATATCTGCTGCTTAGAGTTTTAGAAAGAATAATAAATATTTATTCACAGTACCAATTAGATTAACAGAAACTTTAAAACTTAATTAGCAACCAGTCAGAACCTCAACTTTAAAAGGAGAGATTCTTTACTTTCCTTTGCAGTTTACTCTTACTAGTGCCAGTACTTTGGCCATTACAAATGAGAAAAAGTTTATTACATCTGTCCTAGTTTTGGACCAATATTGATTTCCATAATAAAGGTAATTCAAATAAGTTGACACTACGTTGGCCACGGTGAGGAAATTTTTAAAACAAGTGATTTAAAAGGCAGAAAAATACACTTAAAATCCACCCAACCATTCAAGGGTTTTTGGTCACCACACTCCCTCTATGATTACACTCACAGACCCGAAAAAGAAATGGGGTCTGTTGACCCCCAAATAAATGGAAGCATCGGGTCATATATGTACAAACTATTCCATTCGCCTGTCTTGGGTAATTTATGGATTTCTGTGCTCAATCTCAATCTCCATACCACCCTTGAAAATGAATAGAGAAGAAGGTGCTGAACACCCAACCTCAACTATTTATTTTGGGTACTTGTACCACCCTGGGTTCCTCATGAATGCCTTAAACCGATGCCTCGATAAATGATGCCTACAATATTCAGCAAGCATCCCCTATTTTGTTAAAAGATTTTAAAACCCTTGTGATCACCAACCCCCTTTAAATTCATTTAAAGACGTCAATGATTTTTTCTGTCATGAAGAAAAAAAGGGACATGAACTAAATTTTCATGCAGAATCGTCCTTAATTCCCATTTTAAATCATGGGAGCTCAAAATCTGCTAATAAAATTCACATAAAAATCCTTAAATTTGGTGAATAGTGATGAGCGATAGTACTCATCCGAGCCTTGATGCTCGTAGGAAAAAAGGGAAAAGTGAAGTGGTTTAAGGAAAGAGTTAGGGAGTAGAAGGAGGGGGAAGGGTGTTACACAGAGGTAAAATGGAGAGGCAACTGCGTTCTCTACCTCCTCTTCCCTCTTTGTTGCTCGACGAGTTATTTTCCCAGCGTCGATAAGCGAGCAGTTAATTAAAAAAAAAAGAAGTGAGAAAGCATTTAAAAAAATACAATTAAAACATTTAATTTAAATCATTTAATTGAAGAAAACATTGAAAGAAACAGGTGCAAGAATAATTGCAGATGTTTCGGGAACATCTGCGATCTGTTCCGGAGACACGCGTGCAGAACGGTTTCTCCGCAATAGTAGTTGGAAAACAATATGTGTGAAGAAGCACATTGCAAGGATGTTGGGGGAGAAACTCTGCAAGTTTGTTTCTCTACCATTGGTTTTCAATACTATTGCGTAGAACACCGTTCTGCACGCGTGTCTCCGAACAGATCGCATATTTTGTTTCCCGACATCTGCAATCTGTTTCTGCCTGTGGTTCTTTCACTGTGCTCGTCATTATGTAATTTTACTGAAAAAATGGCTCGGTCCCCCCCATTGATTTCAATTGGGGCTCGTTACTCGAACGACATCGAGCATCGGAAATGTTCGGCTCGAGTAAGACACCCGAGCATTTTAGTGCTCGCTCATCTCTAATTGTGGAACATATCCTTATAGTCAAGGTAATTTTACTTTCCAATTTACGGTTAGTGTGGAGAATTTAAAGGGCCTTGTCCCACTTTCCAGCAAATATTGATATTGTTTGTGTAAATGAATAGTTTATACATTTTTGTGAATACGTTCCTGTTCATTTCCTCACTGTTTTCTAAAAACTCTGTTTTGCTGTCATTTCTAATAGGCCACCTTCATTGCTTTTTTAATTATAAAGTACCAAAAGTATATTAACAGAGAAACTTAACTTAATAGCAACCAGTCAGAACTCAACTTTAAAAGTAGAGATCTGACCGTTCCTTTGCAGTTTACTCTTACTAGTGCCATATACAAAAATTGAGTTTCTTATTCGGCTCTGCCTCGTAAGGTTAACAGTTTCCTGTCTTTTCTTATGACTTTTGGGCTACGTCGTAATAAATATTTATCTACTTCTTTCTAACTCTAAGCAGGCAATATGGTTGTTATATATTTCTTGTATCGTAAGATTTTTTTCTCTTAAGATTTTCCCGTTGATATGACTAATAGAGCTTTACGTCCCTCTCATGACTCTGTAAATATTGAGTAAAAAGCTTTTTAGACTTTTTTATAAAGTTCTCAACAAGTGCTTTAATCTCTAGATGAGTAAAATGGAGATTGGAAGCAAATTAGATAGAAACATGTAGCCCTCCGTTGTTTTATAGCTTGCTGAAAACACGGGACTTTCAGTCATATTGGCTGTTTAAGGAGTTTAGTGATAAATATTGTATTTTAAAATAATCCATTGCTAACCAAAATACATTCTGTATAATTGTATCTTTATCTCATTGCAGGAATGAGAGAAGAAAAAAAATTAAAGGACATCTCACCACAGAGCAAGGATTGTAAGCAAACACCTTTTTAGAAAATAGGTGTTGATGGGGGATCTCTACCCTATCAGTGAATTGTAGCCTAGTCCTTAACGAGGTAGACCCATCTCTTCCACATGATGACATTCCACGGTCTAATAACGTGACAGATGCTTGTGTCCACCTCTGTGTCGCCATTTTCTCAGGAATTGGAGTCTCTGACCCCCTTTAACATGCATAGACGTGGCCACTCTCCATTACATATCCTTATGCCTATAGACATGAAAGGTGCCTCGTGCTGTGGTGAAATGAAGGGCCAGCAGGCCCATCCTAAGCAAATATTGTCGGATCCCAGCAGGGTGAGAGCCTAGGAACTCAACATGTATTTACTAGCATATCCTGTGGATATCATAAATGCAGAAATATGGGGAATACACCTAACTGAACTGGTTAGACTTGATAGGACCAAAATTTCTTTTACATGAGTCAGGCCCAATAGTAGATACCTCATTTACAGTCTCTGGTGAGTGTGAGTTTTATTTATCTTAATTATTTCACAGCAAAGGCAACATGGACTGTATAAACTGTATAGAGTTCAAAGGTTGTCCTTTTCCATATAAACCAAGCAAACTAGTTTATCTGTAATAAACTTTGTCAAGCAGTAATTTGCAGAGACCATGGTAGCCAATACCTCTAATAATTAGGTTTTACAGAGCTAAACGCATAACCCTTAAGGACCAAGCCTCTTTTCGTTCTTGCTTCTATTTTTACTCCCCACTTCAACAATCTATACACTTTTTATTTTTTTCCATTTTAAAGAGCTGTGTTGGCTTGTTTCTGTCGACGTTACACAATTGTACACTCATAGTGGGGGTATTTAATATACTATGTCATTACTGGAAGAAAGCTGGGAAAAAAATTACTGAATGCATTAATTATGATGAAAAAAACACATTTGCACCATTTCTGTGGGCTTGGATTTTACAAGCTTTCACTGTGTGCCCAAATGACCGTCCTACTTCATTCATGGGTCAGTACAAATCCGCCCGATACCAAATTTGTAAGGTTTTTAGAATGTTTTCATACTTACAAAATTAACCTCCTGACACAAAAAAAACAAATCTTCATGTTTTCGCCATTTCTGGAGCTAATACTTTTTTTGTAGTTTGGTGTACAGTTATTCATATTTTGATAGATTTATGGAATTTTTTGGAGGTTTATGATTTTTTACTATTTATTTATATGTTATGATTTAGGGAAAGGGGGGTTATTGTGAATGATTAGGTTTTTTAATTATTTTTTTTAACTTTTTTTTACCTTTTTAAAGTAGAGATCTGACCGTTCCTTTGCAGTTTACTCTTACTAGTGCCAATACTGCCCATACAAATGAGAAAAAAGTTGATAACAATCATGTCTAGTTTTGGACCAATACTGATTTCCATAATAAAAGTTTATTTAAAATAAGATGAAACTACTTTGGCACGGTTAGGGAATTTTAACAAGGTGATTAAAAGGCAGAAAAATACACCTTAAAATCCACCACACACATTCAAGGGGTTATTTGGTCACAACTAGAGATGAGCGAGCACTAAAATGCTCGAGTGCTCGTTATTCGAGACGAACTTTTCCAGTTGCTCGAGTGCTCGTCTCGAATAACGAGCCCCATTGAAGTCAATGGGAGACTCGAGCATTTTTCAAAGGGACCATGGTTCGGGAATAAAATGTGTTAATTAATTGAAAAAGAATGTCTTCTGATAAGTTAGCAGATGTATGCAAACATCTGCAATCTATTCTTCACTGTTCCGCGCGTATATTATCTCCCGACAAGTTAGCAGATGTGAAGAACAGTGAAGAATAGGATCATTTAAGTGAAAAACACAGTGAAGAATAGATTGCAGATGTTCGGCACATCTGCTTACTTGTCGGGAGATACGCTGTCTCTGTGCCCCGCTGTCTCCGTGCCCCGCTGTCTCTGTGCCCCGCTGTCTCCGTGCCCCGCTGTCTCCGTGCCCCGATGTCTCCGTGCCCCGATGTCTCCGTGCCCCGAGCAATGTGGCAATCAAGGTTAAATACCCAGTGAAGTGTATTGGATTAGTGAACGATTTATTGGTAAACCTTGCTGATAATAGAACATCAATGTTTTTAGTGAACAATACTCTATAAATAACCCCCATATCTGAATCTCAAAGTCTTCTCCGCCATAAAGGAAAAAAAAATAAGGAAAAAAAAAGAAAAAAAAAACAATCATAAACGAACAGCGACTGAAGCCAGCGCCCTGCGTGAAGATATGCTCTTCGACCCACACCATTGTCCGTGCTTAGTTCGTCGAGTATCTTCTTCACCCGCTCTCCGGCTTTCCGGAAATGGGTTACATACTTGAGTACATACTTTAACAAAATGTCAGAACTTGGGCTGTTTTACATGACTGTTAAATTGCATTTTAAATTCCACTCATCGTGTTCTTAAACCTGCCGGATTTAGGGATGTATATCATCTTTTTTTGGTATATTTTTTGCATGTTCTCCACACTTTTTTTTATGAGGTGCTTATACTGAGGCAAAGTAAGACCTAGGATACAATTTCTCTATTCAATCTTGAATACTTGTGTGAGATTAATGTGCTTATAGCACTTTGTAGATTACAACCATTTCACTACCTCTTTTGTTTTGCTGTTGAAAAAGATAACAATAATCTCTTGCCAAATCCCCTAGTGAATATCTAGTTGCTATTGAGATCCCCCATGGCATAGTTTAGCAGTTGTACATTAGCTATATTATAAGCATAAACATTATTTTCCTCCCATCCAAGCTAACCACCACTTGCTAATTGTTAAAGCCAACTTAGTTTGTGGTTAATTTATGTATAAAGTCTTAAAAATATCACAATCCAATGAACATTTGCGCGTAATTAGGCTCATTATGGCCCCATGATTATTTTCATTATTGTCTTGTTTTTAGTCGAATATTCATTCTTTATGTAAAAGCTAATTGGTCCTCAATGAAGCATCAAAAACCTCATGTATTTCTCCTGCTTAAATAGATTATTAGCCACTGTAAAGGTTATTTAGTGTTAAAGTACTTTTCCTTAAATTAACTACTATAACCTAAGGAGGGAGAAGAAACCTTTCGCCCAATGCAGCTTTTCCGCTCTATGTGGCAACGTTTGAGCTTGGGGATGGATAAAATGTTGCTTTGCGGTAAAAGCTAAAAAGAAAAAAATAGAAAAATATGCAAATGCTGGACCTTTATACATATTCTCAGTCTTACCGTTTTCTACCATGTGTCCGTAAAGAACTTGTTAAAGTCCCTACAAGTTCTGAGGCATGAATTACGTAAAAACAACTGAAAAATACATACTGTAGTGTGTCTTTCTATTTCTTCATTGACTTCTCGTCCTTGTTTACCATGTACGAGATTTTTTTTTTTTTTAGACTTTTGATTGTTTTACAGGACATCTACCACAGGATGAAGGATTTGTTAACCATTCCACTGAATCTGTAGTGGCCCCCTCTGGGAGGATCTGCTCGTCTTTAATCTTCTCAGTACTTGTTTTTAGAAAAAAAAAAGGTTTAAAGTGATGCAAATTAATCTGAGGGGCTCGGCTCCATCGATGTCCGATGGAGCCTTGCGCTCCTCAGGCTCATTTGCTAATTGTTAAAACCTTTATTTCTTAAAACAAGGGTACAGCAGAGGATCCATCAAGGGCCACTACCAGCATGTCAGTGTGCTTGGGCACCCCAGTTGCTGGTCCCCTGCTGTCACCCCTGTAATTCTGGCCAGTTTCCCCCTCGGATCACTGGTGATACTGTTCGAACTACATGGGGGACACTTTTGTAGTATCCTTCTGCAACATCTGCAAACTTTTGTGCCAAGTTCTGCAACTTCTTTTGCTCTTTGGGCTGTGAGCTCATCGTTTTGCGAATATTTTTGTAAATAGAAAGGTGATGAACTGTAAATAGAAGTCCTGGAGCTCCTGTCTGCAGTGTGATCTAATGTTCCATTATATGTTTAGTGTCTGGCGCTGAGCTCTGCTGCTAGAAAATGACTGTTTCTGCAAAGGGCTCATGCTTCCTTCTCATATAGAACGCCATCTTCGGGCTTGAGTGTTTTTGAGCCTGTTTTTGCGCCGAATGAAAACGTAGCAAGTGATAATATCATTAGGCCTCATTTGCTGCGTCGGCTAGTTTTGGCGTTTTAATCACAACAATGGGCGCAAAAACGGTGGCCTGAAGAAGGCCAGCAAAACACAGAAAAAACGAGTGATACTGTGGCCCTTTGTTTACATCCCTTCATCTTCTGGTGGTCGATTTCCTTCATAATGGAAACCTGTCACCAGAATCCTATTTTCACTGGTGATAGTCCCAAATAGGCACTGCATAGTACATTATAACAACTGTTCGATCACAACTCTGCTCCCCTTTGTTCGTTTTAGTATACCATCGGTCAAGTCCCCGGGGCGATGCCTTTTCAATCTACGTCATTATCATATCGCGACCTCCCCCATCCCCGGCATGTTAATATTCTTTTCCCCTCCCACATCCCTCCTGCTTCTACCCCCCTTCCTCCCTGACCTGGGCTCGCCATGTAGCAAACCTAAGCATGTGGTGGTGAGCTCGATTGTGCCTCCCACAAACTGCGCATGCAGTTTGGACAGAGCTGACTTGACAGAGCTAACTGCGCAGGGGGCGCAAGGTCGTAGGTCTCATCACCGCACCTGCGTGTGGTTTCCCTGCTGGTGAGCTTATTGTCAGAGAAGGAGGGTTAGGAGCAGAGGATGTGGGAGGGGGCAATAAATATAATCATACCAGGGGGGTGGCCAAACAAACTTTAGATTGGAAAAGGGAATCACCACGACTTAAGCAGTAGTCCGTTTGGCAGGGAGCCGGTACCTTTTCAGTGGATATACACGTATGGAGTGGAGCAAAGTTGTTGTTTTTATTACAGTTCTTGGGACATGTCATCAGTTAAATTCTGCCTCTGGGTGCCAGGTCCCTTGGAGAAATTTGCAACCAGGATAATCATATTACTGTTAGTGCCTCATATATGCCAGACAAAATAGATAAAACTAAGTTATTGACAATATATGTGGGTGGCACCAATAAACTGAGCTTTGCCCAACTATGGAAGATAGGATAGTAGTACTCTGCATAGTAACCGACATATGCAGGACGCAGCAACAGTACTGTGCCAATATATGCAGAATAGGTAGTAGTAAGTACTGTTTAGTTTATTGTTCATACAGCAATAGGAGAATCAGTACACTGTCATTATCAGGAAAACGATGGGTGGTACATTGTAGTGGCTGTTTATGCAGCTATGAGTAGTGGTAACTGAGATGTTGCCTGTAACATGGAGGATAGTCGTAGATTATGTGGAAGCGTACCCTATATGCCAGGCAATGATTAGTACAGTTAGTCGAACTGTGGTTCATGCTATTATATATATATAGATATATCTATATTATATAATATAACACAGGACAGGAATAGTAGTAACTGTTTCTGAAACATATTTCAAGGACAAGAGTAAAAATACACTATACAGAAGGAGTGCACATAGAAACAGACGCAAAGACACAAGACACCGAGACATACCTTTTCCAATGTACTTTGGGTTACACACATATATTGTAGGTATACACAAGGTATACATTTCTGATATACTTCGTCCAGGAATTATACAAGTGTACGGCTCATTAATCATAAACAGCTCTAATTACTCTCTGTGATTTCTGACAATCCATGCGCCCGTGTGACCATGGACAATCGGGAAGTAACACTAAAGGTTCTATCAATGGCAACAATAAAGACTAGAGAAGAGGGAAGAATTGGATACATAATATGTTGGAAATACTGAAATGGGAACACTCTTTAAGGAAACTTTATAAGACCTGTCTTGAGGACTCCTGTTTTATTGTGAATGTGGTGTCAAAGTCAAAAAAAATTAATGCAAACCCCTGTTGCTAAACACCCGCGTCGGTGCTAGCAAAGGGTGTTTGAACCTTTGTCACACCAGCAAAGCTGGTCGGCCGCTTAATCGAGCCGCGATGCCTGGGCGCTGGCCCATCTTGGCTCCATTCGTCGACTTCCCTGTGACGTCATCGGGCAGCGGCGATCCATTAACATGACATCCTTGTGTCCCACAAAGATCCGAGGCTATCTTGATCTAGGCTATATATTATAAATGTTGCGATTTCACTTTATAAAGATGGTGTGCAAAATCCCCATATACTACTGCCATACGTAGTATGGCAATATAATATAGGATCAATCATACAACCTAGGGTTAAAGTACCCTAGGGAGTCTGAAAAATAGTAAACATAAAATTAAAAAAAGTTAAAAAAAATAATTTACAAAACCTAATATTCAAATAACCCCCTTTCCCTAAAGTCCTAATCATATAAATAATAGTAAAAAATCATAAACCTCCAAAAATTCCCATAAATCTATCAAAATAGAATAACTGTCCACCAAACTACAAAAAAAGTTATTAGCTCCAGAAATGGCAAAATGAAGATTTGTTTTTTTTGTGTCAGGAGGTTTTAATTTTGTAAGTTATGAAACTTCTAAAAACCTCTCAAATTTTGGTATCGCCTTGATTTTACTGACCCCATGAATGAAGTAGACCGTCATTTGGGCACACAGTGAAAGCTGTAAAATCCAAGCCCACAGAAATGGTGCAATGTGTTTTTTTTCATCATAATTAATGCATTCATAATTTTTTTCCCAGCTTTTCTTCCAGTAATTGACATAGTATAATTAAATACGCCCCACTATGAAGTTGTAACAATTTGTTACTCGAAACAGCCCATACAACAGCTCTTTAACATGGAAAAAAATAAAAAGTTATAGATTGTTGAATGGGGAGTGAAATAGAAGCAAGAACGAAAAGGGCTTGGTCCCTTTAATTGGTTAATGGTTTTATACTCTGTAAACCTACTTATTAGAGGATTGGTGCTCCCCATGGTCTCTGCAAAGTTACTGCTGTGACAAAGTGTATTACAGATAAACTAGTTTGCTTTGGTTTATATGGAAAAGGCAAAACCTTTGAAATCTATACAGTTTATACAGTCCATTGTTGCCTTTGCTGTGAAATTTCAGATACAAAAACTCACTCACTCAACCATGAGACTGTAAATGAGGTAATCTACTATTGCTCTGACTCAGTAAAAGAAATTTTGGTCCTATCAAGTCTAAACCAGTTCATTATGTGTATTCCCCATATTTCTGTCATTTATGATATCCACAGGATATGCTAGTAAATACATGTGAGTTCCTAGGCTCTCACCCTGCTGGGATCCGACAATATGCTTAGGAATGTGGCCTGCTGGCCCTCATTTCACCACATTCACAGGCACCTTTCATTCTATAGGCAAGGATTGAATGGAGATGGCCACGTTATGCCATGTTAAAGGGGGTCAGCAGACTCCAATTCCTGGATAAATGCGAGCACAGAGGTGGACCACACATCTGTCACGTTATTAGTACCTGTGGATATGTCATATGTGAAAGATGGGTCTACCTCGTTAAGACTGTAGGGCTACAATTCACTGATCTAGGTAGAGATCCCCCATCAACACCGTACTTTTCTAAAAATTGTTTGCTTACAATCCTTGCTACTGTGGTAGATGTCCTTTAATTTTTTTTCTTCTCCTCACTTCCTGCCATGAGATAATATACAATTATAACAGACAGTACTTTTGGTTGACAATGATTATTTTAAAATACAATATTGATCACTAAACTCCTTAATAACAGCCATATATGACTGAAAGTCCCAGTTTTTTCGCAACGCTATACAACATGAATGGGCTACATGTTTCATAATTTACTAATTTACTTTCCAATCTCCATTTATACTCACTAGAGATAAAAGCCTTTTGAACACTTTTATAAAAAATGTCCCTAAAAGCTTTTTACTCAATATTTACAGAGTCATGAGAGGGACGTAAAGCGTCTTATATCATATCCGAAAATCTTAAGCAGAACAAAAAAATCTTACTGAAGAATATATAACAACCATATCTGCTGCTTAGAGTTTTAGAAAGAATAATAAATATTTATTCACAGTACCAATTAGATTAACAGAAACTTTAAAACTTAATTAGCAACCAGTCAGAACCTCAACTTTAAAAGGAGAGATTCTTTACTTTCCTTTGCAGTTTACTCTTACTAGTGCCAGTACTTTGGCCATTACAAATGAGAAAAAGTTTATTACATCTGTCCTAGTTTTGGACCAATATTGATTTCCATAATAAAGGTAATTCAAATAAGTTGACACTACGTTGGCCACGGTGAGGAAATTTTTAAAACAAGTGATTTAAAAGGCAGAAAAATACACTTAAAATCCACCCAACCATTCAAGGGTTTTTGGTCACCACACTCCCTCTATGATTACACTCACAGACCCGAAAAAGAAATGGGGTCTGTTGACCCCCAAATAAATGGAAGCATCGGGTCATATATGTACAAACTATTCCATTCGCCTGTCTTGGGTAATTTATGGATTTCTGTGCTCAATCTCAATCTCCATACCACCCTTGAAAATGAATAGAGAAGAAGGTGCTGAACACCCAACCTCAACTATTTATTTTGGGTACTTGTACCACCCTGGGTTCCTCATGAATGCCTTAAACCGATGCCTCGATAAATGATGCCTACAATATTCAGCAAGCATCCCCTATTTTGTTAAAAGATTTTAAAACCCTTGTGATCACCAACCCCCTTTAAATTCATTTAAAGACGTCAATGATTTTTTCTGTCATGAAGAAAAAAAGGGACATGAACTAAATTTTCATGCAGAATCGTCCTTAATTCCCATTTTAAATCATGGGAGCTCAAAATCTGCTAATAAAATTCACATAAAAATCCTTAAATTTGGTGAATAGTGATGAGCGATAGTACTCATCCGAGCCTTGATGCTCGTAGGAAAAAAGGGAAAAGTGAAGTGGTTTAAGGAAAGAGTTAGGGAGTAGAAGGAGGGGGAAGGGTGTTACACAGAGGTAAAATGGAGAGGCAACTGCGTTCTCTACCTCCTCTTCCCTCTTTGTTGCTCGACGAGTTATTTTCCCAGCGTCGATAAGCGAGCAGTTAATTAAAAAAAAAAGAAGTGAGAAAGCATTTAAAAAAATACAATTAAAACATTTAATTTAAATCATTTAATTGAAGAAAACATTGAAAGAAACAGGTGCAAGAATAATTGCAGATGTTTCGGGAACATCTGCGATCTGTTCCGGAGACACGCGTGCAGAACGGTTTCTCCGCAATAGTAGTTGGAAAACAATATGTGTGAAGAAGCACATTGCAAGGATGTTGGGGGAGAAACTCTGCAAGTTTGTTTCTCTACCATTGGTTTTCAATACTATTGCGTAGAACACCGTTCTGCACGCGTGTCTCCGAACAGATCGCATATTTTGTTTCCCGACATCTGCAATCTGTTTCTGCCTGTGGTTCTTTCACTGTGCTCGTCATTATGTAATTTTACTGAAAAAATGGCTCGGTCCCCCCCATTGATTTCAATTGGGGCTCGTTACTCGAACGACATGATAAAACACGTGGTCATGTGATCTTACATAAGTATAAGTTTTCATTGCACAAACAATTTAAATTATTTACTGAAAGTGAACATCCCCTTTAAAAGCTCTGAAATACATCTCAAAATGGAAAAATGATAAATTGTGTAATATTTTTAATACAGACTTCAAAATCTGCCTGGCAAAATTCTGATATACTTACTGAATTGCTTTGTTACCCACTGGAAAACAAATGTTCATACAAGTGGTGACTATGGAGGAAACACCATTGTGCTTACAGAGTGTCGCTGATGTGTCACTAATGAACAAATGGGGGGGGGGGGATTCATTAAGACTTGAGTATAGAACGACTTAGAGTTCCTCCTGCTGGCAAGCCTTTGATCGCATTCACTAATCGGCTCTGTCCTCTAAGTAGATATGTGCGCAAACTCCACCAGTTCCAACCTGTAGACCAAATCGAAACTAACATAGCTTTTTTTTGCTATGGTCTCTGACAATTTTCCGGCGGAGAGTCTAGTAAATGGAGCAGGCCAGGCGTTCACGCCCCGACTATGCCTCCGCCCTGAAACGCCCATAGTGAAGTGTGGACAGGGTCGGACTGGCACAGCGGAGGACCGGAGAATCCTCCGGTGGGCCCCGCCTCCCGATACCTCAATGCTTGTGTGAGAAGCACATGTAGTTGTAAACAGCTCCATCTCTGAGCAAGAAACCATCCTACTTCTTGAGGAACTGCAGGTCACAGAGGCTGGCCTCAAAGGTTACGAAAGAGGAGTTTGGTGAAGATTCCAGGGCCCTCCATCCTCCAAATGGCCCCCCACCTTCTGTGGAGAAACATTGCCTAACACAAACTTGTACAGGAGGTTAATATGATGTGCCGGCAGGCTGAAACGGGGAAACTTCTGAGGAGCCTTCCTGGTTCAGCCTCTGCAGCTGCTTGTTTCTGCCTTAAATGGCCATAGAAAACACCAAGGTCCTCCCCACCTTGCTTCTACCCCCCAAATGGCCAGTTCACAGACAGGGCACCTGGGTGCGATAAAGCAAGTGGGTCTCATAGGGGATGAGCAAAAAAAAGCACCGCCTCTGTCCCTGCCAGTCAACAACTTGCAGAGATTTCCCACATCACACGTCTTTCCCCCAGACAGTAATGATTTTCTGTGTGAAGTTTTGACCAACCAAAATGTACATCTTATACATGAATATACCTGTCTAAACTGTGTGTATTTGCCTCTTTGTTGTATACTGTGGCTCCATGATCCTAAGAAAGTATCTATATCGATTTTAATAACTGGTATTTCCTAATAAATTGATACCTTTAGGCTGGAAAACAGACACCTGCGCATTCTTGAAATGCAATGAAAAAATACATGCCATTTTATACCACAAACTTCATATGAAGTATTTTTCAGAGTGTATTTTTTGACTTGATTGTTAGTAATGCATTTCAAAATAGTGCATCTTGTGATCTCGACTTTAACCCTTCCCGCCGCAGTCCCTGTTCGTTTTTGCGTTTTCCATTTTCACTCTCCACCACAATTTCAAAAATCTGTACTTTTTTATTTTTTCCATGTAAAGAGCTGTGTTGATGGCCTATTTTGTCTGTGTAAACGAATTACACTTCAAAATGGTGGTATTTAATATCCATCCGTTGTAACTGGGGAGAGAGCAAGGAAAATTGGTTAAAAAAACGCATTTGTTTACCGTATTCTATGTGGGCTGTGGATTTTTACGGATTTCACTGTGCGCCCCAAATTACATGTCTACTTTATTATATTTTTGGGTCGGTCACGATTACGGGGAGGGTACCAAATTGTATAGGTTTTTTAAGTGTTTTTATACATTTAAATAAAAAAATGAAAACCTTGACAAAATTTTTTGGGGGATTTTCCATCTTTGGCACTAATAAACTTTTTCTACTTGGGTGGATGGAGCTGTTCTGGTGCGCAATTTTTATTCAGTAGGATTTTGAATGACGTTTACAGTGTTACATTTTAGGATGTAAGACCCTTTGATCACTTTTGTATAGAATTTAAAAAAACAAATGTTAAATGGCAAAGAAGTTGCCATTTTCGATTTGGGCGCGATTTTCCGTTACAAGTTAAAACGCAGTGAAAACCGATCAGCTTTTTGACGCGGTGATACCTAATGTGTTTATGATTTTTACTGTTTAATTAGAATATTTATATCGTTTACGTCGGACCTGGGGGGGGTGAGGCTGATTTGACTTTTATGGTTTTCTTTTCCCTTTGTCCTTTTAACTTTAATTATTGGTACCTACTTTTTCAGACTCCCTAGGTTACTTTAACCCTAGGGTGGGTCGTAGATCACTATCATATAATCTGCCATACTGTCAGTTGGGCAGTATATGGGATTTTTATACTCATACATACAATGTGCTGATAGCACAATTGTAATGAATGGGTAACCCATTGACGTCGAGGGGCACTGACCTTTGCTGAAAAACACGCGTGAATCGGTTTCGGCACAGAACCAGGTGTTAACCGGTAAGCCTTTGCTGCAATATGCAGCAAGACTTACGGCTATGGAGAAGGGATCGGCCCGCAAGCCCTCTCCATGTACCGGGACTCCGACGTTGACTTATATTACGTCACATGTCGGGAAGGGTTAAATACCCCTGATTGTTTTACATAATTACAACCTTGTACCAAGTGTTTTAGAGTGTGGCTCCTACACCGCATTTTTGGGATGCATTTTAACATGCTATGATGCGTTTGCCTGCTTGGAAAGTGTTTTTCTCCAAAGCTGGAGTGTACAGCAGTTTTAAGGCCCGTTCCCCCACTTGCGAGTCGTGATGCCATTACCTTGCATCACACTCGCAACGCGTTCTGCCCGGGCCGGACGCTGCACACCGGACTGAACTCACAGAATTTCATTTCAGTTCCGGTTTACAGCATTCCGGGCCGGTAAAGCAGCATTCGTTTGCTGGTGTGATGCGGAAGGAATGGCATCACACTCGCAAGTAGGGAATTGGCCTATACTTCACAGCAAGTGCCCATGGGTCGATCCACATGGTATCACTCCCAGTTAGGTTTGGTATTTTGTCGTAAAATACCTACTCAATTTATAATACTATATTGTTGCCAAGGTTAATTTGTCTTTGTTATTTGGAAAAAGGTAGGGGCATGTTAAAGGGTTTGTCTAGTTTTAATAGCAATTGTTTTGGATAATGAAATGTTATACAGGTGTTCCATATATACGTTTCTTCTTTTCTCCTCTGTAATTTCAAAGTTTTTGCTCTGTTTTGCTTCATTTTATAGGAAATTTATGGTTTATTATCTAGAGATGAGGACGAGCACTAAAATGCTCGTGGTGCCGTTACCTCGAGCCGAACATTTTCACCGACTGCTCGAGTGCCTCGTTTTCGAGTACGACCCCATTGGAAGTCAATGGGAGACCCTAGCATTTTCAAAGGGACCCAGGTTAGAATAAATGTGTTATTTAATATAAAAAAGTCTTCTGATTAATTTGGCACCATCTGCGACTATTCTCACATGTTCCGGTCGTATATTATCTCCGACAAGTTAAGCAGATGTAAGAACAGTGAAGAATAGAATAAAAACTGTTGAACCACAGTGAACACAGTGAACACAGATCATTAGATAAAAAAAAACACGTGCAGAACGCACATGCCGAATAGATACAGATGTTCGGCACATCTGAGCTTACTGTCGGGAGATAACGAGCGAACGCCGCGAAAAAATAGCATTGAAGAACATTATTATGTGTTGTGGAAGAACACCATTTGCAAGGTTTAAATACATCTGCATGTGTTCCTTCACACATATATATTGTTCTCAATATATTTTGTTATCGCGCGTTTCGCGCGTATCTCCCGACAAGTACAGCAGATGTGCCGAACATATGTTAATACCTCATTGCACTGGTTCTGCACTGTGTTTTTATCCCTTGTTTAAAGATTCCTGTGTTCACGTTTTTATTCTATTTCTTCATTGTTTCTGTCTTCACTGGTGTTTTTTTTAATTAAATGCCGGATCTCGGAGGGTGAAATACTCGTCCGAGCACAACGGAAGCCGTTCGAGTACCCTAATTGCTCGACGAGCATTCAAGCTGGACGAGCATGTTCGCTCATCTCTATTATTTTTCCTTTCCCTGTCTGTGATATCACACGGTGCGAAGGCTCATTATATACTGGTCATGTGATATCTCAGGTGCGTGGCTCAATAATCTGTGATCCATGTGATGTCACCCAGGTGCACAGATTGTTATTGAAAGTCCACAAGTATGGCGGTTCAATAGATCCCTGAGTCATGTAATGTTACACAAGGACAAGAACGGCTCATTAATCCTTAGTTATGTATGTCACAAGTGTCACGACTTGTTGTTAATCACAGACTTTCGATTACTGTAAGAGCCAATCACACTGTGTGATATCACACGGCCCAGGGATGAATGAACTTCATTTGAACGACGAGCAAGACGGATCTATTCAGGAAACGGATATAAAAAGGGTATATTGGAAACATTGTATAGTATATGACCATAAATAATCACTGTTACTAGCCCTCCTTTTGTGTTGTATTATGCTTCTGGTTTACAGTTCAATTTGTGGTGGAGTATAAAAGATGGTAGCATTTCATTTGTGCGGAAAGTGGACGCTTTTACTATATTATTGATTTTACTTAGGCTTGAGCAATATTAAAGGGATCTGTCGTTGAGTTTAGACCATGGGACACACACCTTCAAGAAGAAACTCTTCCATGTGTGCTCGGCAGAATAAGTAATTTTACTGAGGATTTCACACACGAGAGGATTTGATCTTAAGGCAGTACTTTTGACAGTTGTCAATGGTGTTGACTGGCAGTTTTCCAACGTCGGATTTACTAGTTCCAGTGTTAGGCAGGTTGGATAGATGCGACATTCACACCACAGTGGGTGTCGGTATACAGCACCCCACAGTTGCGTGTTAACAGCGCCGTACAGTGGCGTCGGTATACACAGGCCTCCGCCAGTGGCGTACGGTATCAGCGGCCTGCGCCACAGTGGCGTCGGTATACAGCGCCTCGCCACAGCCCGGTGGGCCTTTGGACGGGCTTGTATCGTTGACAGAGCCTCGCCAACAGTGGCGTTCGGTGATAAGAGCGCCTCGCCAAAGTGGCGTTGGTATACAGCGCCGCCAGGCGGATAACAGGCTCCCCACGTGGCTTCGGTTACAAAGCCCTCCACCAACACCAGTTGATGTTAGCTTTTATTATATGTTGGTTTCAATGGTAATATTAGGATAATCTCGCACATAATGCAATCTTGAATGCGGAATGATGTGCCGGAGATGATTTGCCATCAAATTGAATCCAGTGGGCCCTCCAATCTATTCCTCTGGTGGGCCCAGGAACCAACAGCACAGTGAGTGTGGATCAGAGAAGGCCAAAAACTGGCAGATGTTGGAGGGCGAGATCACGTGCTTCTCCATCAGATTCTTCTCCTGGCAGATAAGGCATAATTGAATCTCCCCCAATTTTTCCCAATATAACCAATCCCTTTGTTAAAAAATAGCATATGGAAATAAGAGTGTGTGAAACTTATTATTAACCACCTATAAGGCTTTTTACATTTGGTCACTAAGAGCTTATGCTGATATTCTACACATCCCTATTACACCTTTAACAATTGGGATATTGGAGCCCTTAGATGCAGGAAGGAAAGTGAATGTTGAGGTGGTGTCCTGTCTCTTCAGGAATCGAACACCATACAATACTATCCGAGTATGCCATTATTGCTCAATCACGTATGCCTATTGATCGAATTTTGAACAGCAAGAACTAGACACAGTTAAGTATAAACGGCCCCCATGAAGATTAAAAGACTGTACAGAAGATTAAAAAAAAGTAGAATGAAAAAATGGTAACACAATACATATTGGGTTGTATAACCATTTCCATTAAGACCTCTCTAGAAAAGGGGTACAGTAATATTCCCACGGTGTAAACTGGTAAATTTAGATTTTTGCCCCCCCCCAACAAAAAAACCTAAAAAGCTAATAAATAAACGCCTTATGTGCTCCATCGGAACGCAGAAATGAAAACCTCAAGGTTCAAATGATATGCCATTTGTTCCAAAGTCAGTTATAGGGCATTCCCACGAAGACACAAGTTTACTTAAATGTAATCTCCAGGGATAACAAAAACACATTCCCTAATGTCACTGTTATAATAAAACTACAGCATTTCACAGATATAATTTCAGCCTGTCTCTATACCAGTCGCTAGGTTCAACAATTTTCAGTTGCCCCTAGACACGACCCTGTAACTTTAGATTAGGCTCAGTGGCCGCCACTCTTGGATTTCTGTTTGACGGCTGTGCTGCTAAGTTTTTTCTGCTCTACTCTGTTGCCCTGCACTCTAGCCCCTGCCCCCCTGAGTCTTAGGACGAGCTCACACTACACTCAACTTCCTGTCAGCATAACAAACTCCAGAGGTGAGAGAAGCTGCAAGTAATTTACAGCAAAGATAAGTTTCGTTCAGGGGGAAGAAAACAGACAGATAGTAGCCGTAACTGACAGTGTGTAGAATAGGCATCTCATGAGATTTCATCTCTGATCTGTTCATCTCTCTTTTCTATGTGTCAGATACTCAGTACAAGTTCAGAAGGTAAATGACCAGGTCCGGTGATATTAAACCCACATATTGGTCAAGCACATTATAACTTAGATAGGGATCATTTGGTGTCTGCTTAGAGAGTCCCCTCCTCCACACCCTGGAATTTTGCACTGACCAGCAGGGGGGATGGATTAGAAGCTAATACGCAATAAAATGAGTAAAATTGTACAGTAGTGGGGTTTAGTAAGTGTGTCTTTACTGTGAAAAAAAAATCAACTAGTGGATTTGGATTTGAGGAATTTTCTTTTTCGAAATATCCCTTAAAGCTTAAGTAAAACTATAACAATTTGTTTATGAGTGCAAAACAAATGCAGATAAATAATGTAAAACAAACTGAGCAATAGTCCATTTTTTCTTCTATTATTCTCTCAGAAAGAGACTTCAACAAAATGTATAATATATCAAGCTAGTGACTAAATTTTTGTGTTTACCAAAAGCTGCAGCTTTTTATTTCCGCGGGCATTTATTTTTTTGCAAGAGAAATTATACTTTATAAAGATAATTATGTGGGGTGCCTATAACAGATTAAAGAGAACCGTCTCATGCAAACAAGTAACCACCCCTAAACTGAAAATATATTTAATCATAAACTGCCATTAGAGAGCATTGCCTATTCCCTTCATTGTCCCTCTCCATGCCTGTAAACCTAGCAATGAGTCTAAAGAATTATGCAAAATGACCCTGTGAAATGTCCATGAAAGATTAGCATATTCCAAGGCTGGTCCACTCTATATGAGTGGGAGGCAACAGCCGCAACCCCCAGTTCTGACTGACAGCACTGTATGAATGAGGTGAGATTTATAATGAGTGCTTCTGGTGCTGGGGCACACGCCCCCTGCGCCGTGTGTAGGTGGCTGGTGTGTGTGTGTATATATGAAGATCAGCAGCTCCGGCAGCCATAGTTATAGGAGAAACATTGTCAGGTAACCTGTGTAGATGATGTCGTTGCCTCTCACCTTTGTATATAAAGGAGGATTGCACAGTCCAAGCAGATACAGCACACCACACACTGAGCCATGCCTTTTACTAAACATTACACACAGACAATGAGCAGGGGAGGAGGAGAGTGGAGGGGTACAGGGGGTACGACATGCACACTCCCGACCATGTGACCAGCCCCTTCATTTATAGATAAAAATAGATGATTTTATAATGAATATGTTGAAATAAACTGAGATAAAGGCTGGGAGGGGGGATCCCTGTGAGTCCTGCCAACAGGTAGAGGTGACAGGACCTAGTGGCCAAGGACCTTAATACAGGTGTCCTTTCAATAATATCTTTTGGGGAAAGGGAAAAAAACCCCATTAATTCTGGCCAATTTTATTATGAATTTTAACATTTTGGTCTGTCAGCATTATCAGCACAATAATCAACCTTAATTCTGAAGGTAAAGTAAAAATTAGACAAAATTATTAAATTATTATGTTTGTTTTTAAAATGTTTTGCCACCTTGTATTCAAAAAAACATCTGTTCATATTAACCATACTTCCAAAAAGACACTAGAAGGGTCCTTTATCTTGTAGTCATGGAGACCAAAAAGGCACAACAATAAGGGAAAAAAAAAAGAAAAAAACCAAGAAAAAATGACCACATAACCTTTTAATTTTTTCCAATCAACTTGCCTAAATTTCGAGTCTTGTTTTTTAGTGGTACAGCCCATATTTCTAACCTGAACATTCTAGGATAAGGACTGACAATTTTCCGCAGGATACATAATGGATTTGGGTAATATTTATTGGCCAATACCAATATAAGTTTTTATTTATTAATATTTTATTTATTTTTTTTAATAAGGGCATTTGGGCGGACTAAAAAACATTCAACCACATTAATAAAACGCTTTTCAATAAACTGGTAGGGTATTAATGGCCTTATAGCAACCACTGACAAGCACCTATCTATTTACATAATAGTATGGTGGAAAAAGACACTGCCATCAGGTCCTTACTTAACAAAGAATTAAAAATGATCTCCATTAGGCCTCTGTCTATTGCCCCTCCCAAGTTCCCTTACTGCAAAAAGCTTTTTACTTACTTCAGTGTCAGGAACCTCTTAAGATGCCATAATCTTACCAACAGCTTGCATCAAAGCCTTGAAAAGTTGGATAACCAGTTACTGCTAGGCCCCTTGTTCTGATCACAGGGGATACAAACAAACTCCTTCATATTCCCTGACTTTTAAAAAAATGATGAGATGATCCGGCTTTCTTGTCCCATTCTTTAGAGTTCAGCTAAAAATTTTAGGTAAGATCAGAGTTCTTTTTATTTTTGTTTGAGCGGCTATTCAAATTTTAAATAGTTTAGTGTATTTGGTGGGTAAAACTGTCTATAATAAAGACCCTATTTAAATAATATGCAATTCTTAAAGCTGCATTCCTTGCTTTAATTTGTTTGAGGCTTATGAAGTTGGGCCTGGCTGATTAAAGGAGTGGCGGGTAGATTAAATTAGTTCGACAGTCTATAACTGTGGGGTAGTAAATGTGTTTTTATACATTGTATGGCTGATACTTTATATTTGTGGTTTAAGTAGCACAACCTGGATAAGTCAAGTTTAATTGTTCTGCATAATTGGTAGATAACACATATTAAAGTTGGCTACACGTGCATCATAAACCCATGAAAGTCATTATGGTTATTTATCAAGGAGTCAATCCATTTAGGAAGAAAATTGCCCTATATATTCTGTGTACGCAAATAGGCATAAACAGGTTTCCCTCCTGTACAATAAAATGTTAAAAGCTAATATAGCACTGCTTTATGATAGGTGCCATTTTTTCCTAGCTTTCATCAGCTCTTTCAAATGGGTATCATATGATTCTGTAAGTCTGTTAATGTACTAAACAAGCAAAGTACATGGTACACTAATATGTTAATCTCTTTAAAGTGGGAACGGCTTCAACCCTATGACAAGCAGTAAGCAATATAATTGGTTAATAATATATACGCTAGCAGTTAGCCGTTTATGGATAAATATAACTGCAGAATAAAAAAAAACATATTCTTATACAGTGAGTTTTGTCTTTTTTTGGGCTGTTTTTCATACATGCCTGTTGGACTGAGCTTTGCATTGTTCACGCAAAGGGACACATATCGGCATTAGATGTGCGGGTTTGTTGCTAAATGTATGGACTTATCACAGACTTAGCTTTTTTGCGAGCAGGGCACCTCACTTTCTATTGTTTCATATTTTTATGTTATTAATCTTGGTAATTTTCTTGGTTTGTAAAATATGAAGCAATATTCTTATAACTAAGATGTTGTATTTTATGTTTTATATGGACTTGTATGGCATTACACTCCTGTGCCCCACAGATTATTTTTTAGTTTATTTTCTGTGCAAAAATGTATCCATAACCAAGTAATGGCACACAACATCATGCTTACCATGTTTACCTGTTACCACATTTCTACATGGCTATAACAATAAGGAGTTGTTTACAAAAAGCTTGCATTTATAAAGTTAGGTGAACCATAAAGATCTATAGCGGTCCATTAAGAATAAATTAATATGTGCAATTATGAAATGGCATTGTTAGCTTGAGTGAGTTTTGGAGTTTTAAAATACTGGAACCTATGTACACAATCGCTAAATCGAAAAAATATGACACTGCAACAACACAAGGGTAATCAGGAATAGTCAGATTTAAAATCTGAAACATTTACTATATGTGTTGGAAATTCTATCGTGCCAAAAGTTAACATGCCTATCTTGACATTACGCAGGATTGTTGGAAGAAATTATATGTTACACCCAATCAAGACCTCAAAACAACCTACTGAGACAAAACAAATAGGTTTACATTTACACAAATAATCAGAATCCTGATACTTTGGGAATATAATGGACAGTTTCCTTCATAGTGATGCTTTTGGTATGAAATAAGGTTAATACTATATGTTTTAGATTAAAAAACTGGACCCTTAAAATTCCTGTTTCCAAAAAACTGTATTTAAATATATGCATATTCTATGTACATATCAATATTAATAACTCAACCTGCATATATAATAATAGTTAATATAATACATGAAAAACTTCTCTGACCTATGCCCAAGTAAAATAATGTTTACTTGGAAGTTTCAAGATCCTTTTTTCCATAATGATACGCCAAGATAACCCTCTCTTGCCCAAAAATTAGAAGAATGAAAATTGTACTTACCATACAATAATAAACCAACAGCACTATCTCTTACGAAACCACTTCTACACCATCTACTACGAATTAACTTGCCGCCGGGTCCGGTGCCAACCGTGGCATGGTGGAAATTTTTGGCAACAAATGGGGTCTCAAAAACTAGTACACGTTATTGTGGTGAGATGAAATGATTTTACTTTATATATTAAAAAAACTCTTTAAACTTTCTTTAAAATTTCAACCCTTCCTAACTGGAAAAAAAAGGTAGAATCGTGGCTAATCATTTTTGTTTCGGTGAAAACGAGGCACACATATGAAATTCAGCACAAAATAGAATTTAAAACAAAATATTGAGCCAGAGGGGGTATGTCTAGCCATGTGAGCAAGCACTATGAAAAGTTTCGGTGTGTATAAGAACCTTATTTTTTTTTTAAATGAAACAAAATGCATTCCATTCTTTTAAGTCAAAAGATGAGATAATTTTGAAAACCGTAACCTGACTTTCTTGTATGGCAAGGTTCTCGCTCACATAGATCGTCTCAATGCATTCCGTTTGGCAAGACAATCTTGTCGCTCTTTGTTCCGTCCATGCCATTACAGAGAATGTAATTCACAGTTTGGTGCCAATAAATGCCGTTTGGAACTTTGGCCATTGCGGGGTACCCCTGGTCATCATCGTGAGAGAACCACATTTTTTAATCTCCTTAAGCAGGTACTAATTTAATTTCCTGCTACATACAAAAGGAGAGCATGATTTTTCCGATCAAACTTCTGATTATATATGTTGAATGTTGGAGCAGATAAAAGGGCCCTATTCGTGGTCCAAAGACTTTTTTTGAACCTCAGAGGGTATAAACCATTTTAGCTCCCCTGGGATCTGATTGGAAGGTATCTCCAAAGGTCTGCAACAAACCAACAGTCCCTGCTCTCCTCGCGTTGTCTGCTAGTTGGTCTTCTATAGAACTTTCAAGATTGAATGAGAGAAAGAAAGGATCAAGAACCAGGATGTCTTTTACCAATTTTAATCTTTCCTGGGGTCAAATCCTACCTAAAAATATTCGTTTTTGATAACAGGTTTCAAAAAAAAGAGTCGTTATAATGGGGACGTAAAGGGTGAGAGGGGAAATGAGCAACCTGTTCTAATTATTTTCTTAATGAGAGCCTCCAACTTTTAAGCCTAACCGTGACTTTTTCTTTTTTGCTGCTCATAGAGAGAGGGCTTCAGAAGACAGTGCCAGGGTTAGGACGACCATTAAGCAAGGCCTCACAGCTAAAGGCAGAGGCTTAGATTTCATTGTGAAATTAAGATTGCTATGTTGCTTGGAATTGTAAAACATACACCAGTAAGTGCCACAATTTTCCATTGTTGAAGAGATTGAAAAAATATATTTCTGAATGTCATAAAACTTGTTTCTAATGGAGCCATAATGATGCAGCGCAGCATGAACGGTTTGTAACACTAACAATGGCTGAGAAGCGACCAGAAATTAAAGCTCCACAGGACTGAATAGCCTTGTATTTGTAAAGCTGAATGAGGTGAGGTAGCTACCTAAAGGTGTTAAGGAAAAGTTAGTTTGAATTCTTTTTAAGCAAAACTTCACCCACAGTGGGCCCATTCAAGATTTGTATTATATTGTAAATGCTCTATGAACTGTTAAATCCTATATTTCTCTTTTTAATGAAAACAGTCAGCCGAATTAATAATAAAGGTTTCAAAATATATACGGCAAGTAAAAAATCGGCAAGTAATGTACGGCAGTTTTCGTTTTCCTAGCTGTAAACCTGTTTTGTCCATTAAATATTTAGGAAAAAAAAGGAAAAAAAAGGGAGATCTTTATTTATTTTAACAAAGAATCGCATCTGCCCATTAAAATAAAATTGTTTGAAACTATAATAATTAACATCTAAATTTGTTAGATCATATAGGAACATAAAAATAGACACAAGATTAAGAAAGGCAATACACTTTTTTAAAAGACCAAAACAAAAACGGCGGAAGGGGGGGGTGGGAAGGAGGCAGGTGAAAATCAAAGCAAATTAGGTTTCATGAGTAGAGAGCAGAAAAAACAAATCTAGTACATAGAGCATGTTGGGTGTGGAATTGTTTTTTTCGCAAAATAGCAATAGGTTTCACAAAGTCGTAGTCGTGCAACTGTTGATCTGACAGGCGGTTTGCTCAACTTTCCAGATCGAAAAATTTATGCCTAAATACGTATCTGAAAGCCTTTCTTCTAAGTAATATATGTTGTCATCTGCTGCCTGGAAATATTCAAGTGTTGGTAGAGAATGACAGATTAACTCACATGGTTCGTCACTCCAGCCATTTTTAGGAACGTACAGAAGAATACTCATTGACTTTTCGAATGTTTCTCCCAAAAAAAAAAGTCATCCGCAAAAGCTTTTCTTATTCTGTCCTGCTGAATACAACGCAAATATCTAACCTTGTCACAACTATTTTTTAATCTTGTGTCACTCCCTAAAAAATCCTGCCACAAATAGCAATAGCCGTTCCCCAGCACAAACAGACTAAGGAAATACTTACGTTTTCAAAGGGTAGGTGACTTCCATATTTGTATGAAATTTCGTATGCAGTTCTCTTCTCCACCATCTCTTTCAAACTCTTCTGTACCTCCGGGCTCTTCTTTGACAGAGGAAGAAAGTGTCCCTGCTGTTAACATCCTATCTGGCTACCTTTGCTCTCTTGATCCCACTCCCTCCACTTTTTGTCTCTGATTTGCTGTCCACTTACTTGTAACTCCTCCCTCACTTGTGTTAACTTTTTTGACCTCTTCAAACATAAACTTAACACATCCTGAAAATAATTGAGTTTTATGGCTCCTCCTTGTCTGAACTGTTTCCCAGGTATTTCAGTCTACAAATAGGACAAAAAAGAAAAAGGGTTAAACAAATTTTTGTCCTTTGCCCCATTTCCTTCATAGTTTGTGGCAGGTTGTCTGTCTGTCCTTTCATTTTTTTTAAAGTAATATGCAATTAAATAACAAATTATATTATTTTTGATTAAACTCCACTACATTATATAGATTAATATAAGGAAACTGCTATAAAAATAAGTGGTTTCAGAAGTAAATTAATGTAATTTAAGTATGTACGTTTTATATATAATTCCTAAACTTTTTTTAGGAGTTTGGTAATTTACTAAAATTTACGGGTGAAAAAAACACATTTCAGAATGACAAACAAAAAAAATTAGCCAGATCAAACCTTTAAATTTTTAACACACTCTAATTCAACTTTTCATATAGTGGTTGTGTATATATATTATATATATTATATATATATCTATATATATAGATACCTCAATGCTTGTGTGAGAAGCACATGTAGTTGTAAACAGCTCCTGAGCAGAAACCATCCGACTTCTTGAGGAACTGCAGGTCAGCAGAGCTGGCCTCAAAGGTTACGAAAGAGGAGTTTGGAAGATTCCAGGGCCCTCCATCCTCAAATGGCCCCCCACCTTCTGTGGACTGAACATTGCCTAACACAAACTTGTACAGTAGGTTAATTGTGCCGGCAGGCTGAAACGGAAACTTCTGAGACTTCCTGGTCAGCCTCTGCAGCTGCTTGTTTCTGCCTTAAAATGGCATAGAAAACACCAAGGTCCTCCCCCACCTGGCTTCTACCAAATGCCATCACAGGAGCAGGGCACTGGGTGAGATAAGCAATGGGTCTCATAGGGGATGCAGCAAGCCGCCTCTGTCCCTGCCAGCAACACTGCAGATTTCCCACATCACACGTCTTCCCCCAGACAGTAGACTGAGTTTTCCTGTGTGAAGTTTTGAACAACCAAAATGTACATCTTATACATGAAATATCTTGTTCTAAACTGTGTGTATATTGCCATCTTTGTATGTATACATGTGGCTCCATAGTCCTAAGAAAGTATCTATATCTATTTTATCACTGGTATTTCCCTAATTAATTGTATTACCTTTCAAGGCTGGAAACAGACACTCTGCATTTGAAATGCAATGAAAAAATACATGCCATTTTATACCACAACTTCATATGAATATTTTTCAGGATGTATTTTTGCTTGATGTGTTAGTAATGCATTCAAAACTAGTGCAATCTTGTGATCTCGCCTTAACCCCTTCCCGCCGCAGCCCTGTTCGTTTTTGCGTTTTCATTTTCACTACTCCCCACAGTTCAAAAATCTGTAACTTTTTTATTTTTTCCATGTACAGAGCTGTGTTGATGGCTATTTTTGTGTAAACGAATTACACTTCAAAATGGTGGTATTTAATATTCCATGCCGTTGTAAACTGGGAAGAACAAGGAAAATGGTAAAAAAACGCATTTGTGCCGTATTCTTGTGGGCTTGGATTTTACGGATTTCACTGTGGACGCCCAAAATTACCTGTCTACTTTATTATATTTTGGGGTCGGTCGATTACGGGGAGGTACCAAATTGTATCAGGTTTTTTAAGTGTTTTTATACATTTAAAAAAAAATAAAACCGATTACAAAATTTTTTGTGGTGGATTTTCCATCTTTGGAACTAATAAACTTTTTCTACTTGGGTTATGGAAGCTGTTGCTGGTATGCGCAATTTTTTCAGTTGGATTTTGATGACGTTTACAGTGTTATCATTTTAGGATGTAACGACCCTTTGATCACTTTTTATAGAATTTAAAAAAACAAATGTTAAATGGCAAGAAGTGCCATTTTCGATTTGGGCGCGATTTCCGTTACAAGGTTAAAACGCAGTGAAAAACCGATATCAGTTTTGACGCGGTGATACCTAATGTGTTTATGATTTTACTGTTTATTATGATAATTTATATCGTTATACGTCGGACTGGGGGGGTGGGTATTTGACCTTTTACGGTTTTCTTTTCCCTTTTACCTTTTAACTTTTATTTTGGGGGTCCTACCTTTTTCAGACTCCCTAGTGTTACTTTAACCTAGGGTGGTCGTACGATCACTATCATATATTGCCATACTGCGTTGGCAGTAGTATGGGATTTTACTACTCAATACATACAATGTGGCTGATAGCACAATTGTAATAATGGGTTAACCCATGGAGTCGGAGGGCACCCACCTTTGCTGTAGAAAACACGCTGATCGGTTCCCGGCACGACGCAGGTGTTACCGGTAAGCCTTTGCTGCAATATGCAGCAAGAACTTACCGCTATGGAGGAAAAGTGGCTCGGCCCGCAAGCCCTCTCCATGTACCGGGGACCTCCGACGTTGAACTTACTATTACGTCCACATGTCGGGAAGGGGTTAAATACCCCTGATCTGTTTTACATAATTACACCTTGTACCAATGTTTTTAGAGTGTGGCTCATACACCGCATTTTTGGGGAATGCATTTTCATGCTATGATGCTTTGCCTGCTTTGGAAAGTGTTTTTCTCCAAAGCTGGACAGTGTATCAGCAGTTGTTAAGGCCCGTTCCCCCCACTTGCGAGTGTGGATGCCATTACCTTGCACACACTCGCACGCGTTCCTGCTGCCGGGCCCGGACGCTGCACACCGGACTGAACTCAAGCATGTTCATTTTCAGTTCCGGGTTTACAGCATTCCGGGCCGGTAAAGCAGCATTCGTTTGCTGGTGGATGTCGGAAGGATGTCATCACACTCGGCAGTTGGGAATGGCCTACTTTCACACAAGTGGCCCATGGGTCGATGCACAACTGGTATCACTCCACAGTTAGGTTTGGTATTTTGTAGTACAAATACCTACTCAATTTATAATACTATTATTGTTGCCAGGTTTAATTTGTCTTTTTTATTTGGAAAAAGTAGGGGGCATGTTAAAGGGTTTGTCTAGTTTTAATTAGCAATTGTTTGGATAATGAAATGTTTATACAAGTGTTCCATCAATATACGTTTTTCTTCTCTCTCTTCCCCTGTAATTCTCAAATTTTTGCTCTGTTTTGCTTCATTTTAAGAAACTTTATGGTTTTTTTCTAGAGATGAGGCGAGCACTAAAGCTCGGGTGCTCGTTACGTCGAGCCGAACATTTTACACGACTGCTCGAGTGCCTCGTTATTCGAGAACGAGCCCCATTGGAAGTCAATGGGAGAACCCGAGCATTTTTCAAAGGGAACCAGGTTAGGATATAAATGTGTTAATTTAATTGAAAAAAGTCTTGCTGATAATTTGCAACCATCTGCGAGCTTTCGTCACTGTTCCGGTCGTATATTATCTCCCGACAAGTTAAGCAGATGTAAGAACAGTGAAGATAGAATAAAAACTGTGACCACAGTGAACACAGTAGAACCACAGGATCAGTTAATAAATAAAAACCGTGCAGAACACGCCGAATAGATTACAGATGTCGGCACATCGCTTTACTGTTCGGGAGATATACGAGCGGAACGCCGCGAACACAAATAGCATGTGAAGAACATTATATGTGTGTGGAGAACACCATTTGCAGAGTTTAAATACATCTGCAATGTGTTCTTCACACATATATATTGTTCTTCAATATATTTTGTTATCGCGCCGTTTACCGCTATCTCCCGACAAGTCAGCAGATGTGCCGAACATCTGTTAATCTATGCACTGGTTCGCACTGTGTTTTATCTTTTCAAATGATCCTGTTTCACTGTTTTTATTCTATTCTTCATTGTTCTGCCACGTGTTTTTTTTAATTAAATGCCGGATCTCGAGAGGGAAATACTCGTCCGAGCCACGGAAGGGCCGTCTCGAGTACCTAATGCTCGACGAGCATTCAAGCTCGTACGAGCATGTTCGCTCATCTCTATTATTTTTCCTTTCCATGTATGTGATCTCACACGGTGCGAGGCTCACTTAATACACTGGTCATGTGATATCTCAGGTGCCGTGGCTGCAATAATCCGTGATCCATGTGAGTGTCACCCAGGTGCACAGATTGTTATATGAAAATGTCACAGTATATGCGGTTCATATTTAGTCCCTGAGTCATGTAATGTACACAAGGACAAACGGCTTCATTAATCCTTATTATGTGATGTCACAAGGTGCACGAACTTGTTGTATCACAGCTTTCGATTTACTGTAAAGAGCCATATCACACTGTGTGATATCACAACGGCCCAGGGATGAATAAACTTCATTTGAACGACAGAAGCAGAGAACGATCTATTAGGAAACGGATTAAAAAAAGGGTATATTGGAAACTTGTATACAGTTATATGACCAAGATAATCACTGTATACTAGCGCTCCTTTTGTGTTGTATTATGCTTCACTGGTTTACAGTTCAATTGTGGTGGAGTTATAAAAGATGGTAGCATTCATTGTGCGACGAAAGTGGAGCTTTTTACTATGCTTATTGATTTTACTTAGGCTTGAGCAATATTAAAGGGTTGTCTTGAGTTAGACCAGGGACACACACGCTTTAAGAAGAAAACTCGTCCATGTGTCGCTCGGCGACATAAGTAATTTTACTGAGGATTTCACAAGAGAGGATTTATCATTAAGGCATACTTTTGAGCAGTTGTCAATGGGTGTGACTGTGCATTTCCAACAGTCCGATTTAGTTCAGTGTCAGGGACAGGTGTGTAGTGCGAATTCACACACACAGTGGGTGTCGGTATACAGCACTCCAAAAGTTGCTCGTTACACGCTCGTCAGTGGCGTCGGTATACACGCGCCTCCGCCAGTGGCGTACGGTACAGAGGCCTCGCCCACAGTGGCGTCGGTATACAGCCCTCGCCACAGCCCTGTAAGGCTTTGCGGGCTCTTATGTACATGACGCCTCGCCAAAGCTGGCGTCGGTTATTTACGATGCGCCTCGCCAAAGTGGCGTCTCGGTTATACAGCGCGCCAGTGCGTCTATACCGCCTCCCCACGTGGGCTCGGTATACACACGCCCTCCACCAGCACCAGTGTGATGTTACTCTTTTATTAATGGTTTCAATGGTTAATATTAGGATTATCTCTGCACATAATGCAATCTTAAATGCGGAGATGACTGTGCCGGAACGATTTGCCCATCAAAATCTGAATCCAGTGGGCCCTCCATATCTATTCCTCTGGTGGGCCCACAGGGTAACCGGCAGCCACAGTGAGTGGGATCAGAGAAGGCCAAAAACTGGCAGATAGTGGAGGGCGAGATCAAACGTGCATTCTCCATCAGATTCTTCTCCTGGCAGATAAGGCATAATGAATCTCCCCCAATGTTTTTCCCAATATAACCATCCCTTTGTTTAAAAAATACATAATGGAAAAAGAGTGTGTGAAACTTATTATTACCCCTATAAGGCTTTTTAACATTTTGGTCACTAAGGAAGCTTATGCTGATATTCTACACATTCCCCTATTACACCTTTAAAACAATTGTGGATATTGAGTCCCTTTAGATGCAGAAGAATGACTGTTGAGGTGGTGTCCTGTCTCTTCAGGAATCGAACACCATACATACTATCGGTATGCCATTTACTTGCTCAATCACTGTAAGCCTATTGATCGAATTTATGAACAGCAGAACTAGCACAGTTAAGTTATAAAGGCCCCCATGAAGATTAAAAGACTGTAACAGAAATTAAAAAAAGTAGCTACATGAAAAAATGGTAAACACAACTACTATATGTGGGTGTATAACCATTTCCATTAAGACCTCTGTCTAGAAAGGGGTACAGTTAAATTATTCCCACGGTGGAAAACATGGTAATTTAGATTTTGCCCCCCCCCAAAAAAAAACCTAAAAAGCTAATAAATAAAGCCTTATGTGCTCCACCAGAACAGCAGAAATGAAAACCTCCAAGGTTCAAATGATATGCACATTTGTTCCAACAGTTAGTTATAGGGGCATCCCACGAAGCACAGTTTATTAAATGTAATCTCAGGGATAACAAAATACACATATCCCTATTCACTGGTTATAATTAAAACTACAGCATTTCACAGATATTAATTTCAGCCTGTCTCTATACCGTCACTGGTGTCAACAATTTTCAGTTGCCCCTAGGGACACGACCCTGTAAACTTTAGAACTAGGCTCAGGGCCGCCATCTCTGGATTTTCTGTTGTGACGGCTGTGCCGCTAGTTTTTCTGCTCTCTCTGTTCCCTGCACTCTAGCCCCACGCCCCCCTGAGTCTTAGGACGGTAGCTCCAACACTACCTCACTTCCTGTCAGCATAACAAACATCCAGGAGGGAGAGAAGCTGCAAGTAGTTTACAGCAAAGATAAGTTTCTTTTCAGGGGGAAGCAAAACAGACAGATATGTAGCCGAACTGACAGTGTGTTGTAATAGCATCTCATGAATTTCACTCTGATCTGTTCACTCTCTTTCTATGTGTCAGATACTAGTACAAGTCAGAAGGTAAAATGACCAGGTTCCGTGATATCAAACCCAATTGTCAAGCACATTATAACTAGATAGGGATCATGGTGTCTGCTTAGAGAGTCCCCGCCCCACACCTGGAAATTTTTGCACTGACCACCAGGGGGGGAGGATAGAGCTAATACAGCAAATAAAAAATGAGTAAAAATTGTACAGTAGGGGTTAGTAAGGTTAGGTCTTTATGTGAAAAAAAATCAACAGTGGATTTGAGATTTGAGGAATTTTCTCTTTTTCGAAAATCCCTTAAGCTTAAGAAAAAACTATCAAAATTTGTTTATTGAGTGCAAAACAAATGCAAATAAATAATGTAAAAACAAACCTGAGAGCAATAGCCATTTTTTCTTCTATTTCTCTCAGAAAGTAGCTTCAAAAAATGTATATATAATATCAGCTATGCTAAATTTTTTGTGTTTACCAAAAGCTGCAGCTTTTATTATTCCGGGGCTCTTATTTTTTTGCAAGAAAATTATTACTTTATAAATAATTTGTGGGGGTGCCTACTTATACAGATTAAAGGGAAACCTCTCATGCAAATAACCCCCCCTAAACGAAAATATATGTTCATATAAACTGCCATTAGAGAGGCATTGCCTTTCCCTTCATTGTCCCTCTCCATGCCTGTAAACTAAGCAATGAGTCCTAAAGATGTATGCAAAATGACCCTGTGAACATGTCCAATGAAGCATTAGCATATTCCAAGGCTGATCCACTCTATCATGAGTGGGAGGCAACAGCCGCAACCCCCAGTTCTGAACTGACAGCCTGTAGTTAATGAAGTGAGGATCTTATAATGAGTGCCTCCTGGTGCTGGGGCACACGCCCCCGCCGCCTGTGTGGTGGTGGTGTGTGTGTGTATATAGTGAAGATACAGCAGCTCCAGGCAGCCATATTTATAGGAGAAACATGCAGGGTATCTGTGTAGTGATTGTCGTTGCCTCTCACCTTGTATATGAGGAGGATGCAGCATGCCAGCAGATACAGCCACCACACACTAGCCATGCTTTTTACTAAACTTACACACAGACATGAGCAGGGGGGAGGAGGGGCCAGGCGGTGACAGGGGGTCGGACTGCATCACGCCCGACCATGCTGACAGCCTTCATTTATAGATAAATAATAATGATGTTATAATGAATAATGTCTGAAATAAACTGAGATAAAGGCTGGGAGCGGGATCCCTGTGAGTGCCTCCCAAACAGGTAGAGGTGACAGGACTAGTGGCAGAGGACCTGTAATGTACAGGGTCCTTTAATAAATCTTGGGGAAGAAGGGCAAAAAAACCCCATTAATTCTGGCCATTTTTATTATGAATTTTAAACTTTGGTCTATACATTATACAGGCACAAATAATGCAACCTTAATTCTGAAGGTAAGTAAAACATTAGACAAAATTATTAAATTCTTACTGTTTATTGTTTTTAAAATGTTTTGCCACCTTCTATTCAAAAAAACATTCTGTTCATTAAACCATCTTCCAAAAGACATAGAATGGGTCCTTTATCTTTAGTCATGGAGACCAAAAAGGCACAAACAATAAGGGAAAAAACAGAAAAAACCAAGAAAAATGACCACATAACCTTTTAACTTTTTTTTCCAATCAACTTGCTAAAGTTAATCGGTCCTTTGTTTTTAGTGGGACAGCCCCATAATTTCTAACCTGCACATTCTAGGATAAGGACTGACAATTTTTCCCAAGCAGGATACATTAATGGATTTGGGGGTATATTTATTGGCCAATACCAAATATAAGTGTTTTTTTATTAATATATTTATTTATTTTTTTAATAAGGGCATTTGGGCGGACTAAAAAACAATTCTAACCTACCATTAATAAAAACGGCTTTTTCAATAAACTGTGTAGGGATCATAATGGCCTTACCAGCACACCACTGACAAGCACCTATCATATTTACATAAATAGTATGGTGGAAAAGACACATGCCCATCAGGGTCCTTACTTAACAAAAATTAAAATGATCTCCATTAGGCCCTGTACTATTGCCCCTTCCCAAGTCCCCTTACATGCAGAAAAGCTTTTTACTTACTTTCAGTGTTCAGGAACCTCTTAAAGATGCCATAATCTGTACCAACAGTTGCATCAAAGCCTTAAAAGTCTGGTATCCAGTTCTGGCTAGGCCCTTGTTCTGATCACAGGGATACAAAACAACTCCTTCATATTCCCGTGACTTTTATAACAAAATGTGAGATGAATCCGGCATTTCTTGTCCCATTCTTTAGAGTTCCAGCTAAAAATTTTAGGTAAGATCCAGATTTCTTTTTATTTTTGGTTTGAGGGCTATTCAAATTTTAACATAGTTTTGTAGATTTGGTGGATTGAAAACTGTCTATATAAAGACCCTATTTAAAATAATAGTGCATTTTCTAAAGCTGCATTCCTTCTTTAATTTGTTTTGAGGCTTCATGAAGTTGGGCCTGAAGTGGATTAACAGGGTGAGCGGGGTTAGATAAATTAGTCGACAGTCTATAGACTGGGTGGGGGGCTCTAAATGTGTTTTTTATACATTGGTAGGCTGGATCTTTAATATTTTGGTTAAGTCACCAACTTGGATAAGTTCAAGTTTAATTGGTTCTGCATATTGGTAGATCAATATTAAAGTTGCGTACACGTGCATCAATAAACCCATGAAATGCATAGTGGTATTTATCAAGAGTTCATCCATTGTTAGGAAGAAAACATTGCCCTATATTTCTGTGTACGTCAAATAGCATAAACAGGTTTCCCGTTCCGCTGTACAATAAAATTGTTAAAAGCTAATATAGCATGCTTTTATGATTGGTGCCATTTTGTCTAACGCTTTATCAGCTTCTTTTCAAATGGGTATCAATATGATCTGTAACTGTTAATGTACTAAACAAGCAAAGTACATGTACACTAATATGTGTAATCTCTTTAAAGTGGGAACGCAGTTCCAACCCTATGACACAGCAGTAAGCAATATAATTGGTTCTAATAATATATACGCTACAGGAACGATTGGATTAAATATAACTGCAGAAATAAAAAAAAACATATTCTCTATCAGTGAGTTTCTGTCCTTTTTTTGGGCTGTTGTTCATACATGCCTGTGGGACTGAGCTTTGCATTGTTCACCAAAGGGACACATATCGGCATTAGATGTGCCGGTTGTTGCTAAATGTATAGGACTTATCACAGACTTAAGCTTTTGATTGCGCAGCAGGGCACCTCACTTCTATTGTTTTCATATGTTTATTGTATTAATCCTGGTATTTTCCTTGGTTTGTTAAAATATGAAGCACTATTCTTTATCAATAAAGATGTTGTATTTTATGTTTTATTGGACTTTTAGGCATTAACACTCCTGTGCCCAAGATTACATTTTTTACGTTATAATTTTCTGTGCAAAAATGTATCCATAACCAAGTATGGCACACAACATTCAGCTTACATTGTTTACCTGTACACATTTCTACATGGCTATAACCAATAAGGAGTTGTTACAAAAAGCTTGTGATTTATAAGGTTAGTGCAACCATAAAGATCTATTAGCGGTCATTAAGAATAAATAGATACTTGTGAATTATGAAATGGTTGTTAGCTGAGTGCATTTTGGGAGTTTTTAAAATACTGGCAAACCTATTACACACCGCTAAATCGAAAAATATGACACTGCAAAACACAGGGTAAATATGCAGGAATATGTCAGATAAAATCTGAAACATTTACTATATGTGTTGGAAATTCTATGTGCAAAATGTAACATGCCTTCTTGACATTACGCAAGGATTGTTGTGAATAATTTATATGTTAACAACCCACACCAAGACCTCAAAACAACACTATGAGACAAAACAAAATAGGTTTACATTTACACAAATATCAGATCCTGATACTTTTGGAATATATGGACAGTTTCTTCTTGATGCTTTGTTATGAAATAAGGTTAATACTGATATGTTTAGATTAAAAACTGGACCTAAAATTCCTTTTCCAAAAAACCTGTATTTAAATATATGCATATTCTATGTACATATCAATATTACTAACTCAACCTGCATATATTATAATACGTAATAGAATACATGAAAACACTTCTGACCACTGCAAGTAAAATTAATGTTTACCATTGGAAGTTTCAAGATGATCCTTTTCATAATGATATGCCAAGATCCTTCTTTGCCCAAAAATTAGAAGAAACTGAAAATTGTCACTTACCATACAATAATAACACAACAGCACTATCTTCTTACGAAACCAACTTATAACCATCTACAATTAACTTTGCCGCGGGCTTGGGCAACCTGGCATGGATGCTGAAATTGTCTTTGGAACAAATGGGTCTCAACTAGTACAGCGTTATTGTGGATGAGATATAGATTTTACTTTATATATTAAATAAATTTTTAAACTTTCTTTAAAATTTTCGAACCCCTTCCTAACTGGAAAACAAAGGTCAGATATCGTGGCTATCCATTTTTGTTTCGGTGAAAACGAGGCACACATATGAAATTCAGCACAAAATAGAATTTAAAAACAAAATATTGGAGCCAGAGGGGGTTATGTCTAGCCATGTGAGCAAGCACTATGAAAGTTTCGGTGTTATAAGAAACCTGTATTTTTTTTTAAATGAAACAAAATGCAATTCCACTTCTTTTAAGTCAAAAGTGAGATATTTTGAAACCGTAACCTGACATCTCTTGATTGGCAAGGTTCTCCTCAACATTATATCGCTGCAATGCATTCCGTTTGGCAAGCAGTCTTGCTGCATCTTTGTTTTCTTCCATGCATTACAGAGAATGTATACAGTTTGGTGTCCAATAAATGCCGTTGACTTTGGCCATTGCCGACGGTAACCCTGGTCATCATCGTGAGGATGAACCAACATTTTTTACGATCTCCTTAAGCAGGTAACTAAATTTAATTTCCTCTACTACAAAAGGAGAAGCATGATTTTTCGCAGATCAATTCTGATTATATATGTTGATATGTTGGGCAATAAAAGGGCCTATTCTGGTCCAAAGACTTTTTTTGAAACTCAGAGGTATAAACCATTTTGCTCCCCTGGGATCTGATTTGGAAGGTAGTCTCTCAAAGGTCTGCAACAACCACCTCCTGACTTCCTCGCGTTCGTCGCTGAGGTTTGTCTCATAGGAACCTTTTAAAGATTGAGATGAGAGAAAAGAAAGATCAAGAACCAGGATGTCTTTTAACCAATTTTAATCTTTCCTGGGGTCAATCTTACCTAAAAAATCGTTTGATAACAGGTTTCAAAAAAAAAGAATCGTTATAATGGGGACTAAAGGGGATAGGGGAAATGAGACCTTGTTACCTAATTATTTTCTTAATGAGAGCCTCCAACTTTTAAGCCTACCTGACTTTTTCTTCTTTCTGTCCCATGCTCATAGAGAGGGGCTTCAGAAGCACAGTGCCAGGGTTAGGAACGACCATTAAGAAGGCACTCACAGCTAAGGCAGAAGGCTTAGATTTCATGTGAAATTAAGATTGCTATGTGCGTTGGAATTGTAAAACATACACATAAGTGCCCCACAATTTCATTGTGAAGAGATATAAAAATAATTTCGTGAATGTCATAAAACATTGTTCTAATGGAGCCATAATGTGCAGCCAGCTGAACTGTTTGTAACAATAACAATGGCTGAGAGCGACCAGAAATTAAAGCTCCCACAGGGTGAATAGCCTGTATTTTAAAGCTGATGATGAGGTGAGCTACTAAAGGTAGTTAAGGAAAGTAGCATTTGAATTCTTTTTTAAGCAAATCTCACCCACAGTGGGGCCATTAAGATTTGTATTATATTAGTAAATGCTTATGAAACTGTTTAAATCCTATTTTCTCATTTTTAATGAAAAAGTAGCCGAATTAATAAATTAGGTTTCAAAATATATACGGCAAAAGAAGACTCGGCAGTACTGTACGGGCAGTTCGTTTTTCCTAGCGGTAAACCTGTTTTGTCCATTAATATTTGGAAAAAAGGAAAAAAAGGGAGATCTTTATTTATTTACAAAGAATTGCATACTGCCCATTAAAATAAAATTGTTGAACTATAATAATTAACATCTGAAATTTTGTTAGATCATATAGGAACATAAAAATATGAACACAGATTAAGAAAGGCAATACACTTGTTTTATAAAGACAAAACAAAAACAAGGCGGGGGAAAGGGGGTGGGAAGGGAGGCAGTGGTAAAAGCAATAGTAAATGAGGGTCATAGTAGATAGCAGGAAAAAACATAATCTATACACAAGCATGTGTTGGGGGTGTGAATGTTTGTTTCTCAAAGGCATGCATTAGAGTTCAACAAAGTCGTTAGTCTGCAACTGTTGACTGACAGGCGGTTTGCTCAACTTTCCGTAGATCGAAAAATTTATTTGCCTAATACGTATCTGAAGCCTTTCTTCTAAGTAAATATATGTGTCATCGCTCCTGGAATATTCAAGTGTTGAGGAATGCGATTAACTCACATGGTTCCGCACTGCCAAGCATTTTTAGGAACGACAGAGAGAATACTCATGACTTTTCAATTTTCCTCCCAGAAAAAAGTCATCTTCGGCAAATTTTCTTATTCTTGCCCGTTGCGAAACAACGCAATATCTAACCTTGTCCAACTATTTTTTACATCTTTGTGTCACTCCCTAAAAATCCTGCCACAAATACTAGCCAGTTCCCCGCACAAAGACTAGGATATACTTACGTTTCAAAGGTAGGTGGACTTCCATATGTAATGAATTTCGTATGCAGTTCTCTTCTCCACCATCTCTTTCAAACTCTTCTGTCCTCCGGGTCTTCTTTACAGAGGAAGAAGTTGTCCCTGTGTTAGCATCCTATCTGGCTACCTATTGCTCTCTTGATCCCACTCCCTCCCACTTTTTGTCTCTGATTTGCTGTCCACTTACTTGTAACTCCTCCCTCACGTTGTGTTAACTTTTTGTACCTGCTTCCAAACATAACTGTTAACACACCTGAAAATAATTGAGTTTTATGGCTCCTCCTTGTCTGAACTGTTTCCCAGGTATTTCAGTCTACAAATAGGACAAAAAAGAAAAAGGGTTAAACAAATTTTTGTCCTTTGCCCCATTTCCTTCATAGTTTGTGGCAGGTTGTCTGTCTGTCCTTTCATTTTTTTTAAAGTAATATGCAATTAAATAACAAATTATATTATTTTTGATTAAACTCCACTACATTATATAGATTAATATAAGGAAACTGCTATAAAAATAAGTGGTTTCAGAAGTAAATTAATGTAATTTAAGTATGTACGTTTTATATATAATTCCTAAACTTTTTTTAGGAGTTTGGTAATTTACTAAAATTTACGGGTGAAAAAAACACATTTCAGAATGACAAACAAAAAAAATTAGCCAGATCAAACCTTTAAATTTTTAACACACTCTAATTCAACTTTTCATATAGTGGTTGTGTATATATATTATATATATTATATATATATCTATATATATATTGAGGAACTGCAGGGTCCACAGAGCTGGCCCTCAAAGGTACCGACGAAAGAGGAGTTTGGAAGATTCCAGGGCCCTCCATCCTCAAATGGCCCCCCACCTTCTGTGGAGGAACATTGCTACAACTGGTACAGTAGTTAATATGTGCCGGCAGGGCTGAAACCGGGAAACTTCTGAGACTTCCTGTCAGCCTCTGCAGCTGCTTGTTCTGCCTTAAAATGGCATAGAAAACACCAAGGTCCTCACCCACCTTGCTTCTACCTCAAATGCCAGTCACAGGAGCAGGGCACTGGTGAGATAAAGCAGTGGGCTCCATAGGGGATGGCAGCAGCCTCTGTCCCTGCCAGCAACACTGCAGATTTCCCACATCACAGTCTTCCCCCAGAAACAGTAAGTGAGTTTCTGTGTGAAGTTTTGAACACCAAAATGTACATCTTATACATGAAATATACTTGTATAAACTGTGTGTATATGTGCATCTTTGTATGTATACATGTGGCTCCATAGTCCTAAGAAAGTATCTATATCTATTATTATACTGTTATTTCCTAATTAATTGTATTACCTTTTCAGGCTGGAAAAAGATACATTTGCATTTGAAATGCAATGAAAAAATACATGCATTTTATACCACAACTCATATGAATATTTTCAGATGTATTTTTGCTTGATGTGTTAGTAATGCATTTCAAAACTAGTGCATCTTGTGAATCTCGCCTTTAACCCCTTCCCGCCGCAGCCCTGTTTCGTTTTTGCGTTTTCATTTTTCACTCCCCACATTCAAAAATCTGTAACTTTTTTATTTTTCCATGTACAGAGCTGTGTGATGGCTTATTTTCTGTGTAACGAATTACTCGTCTGCTCCCATGACTTCCAGGATATGGTGTAGATCGCCCATTAGTCCATCCGCCTCTTACACTGCGAAGAAGGCGTGCCTTCCGGATCTCCCGGCATTAGTCAATATCCGAACGCCTGCACTCGGCGAGGTCTTAGAACATCGTCTATGTTCAGTCCAGCTTTATCTAGCCCTATATTTTGCGCTTGCAGAATCTGTGTGATGCCAATAGGTAATAGGACATCACACTTATTCTTAGTCATTTCTTGCATTATTGCCTATTTTGCTGCTGTAATTTTAATACCTAAACTTTGCCCGCTGTTCACTATCCTGCTCTCCCTCGCCTCACGTGATATCACAGCCCTGCCGCCGAACCCTATTATAGTCGCCTGGTCATGTGCCATTGTCACACAGGCTGCCCACAGCTGTTTAATCCGCGTAACGCGTCAAGGTAGATGTCAGAACAGTGCACGGATTGCTTGTATAATACCACAGCTTACTGATAATGTAAAGCAGCCCAAGTACCTCGATGGGATATCACAACCAGGGATTGAAAACTTCTTTGACCACCGATACAGCAAGGAAGAGGACTATTAGATCGTAAAAAGTAGTATTGAATTATACGAGAATTATATGACCATAATAATCACATGTATACTCAGCCTTTGGGTATTGTATTTGCCTTCTGGTTACCAGTTCATTTGTGGGAAGTATAGATGATCGGTACCAGCAGATTCTTATATTGTGCACTTGACAAGTGACGCTTTAGATTTATCTGTTATTTTAGTATTACTTAGGCTGAGCATTTAAGGATGTCTGAGTACCCAGCGCACACACATGCTTAAAATGAAGAAACTCTTCATGTGCTGCACGAGCAAATATAAGATATTATGTTATGAAGGTTATCTCAGCACATTGAGGCCTCGTAATGATTGCTATTAGGCCAGAGATTTTGAGCCAGTTGTTATGTGTCTAAGACTGGCAGCGCTTATCAACTAGATCGGATTTATAGTCCAGGGTATGGTGTGCAGCCATCACACTGAATGCATTGCCTGGGTTCCGCTGTGTGCTGTTAGCGGCTTTTGATGCATATCCACTGGCTTCAGCCTTGAATTACAATAGCAGGTACATTGCGCTTTCCCCCCCCACTGCACCACCCATCTTAGCTAGGATTGTTTGCAACCTCGCCCACGCCGTGCGAGCTTGGTAGGAGCCCAGCCCACCTCCGCACGTCGGCCAGCTGCAAGATATTGCAGCAGAACTCTGCACAATTGTTACTCCCAGAGACGAAAGGGTGCAGACGGTATGCAGCCCCCCACACACTGTATTAGCTGCTCTTACCCTGTGCGCCTACATGCACACTACAGAGTTCCTGACAGGTCCAGAACAGTTGCCTGCAGTATAGCGTTATCTCGCGGGAGGGCAATATAAGAAATAGATAAAGGGCCATAAAATAAAACACCTTATGACTCGATTATCTGCCATGGTTGCATTTTAATAGTGCAAATGTATAGCCTGTTATTAGTGGTTTTCAATTGGTACGAATCTTAGCGATAGTCTCGCAATAAGCAATCAATGCGCCGATGATGTATGATGTGTAGGAAAGCAGGTTGCATTCTCAAATCATGATCAGGGAGCCCTCCCATAATCTATTACTCTGGTGGGCTCACACTGCTTACCCAGAGTCCGACACTGCCCTACGCTGTACATGTTTATTCTATGTATACGTATTGAATGAGAGTGTATTGCTTTGTAGTTGATATGGTTGGCTGATAAAAACACCCATCCCCCACACTGCTTAAAGCGTATTTCAACACAGTCTCATTGCGCACTATAACACGCTTAAAATAAAGTAGCTCAACATCTATGTATTCCCACAAATACAGTAGGAGTTACTCACGATCATTACTGCAAATATTTATGCAGTAACCGGCACCATGGCCATCTACACTCTGCCACAAGAGATGAGGGCCCACCGCACCGCCGCCGCTATGGGTACAGGTCGCGCCCCATAGTGATTTCAGAAATAATGTATTAAACCATCTGATCAACATGGTATGACGAGTTTTGTACACTCGTGACAATAGAAGAGTGGGTGACCCAAAGTACCATATATTCAACATAAAGTTGTCAGTGAAACACATGTCGGGAGCAGTGCTCCAGGGTCTGCGCCTACAATCATGAATCTGGCAACCTACTTCACAGACTAAATGCACGCTGTTGACCATTTGCATTCTTTTGAAGTTAAATGAGTGCGGCCCAAGTCTCTAAGGTGGAACCTTCCTGAGGGAGACAACGATCAAAAGCACTCCTTGTTTAATAGCTGATGTAAAGGATTACTATAATGCCTCAACTTCCTATTAAAGGCATAGAAAGCCACTGGCTGGTGTAAATGATCTTTCTTGCATGATAATAGGTCATTAGTAATATATTTATATATTGACACCTATTCTGAACATGTATATACTGTGTTGATTATTTTATTAAGTATTATTAGAATGATCTGGCGAGAAATCTAGTTAGGAAGTGTACACCCCTATTTTTCCTGTGGCATTGCGCGCTGAACTGGCTTAGGCTTGCCCAAGAAACTTGGCAACGAGATATGTATTGATTGAGAACGACACAGTGCGAAGAAAGCAGATGTTATTGAAGAAGATTTCTGATACAGATGCAGTGACAGCTACTGCGCAGACAGTATTCCTCAAACCATGACACTTACTTCACCACCTTTAACTGACTTTCCCAGTACAGATATTCAGGTCTGTTCCAGTTATGTCTATCATAAAATGCAACTAGATAGAGACATTTCCTACATACGTGATCCTCAGCAAACAGTGAGGTATAGCCATATGCGAGCGGAGGGTTGGTTAAATGCCCACCCTCTTAACGTTTTTTGGGACTAACACTGTATGATGGAGACAGATCACTTCATCTAGCTGATGCTGCCGGGTGAAAATGAACTTGAAATTCCTGCTGCATGGGTGAAATGATTCCCTATGGAGAATATCCTATTATACTATCAACACTTGCAATTTTGTCTTCCAGCAAGAGTGTCGAAAGCCAGCCTATCTTACGAGCGCCTCAAATGCGTTGCCTGATGTTGCCAATGTTGCCAATATCTCGTAAATCAGACTTGGAACGACAACAAATCTACTCTTTGCGATGAGTGATAGGGTGCACCCCTTTGGACCTTCATCTCGGACAACTAGCTGCCGAAATATTTTTCAGTCACTTGGAACAGCACACCATTTTTGCAAAGTCAGTGAATGTAAACCTGGACGAGAAGTATGTTCCTAGCATAAATAGGGCTTTGTTCTGGGATTTGTTAGATAATAAAGTTAGACTAGATCAATATGAACTATGAGAAACACGAATAACTTAGTCGATGCGAGACCTACATGTATGCAGTACAATCAGATTTTTGCAGGTGAGTTTGAGGTACATTTGTCATTAGCCAGGCTGATAAGACAGTAGCATGTAAATGAGATGAAGATTCCATTGTTAGTGAAGGGCGGGGTGCATGGCATGTTTTTAACATATTCATTTACCTGTTCAGATCATAGAGGAGATTTTGCACTGATTACTTAGGCTGTTAACATTGTCATTTTGTAACTTTCCCGTACTAAACAAGGTAGATTATAAATATATGTAGTTACACATAATTTGTACTATTAAGTCCGAAAACCTACTCACTGCTACGATGAGTAGGTAGATAGATGTAAAGCAGCTGCCCGGCACTTCTAGTATGCTGGTGAGTGCTGACCGGAGCTACTTTGCAGTGTTTTAAAATCTACTGAGTATTACTCCGCGTTTAAACTCATATTGATTTTACTAGACCGCAAGTAGCCTTCGGAGCAGCGGACTGCGCGTGACCGATGTGGCTGGGCTCCCATCCATAGCGAGGAGTGAAGGAGGGAGTCACGCAGCGCCCGTAAGCATTACCTCGGGCTGTCATTGAATAGTTGCCTGCTATTGAGACACGCGATTAATCTTGGTGAGATATATATAGCGCCGCCTTAAAACAACTAGCAAAAGGTCATCTCGGGCACCAGGCACTGAGCTGGTGCCCGGTATAGGTATGTGTGAGCATCTAAATACCTAGCCATCAAGTACGGCGTAGGTTTCTGCGTAACATACTGCTCAACAGGCCTATGCCTTGCTAATCCTGACAAATCTCTTCTCATGCCCCCCTTGTTCCGGATGTGTAGATGCGTTTGAAAATGCCATGGCATTATCTGCCTGTGAGAATTCTTGCCCTCCGCTGGTAGGATCTCTAAGTTATTGATAATTGATTCTTCTGCCCCAATCTATCGCAATTTACCATATCATATCGAGTATAGGCCTAGTTTTCTAGCCAACACAAATATAGATAATGTTGCTGAAAACCCAAACGTCGGCTTATATATCGAGTAATAATTAAAATAAGTTTTTGTGCGCTAAATTAAGGCGCCTCCTTATGTTTTATTGGTCTTCTTACCGCACACTTAGCTGTCGGCTTGATAATACTCGGAGTTATATACGCGCCATACATTTTATCTGAGGTTTACGAATGTAACAATTTATGAAATAAGCCTTACAATCCATACTATTATTACTCATGTTAATTATATATTCACTATAGTGGAACTACACCGATTACACTTTTAGCGAAAATTTTTATGCTCCTCTAATATTTGACCTTCAGTTCCTGTCTACGGAAACGACATATTTGCTACAAGCTTCTATGACCAACGCACTTGTACATAAATCACGTCAAATTACATGTAGAAATGACATATTGGTAGTCTTTGTCGTGTCTTTAGTCGGGTTCATTGTGCAGATAGGCTGACGCGCACGAATCCCTGGGCATATTGATACGATAATAAAAAACAAAATTAGATACTGTTACTTTATATCAGTCTAATTGTAAGTTGTACATAATAGAATTAGTTTTATCGATATATAAAACTAGACATTGTATTTGCTCCTTCAGGATAAACATCTACGAATAAGCATCAAAGACTAATCCAGAGCCATGATGACTTGCCAGGATTATATGAAATTTTCATAGGAGATGCGTAAAATGATCTAGAGTTCGTCATTCTAGAGCTAGCTCGCTTTTCTCCCGACGTTTTTTGTATTGCTTGCATATGATTTTAGGTCTTTGCGAGTCTATTATAAAATTAGCCAGATTCTGTATGCCGAGAACCGATGAATAATTGTACTGTTATAGTTCTGACATAGGCCGCCCTTTATGCCGAAGCTAGCTGCGTACTAAGCTGACTTTAAGTGCTAAGTTGGTTTGTTTTAATCGACAATTGTGCAAATAGAATTAGACCCGCCTACTTGATCACGTCTCTGAAAGCCATGACCTTGGAGATGACGTATCGAGGTTGGCTCATCTTAGCAGCCTTAGTAGCGTGAACCTACACTTTATAGACCCTTACTGCACCCACAATTAGTACCTTCAGCTAGCTCAGGGCATGAGATGAGGTTGCGAACCATATATTTCAATTATAACTATGAGAACCGCTGTATGGTAGAAAATGATTTATGTAGACGTTAGGGGCGTAATGTTAAAATCTGTCTTCGGCGGACCTTCTGATAAGAATGCGTAATGCTGCCGCGATCCATTGCCCGCGAATTGCGTGAAGGTCCTCGAAGCTCGATCCGGATATTTTACGATTTGGTGGCGGACTCGGCCGCCCTGCGCCAATGGTCGACTCGGTCCGCGACCGCCGACGCGGATGATGAAAAGGCGCTGGGATGCTGCGAGGGGTTGCGCCCAGGTAGACATGCCCGAATGACCGCACATAGGCTCGTGACGGCTCAACGGCATCCGGCTCGCTAGCCCTATGAATTGAGTGTATACGCGGAGAAGAGCGCTGAAAGTGTATCCGATTACCACGAGAGTCCCGTATGTACGCGCTTAGTCAGCATGAGCTAGCGTTGGATTAGTTCTGTTTGACGCCCCGCGCCGCATGACGACTTACAGAATAGCCCCAGCACCGAGAGACAGAATTTTACGTACCAATAATGAAAAGATGTTTCGACAAAGTACAGTGACAGAGTTTCTGGTTAAATTGCAAATTATAGGTTCGGCCCATCAGCTCATCCGAGCTAGCTCTTAAGTTATGGTATTTGCTTGTCAGTTTTCTTTGGGCCTAGAAGTGCGTCATTTATAAAGTGCCGTAGATGACCATTTACCTTTATATGCAGCCCAGACCATATTGGGTGGCCCAATAATCTCAAATTGGAAGAAGAAATGATACGTCTACATGAAAAATGCGGCTACAAAGCGTAGTAGAGATGATGAGGAGGACTGGAGCGGAGCTAACAGCATAAGCACCTGAAAGATATAACCTGTCATGATCAGCAAGATTAGCGGAAATGTGAGGCTAAGTAGTGTATGGCCTACAGTAGAATAATAAGTAGGTTCTTGGGCAAAGTGAGTGATAACTTTTTATAGGAGAGGAGGTACTATGGAACGACCAAAGACTAAGTTTTAGTGTGGGTGGTTAGAGCGAATGTCTGCTGAGGGTCTTTTTCGGTATTTGTATGTCGTGATATTAGTTGTGAATCTATGTTTTAGGAGGGGGTGGTTGAGCAGCACGTGACGGGTGGTATGTGTGACATGGTACTCCTAAGACGGCCTTAGTCTGAAAAGTACCTTGTGTGTGTGCGCCTATGCATATGTTTGTGTTGTTGAAGCCTCTAGGTAATAATTTTTTTTTTTTTTTTAAAACATATATTAAATATGTATTCAAAAAGTCTTATATCGTTAGTACTTTGTATATGTGATTCGGTTATGAAAACCAGACTTCCATAACGAATAGTCACGAGTTATATCAACACGTTTATCAATCTATTACAGCAGATAATAAAAACCTGCAATCAACGAATGGTTTAATCAAGGTTTACTATATGCGTGTAATCACACAGCGTTAATGCTGTAGCTTAAAGACACCCGTCATAGTACTCTGCTCACTATTTCTGTCACGCTCTACCTGTTGGAGGCATCACAGGGATCCCATCCCAGCCTTTACTAGTTATTTCATACATTAATTCATATTAAATCCTCTTATTTATTATATAAATGTAGGCTGGTCACATTGTCGAGGCCTTGATGTTACCCCTCCCCTCTATCCGTCTCCGCCTGCTCATGTCTGTGTGTAATGTATGTAAAGCATGGCTAGTGTGTGTGCTGTATCTGCTGACATGACTGCATCACCTATATCACATGTGAGCTCTAGCTCTGTATCATCTCCTATACACAAGCACACGTGGATGATAGTGGGCTGCCAGCTCAGCACAGAGGAAGCACATCATTATACCCTCTCATCATCTCCATACACTAAGGCTGTCAGTCAGCACTGGGGGTGGGCTGTCCTGCCCACTCATAATAGTGAACAGCTTGATATGTAATGCTTCATTGGACATTTCACAGGTCATTGCATACACTTTTAGGACCTCATTGCTTGGTTTACAGGCATGAGAGGGACAATAAGAGGATAGAGCAATGCTCTCTAATGGCAGTTTAGAAACTATATTTAGTTTAGGGGGCTTTTTTGCCGGACGGGTTCCTTTAATCCCTTAGGACACAGGTTAGTTGTAGAAAACACCAAGGTCCTCACCCACCTTGCTTCTACCTCAAATGCCAGTCACAGGAGCAGGGCACTGGTAAGATAAAGCAGTGGGCTCCACAAGGGATGGCAGCAGCCTCTGTCCCTGCCAGCAACACACTGTAGCAAAGCTGCAGATTTCCCACATCACAGTCTTCCCCCAGAAACAGTAAGTGAGGTCTGTGTGAAGTTTTGGACACCATAATGTACACCTTATACATGAAATATACTTGTATAAACTGTGTGTATATGTGCATTTTCGTATGTATACATGTGGCTCCATAGTCCTAAGAAAGCATCTATATCTATTATTATACTGTTATTTCCTGATTATTATATTGAATTACCTTTTCAGGCTGGAAAAAAAAGATACATTTGCAAAACATTAAAAAATGCATCAGGAAAAAAATATATGCATTTTATACCACAACTCATATGAATGTTTTCAGATGTATTTTTGCTTGATGTGTTAGTAATGCATTTCAAAACTAGTGCATCTTGTGAATCTCGCCTTTAAATACCCCTGATAATGTTTTACATAATTACAACCCTTTGTACCGAGTTTTAGAGTGTGCTCATACACCGCAATTTTGGGGATGCATTTTACATGCTATTATGCATTTGCCTGCTTTGAAAGCGTTTTTCTCCAAAGCTGGAAGTGTAAGCAGCAGGGTTAAGGCCCGTTCCCCACTTGCGAGTGTGATGCCATTACCTCGCATCACACTCGCAACGCGTTCTGCCGGGCCCGGACGCTGCACACCGGGACTGAACTCAGCATGTCATTTCAGTTCCGATTTACAGCATTCGGGCCGGGACGCAGCATGCGTTGCGAGTGTGATGCGAGGTAATGGCATTACACTCGCAAGTGGGGAACAGGCCTTACATTTCACAGCAAGTGCCATGTCGACCACACTGGTACCACTCCACAGTTAGGTTTGGTATTTTGTAGTAAAATACCTACTCAATTTATAATACTATTATGGTGCAGGTATTTGTCTTTTTTATTTGGAAAAAGGTAGGGGCATGTTAAAGGGTTTGTCTAGTTTTAGCAATTGTTTGGGATAATGAAATGTTATACAATGTTCCAATATACTTTCTCTAGTAATTTCTCAAAGTTTTGCTCTGTTTGCTGTCATTTTATAGGAAACTTTATGGTTTATTTCTAGAGATGAGCGAGCACTAAAATGCTCGGGTGCTCTCGGGGCTCGTTTACTGGAGCCGAACATTTCGATGCCTCGATGCTCGTTTGAGTAACGAGCCACCATGAATCATGGGAGAGACCCGAAGCATTTTTCAAAGGGACCATGGTCGCAGATAAAATGTCACAAAGGGACATGGTTCAGGAATAATTGTGTTATTAATTGAAATAATAAGTCTCTTGATATTGCAAAACACTCTGCGATCATTTCTACTGTTCAGCGCGTTATATATTATCCCGAGCAAGTTTAGAATGTAACGAACAGTGAAGAATAGAATAAAACTGGAACACAGTGAACACGTGAACACACGGATCATTTAGATAAAAAACAGTGCAGAACCACAGTGCAGAAAGATTGCAGATGTTCGGCCACATCTGCTTTACTGTCGGAGATACGCGCGGAACGGCGCGAACAAAATAGCATGTGAAGAACAATATATGTGTGTGAAGAACACATTGCAGATGTTAAATCATTGCACATGTGTTCTTCACACACTATATTGTGTCTTACATGCTATTTTGTTGCGCCGTTCCTGAGCGTATTCCCGAACAAGTAGAGGAATGGACTTAGCGAATCATCTGTAATCTATTCATGAAACTGTGTTCTGCACTGTGTTTTTATCTTAAATGATCCTGTGTTCACTGTTTTTATTCTATTCTTCATTGTTCTTCACTGTGTTTTTTAATTAAATGCTCGATCTCGAGCAGGGGAAATACTCGTCCGAGCAACGAGCCGTCTCGAGTACCCTAATGCTCGACCGAGCATCAAGCTCGGACGAGCATGTTCGCTCATCTCTATTTATTTCCTGTTCCCTGCTCATGTGATATCACAGGTGCGAGGCTCATTATATACCTGGTCATGTGATATCTCAGGTGCGTGGCTCAATATATCCTTGATCATGTGATGTCACACAGGTGCACAGATTGTTATATGATGTCACAAGTATGCGGTTCATTATATCCCTGGTCATGTAATGTCACACAGGTACACGGCTCATTATATCCTTAGTTATGTGATGTCACACAGGTGCACGACTTGTTGTAATACACAGCTCCGATTACTGTAAAGAGCCAATCACCTGTGTGATATCACACGGCCAGGGATGAAAACTTCATTTGAACGACAGCAAGCAGAGATCTATTAGGAACGGATAAAAAAGGTATATTGGAAAATTGTATACAGTTATATGACCAATAATAATCACATGTATACTCAGCCTTTTGTGTTGTATTATGCTTCCTGGTTACAGTTCATTTGTGGGGAGTATAAAAGATGGTAGCATTCATTTGTGCACGAAAGTGGACGCTTTTACTATATTATTGATTATTACTTAGGCTTGAGCAATATTAAAGGGATTGTCTGAGTTAGACCAGGGACACACACTGCTTAAATGAAGAAACTCTTCCATGTGCTGCGACAAATAAGTAATTATTACTGAGGATTTCACACAGAGAGATTTATCATTAAGGCAGACTTTTGAGCAGTTGTCAATGTGTTAGACTGGCAGTTTCCAACAGTCGGATTTATAGTCCAGTGTATGTGCAGTGTGAGTGCGCATTCACACCACAGTGGTGTCGGTATACAGCACCTCCCCACAGTGGCGTCGGTATACAGCGCCTCGCTCAGTGGCGTCGGTATACAGCGCCTCGCCACAGTGGCGTCGGTATACAGCGCCTCGCCACAGTGCGTCGGTTAGACAGCGCTCGACACGTGGCGTCGGTATACAGCGCCTCGCCACAGTGGCGTCGGTATACAGCGCCTCGCCACAGTGGCGTCGGTATACAGCGCCTCCCCACAGTGGCGTCGGTATACAGCCCCTCACCACAGTGAGGTAAGCCTTTTATAGTGGTTTTAATGGTAATATTAGGATAGCTGCACATAATGCACATCTTAATGCGGATGATGTGCCGGAAGATTTGCATCAAAATCTGATCCAGTGGGCCCTCCATATCTATTCCTCTGGTGGGCCCAAGGTAACCCAGTCCGACACTGAGTGTGGATCAGAGAAGGCCAAAAACTGGCAGTGAGGGCGAGATGCACGTGCCTTCTCCATCAGATATCTTCTCCTGGCAGATAAGGCATAATGAATCTCCCCCAATGTTTCCAATATAACCAATCCTTTGTTTAAAAAATAAGCATAATGGAAAGAAGTGTGTTGAACTTATTAGTTACCACCTATAAGGCTTTTTACATTGGTCACTAAAGAGCTTTATGCTGATATTCTACACATTCCCTATTACACCTTTAAAAAATTGGGATATTGAGCCCTTTAGATGCAGAAGTGACTGTTGGAGGGTGGTGTCTGTCTCTTTCAGGAATGAACACCATAAATACTATCGCGTATGCCATTACTTGCTATCAATGTATGCCTATTGATCGAATTTGAACAGCAGAACTAGCACAGTTAATTATACAAGGCCCCCATGAAGATTAAAAGTACTGTAAAAGAAGATTAAAAAAAAGTAGTACATGAAAAAATGGTAACAAAAATACATATATTGGGTGTATAACCATTTCCATTAAGACCTCTGCTATAACAGGGGTACATTAATTATTCCACACGGTAAACATGTAAAAATTTAGATTTTTGCCCCCCCCCAAAAAAAACCTAAAAAGCTAATAAAAAAGCCTTATGTGCTCCAGAACAGCAGAAATGAAAACCTCCAAGGTTCAAATGATATTCAATTGTTCCAAAGTAGTTATAGGGGCATTCCCACGAAGACAAGTTTCTTAAATGTACTCAGGATAACAAAATAACACATTCCCTAATTCACTGTTATTAATAAAACTACAGCATTTCACAGATATAATTTCAGCCTGTCTCTATACCAGTCCTGGTGTACACAATTTCAGTTGCCCCTAGACACGACCCTGTAACTTTAGACTTAGGCTCAGGGCCGCCATCTTGGATTTCTGTTTGACGGCTGTGCTGCTAAGTTTCTGTCTCTCTCTGTTCCCTGCACTCTAGCCCCGCCCCCCTGCAGTCTAGGACGTAGCTCACACTAACTCACTTCCTGTCAGCATACAACACATCCTAAGGAGAGAGAAGCTGCAAGTTTACAGCAAAGATAAGTTCTTTTCATGGGGAAGGAAAACAGACAGATATGTAGCAGAACTGACAGTGTGTAATAGGCATCTCATGGATCTCATCTCTGATCTGTCTCATCTCTCTTTCTATGTGTCAGATACTAGTACAATGTTCAGAAGGTAAATGACCAGTTCCGTGATAATCTAACCACATTGTCAGCACATATAACTAGAGGGATCATAATGTGTCTGCTTAGAGAGTCCCCGTCCACACCCTGGAATTTTGCACTGACCAGCCTAGGGAGTGATAGAAGCTAATACAGCAATAAAACTGAGTAAAATTGTACAGTAAGGGGTTAGAATGATCTTTATTGTGTAAAAATCACTAGTGGATTGAGATTTGAGAATTTTCTTTTGTCGAAATATCCCTTTAAGCTTAAGAAAAGCTATACAAATTTGTTATTGAGGCAAAAAAATGCATAAAGATGTAAAAACAAACTGAGAAATATCCATTTACTTCTATTCTCTCTCAGAAAGAGTTCAAAAAATGTATCAATCATATCAAGCTATGATCTAAATTTTGTGTTCCAAAAGCTGCAGCTTTTTTATTCCGAGGGCTTATTTTTTTGCAAGAGAAATTATACTTTATAATAATGATGTGGGGTGCCTATAACAGATTAAAGAGAACCCGTCATGCAAAATAACCCCCCTAAACTAAATATATTTTCATAAACTGCCATTAGAGAGCATTGCCTCTATCCCTTCATTGTCCCTCTCCATGCCTGTAAACCTAAGCAATGAGGTCCTAAAGATGTATGCAAATGACCTGTGAAATGTCCAATGAAGCATTAGCATATTCAAGCTGTCCACTCTATTCATGAGTGGGAGGCACAGCCGCACCCCCAGTGCATGACTGACAGCCTGTATAATGATGTGAGGCTGTATAATGATGTGCTTCCTGGTGCTGGTGGCCACGCCCCCTGCAGCCTGTGTGTGCATGTGTGTGTGTGTATATAGGAGAGATACAGCAGCTCCAGGCAGCCATATGTATAGGAGAACATGTCAGGTACTTGTGTAGCTGATGTCTGTGTCTCTCACCTGTATATTAGGAGGATGCAGCATGTCAGCAGATACAGCACACACACACTAGCCATGCTTTACTATACATTACACACAGACATGAGCAGGGGGAGGAGAGGGGAGGGGTAACAGGGGTGACATCACTGCCTCCGACCATGTGACCAGCCTATTTATATGATAAAGAATAGATGATTTATAATGAATAATGTATGAAATAACTAGGATAAAGGCTGGGATGGGATCCCTGTGAGCTGCTCCAACAGGTAGAGGTGACAGGACTAGTGGCAGAGACCTGATGACAGGTGTCCTTTAAATAAATATCTTTGGGGAAGAAGGGCAAAAAACCCCATTAATTCTGCCATTTTATTATGAATTTTAAACTTTGTGTCATTCATTATACAGCACAAATAATGCAACCTTAATTCTGAAGGTAAGTAAAAATTAGACAATATTAAATTTACATAATTGTTTAAAATGTTTTGCCAATGTTATTCAAAAAAACATTCTGTTCATTACCATCTTCCAAAAGACATAGGGGGTCCTTTATCATTAGTCTGAGACAAAAGGCACAAACAATAAGGGAAAAAAAAGAAAAAACCTAAGAAAAATGACCAGCATAACCTTTTTACTTTTTCCATCAACTTGGCTAATCGAGGTCTTGTTTTTTAGTGGGACAGCCCATAATTTCTAACTGCACCATTCTAGGATAAGGACTGACATTTTCCAAGCAGGATACATAATGGATTTGGGTAATATTTCATTGGCAATACCAAATATATAATGTTTTTATTATTAATATTATTTATTTATTTTTTAATAAGGGATTTTGGGCGGACTAAAACATTCTAACTACACATAATAAAACGCTTCAATACTGTTTTAGTACATAATGGCTGTCAGCATACCACTGACAAGCAGCCTATCATAGTTACATAAATAGTATGGTGGAAAAAAGACACATGCCCATCAGGTCCATTACTTAACAAAAGATTAAAAATGATCTCCATTAGGCCCTTGTATTATTCCCCTCCCCAGTCTTAATGCAGAAAAGCTTTTACTTTCAGTTTCAGGAACCTCTTAGATGCCATAATCTGTACCAACAGTTGCATCAAAGCGCTTGAAAAGCTGGATACCAGTTACTGCTAGGCCCTTGTTCTGATCACAGGGATACAAAACAACTCCTTCATATTCCCTGACTTTTAAAAAATGATGAGATGATCCTGCATTTCTTGTCCCATTCTTTAGAGTTCAGCTAAAATTTAGGTAAGATACAGATTTTTTTATTTTTGTTTGAGCGGCTAGTTCCAAATTTTTAAAATAGTTATAGTAGTTGGTTGGAAAACTGTCTATAATAAAGACCTGTTTTAAATAATATGCAATTTTCTAAAGCTGCATTCCCTTTAATTTGTTGAGTGCTCTATGAAGTTGGGCTAAAGTGATAAGGTAGATTAATTAGTCTACAGTCTATAGCTGTTCTAATGTGTTTTTACATTTATGCTGATACTTTATATTTTTAAGTACACAACTTGGATAAGTTCAAGTTTAATTGTTCTGCATAATGGTAGATAACAATTAAAAGTGCTACACGTGGCATCATAACACCATGAAGTCATATTGTTATTTATCAAGTATGCAATCCATTTAGGAAGAAATGCCTCTATATTCTGTGTAGTCAAATAGCATAAACATGTTTCCGCTGTACAATAAAATGTTAATAGCTAATATAGCATGCTTTTATGATGGTGCCATTTTTCTAAGCTTCATCAGCTCTTTCAAATGGTATCATAATGTCTGAAGCTGTTTAATGTAATAAAACAAGCAACGTAATGTACACTAATAGTGTATCTCTTTAAAGTGGGAACGCATTACACCCTATGACAAGCAGTAAGCTAATATAATTGGTATAATAATATATACGCTAGCCGGGATAAAACTGCAGAATAAAAAAAAACATATTCTTATACAGTGAGTTTCTGTCTTTTTTGGGCTGTTCATGACATGCTGTTGGACTGAGCTTTGCATTGTTCACCAAAGGACACATATCGGCATAGATGTGCCGCGTTTGTCTGCTAAATGTATAGGACTTATCACAGACTTTAAGCTTTTGCGAACAGGGCCCTCACTTATATTGTTTCATATGTTTATGTTATTAATCTGTAATGTCTTATTTGGTTTGTACAAATATGACAGCACTATATAAATAAAGATGTATTATTATTTTTATTGGACTTGTATGGCATAAAATCCTGTGCCACACAGATTTAGATTTTTAAGTTATATTTTCTGTGCAAAAATGTATCCATATCCAAGCATGGCACACAACATCATGCTTACCATGTTTACCTGTACACATTTCTACATGGCTAACAATAAGGAGTTGTTACAAAAAGCTGTATTATAAGTTAGTGTCACCATAAAGATCTATTACGGTACATTAAGAATAAATGTAATAATGTGCATTATGAAATGGATTGTTAGCTGAGTGATTTTTAGTTTAAAATACTGGAAACCTATTACACAATGCTAAATCGAAAAATATGAACTGCAAAACACAGGTATGCAGAAAGTCAGATAAAACTGTGAACATTTACTATATGTGTTGGAATTCTATAGTGCAAAATGTTAACATTGCCTTGACATTAGCAGGATTGTTGAAAGTTTATATGTTACATCCAACAGACCTCAGAACAACTACTGAGAAAACACAAAATAGGTTTACATATTAACAAATCAGATCCTGATACTTTGGAATATATGGACAGTGTTCCTTCTAGTGATGCTTTTGGTATGAAATAAGGTTAATACTATATGTTTTAGATTAAAAACTGGACCTTAAAATTCTTTTTCCAAAAAACATGTATATAAAATATGCATATTCTATGTAATGTCAATATAACTCAACCTGTATATATAAATGATAGTATATAATACATGAAAAAACACTCTTGATGCAGTAAAATTAATGTTTACCTTGGAATTTCAATGATCCTTTTCATAATGATATAGCAAAGTACCTTCTTTCCAAAAATTAGAAGAACTGAAATTGTACTTACCATACAATATAACACATACAGCACTATCTTCTTACAGAAATCACCTTCTATCACCATCTACGAATTAACTTTGCCGGGTCTTTGCACCTTGTGCTGAAATTTTTTTGGCAACACATGGTTCGAAACTAGTACACGTTATTGTGAGAATAGATTTTACTTTATATTAAATAAACTCTTTTAACTTTCTTTAAAATTTCAACCCTTCCTAACTGGAAAAAAAAGGTATGATATCGTGCTATCCATTTGTGTTCGGTGAAAACGAGGCACATCATGAAATTCAGGCACAAAAGAATTAAAAAAATATTTGAGCCAGAGGGTGTTATGTCTAGCCATGTGAGCAAGCACTATGAAAAGTTTCGGTGTTATAAGAACCTATTTTTTTTTAAATGAAACAAAATGCAATTCCCTTCTTTTAAGTCAAAAGATGAGATGATTTGAAACCGTTAACCTGACTTCTTGATGCAAGGTATGAGATCGTCTCCAATGCATTCCGTTTGGCAAGCAGATCTTTCGCTCTTTTTTCTCCATGCATTACAGAGAATGTTAAATCAGTTTGGTGTCCATATAAATGCCTTTGAACTTTGGCATTGCCTGCGGTACCCTGTCATCATCTTGAGGAACACCATTTTTAGATCTTCAGCAGGTACTAATTTAATTTCCTCTACATACAAAAGGAGAGCATGATTTTCGAGATCAATATCTGATTATATATGTTTGATATGTTGGCAGATAAAGGGCCCTATTCTGGTCCAAAGACTTTTTTGAACCTCAGAGGTATACCATTTTAGCTCCCCTGGGATCTGATTGGAAGGAGGTCTCAAAGGTCTGCAACAAACCATCCTGCTGTTGCTTGTGTTCTTCTATAGAGACTTTCTAAAGATTGAGATGAGAAGAAAGAAGATCAAGAACCAGGATGTCTTTTACCCATTTTAATCTTTCCTGGGGTCTATCTTACCTAAAAATAATCGTTGATAATACAGGTTTACAAAAAAAAGTCGTATAATGGGACTAAAGGGGAGGAGAGGGAAATGAAGCCTGTTCCTATCTAATTTTCTTAATGATGAGCCTCCAACTTTTAAGCCTACCTTGACTTTCTTCTTTTCTGCCCATGCTCATAGAGAGAGGGCTTCAAATATAGTGCCAGGGTTTAGGAGACCATTAAGCAGGCCTCACAGCTAAAGGCAGGAGGCTTAGATTTCATTGTGAAATATAAGATTGCTATGTGCTTGGATTAGTAAACAATACACAGTAAGTGCCACAATTTTTCATTGTGAAGAGGATGAAAATATATTTCTGAATGTCATAAAAGCTTGGCTAAATGGAGGCATAATGTGCAGCAGCCTGAACTGTTGTAACATAACAATGGCTGAGAAGGCGACCAGAATTAAAGCTCCACAGGCTGATAGCCTGTATTTTAAGCTGATATGAGGTAGCTAACTAAAGGAGTTAAGGAAAAGTAGATTTGAATTCTTTTAAAGCAAAGCTCACCCACAGTGGCCATTCAAGATTTGTATTATATTATTTAAATGCTCTATGAACTGTTTAAATCCTATATTTCTCATTTTTATGAAAAAGTCAAGCCGAATTAAAAAGTTTCAAAATATATACGGCAAGTAAAACTCGGCAGTAATGTACGGCAGTTTCGTTTTCCTAGCTGTAAACCTTGTTTTTCATTAAATAATTGTAGGAAAAAAAAGGAAAAAAGGGAGATCTTTATTTATTTTAACAAAGATATGCATATGCATTAAAATAAAATTGTTGAACTATTAATAATTAACATCTGAAAATTGTAGATCATTATAGGGAACATAAAAAATATAGACACAGATTAAGAAAGGTATAACATTTTTTTAAAAGACAAAACAAAACCAAGGGTGGACAGTGTAAAATCAATAGTAAATATTATTTTCATTACATTATATCACTAAAAACATAATCTAGTACAACTTAGGCATTGGGTTAATGTTTTTTTCTCAAATCATTTATATTTCACAAATCTTATCTTGCATACTGTTGACTGACATGGCGTTGCTCAACTTTCCTAGATCAAAATTTGCCTAAATACGATACTGAAGCCTTTCTTTCTAAGTAATATATGTGTTCATCTGCTGCCTGGAAATATTCAACTGTAGAATGCAGATTAACTCACATGGTTCGTCACTGCCATTTTTAGGAACGTACAGAGAATACTCATTGACTTTCTAATTTCCTCCAAAAAAGTCATCTTCAAACTTTTCTTATTCTTGTCCTTGCTGATAAACGCAAATATCTAACCTTGTCAAACTATTTTTAAATCTTTGTGTCATCCCTAAAAATCCTGCCACAAACTAGCCAGTTCCGCCACAATAAGACTAAGGAATATACTTACTGTTTCAAAGGTAAGGTGACTTCCATTTGTCAAGAAATTTCGTATGCGAGTTCTTCCACCATCTCTTTCAAACTCTTCTGTCTCCTTGGCTCATTCTGTTACAGAGGAAGAAGTGTCCCTGCTGTTAAGATCCTATCTGGCTACTATTTGCTCTCTTGATCCCACTCCCTCCCACTTTTTGTCTCTGTTCTGGTCCACTTACATTGTAACTCCTCCCTCACTTGTGTTAACTTTTTTGTACCTTCTTCAAACATAAACTTTAACACATCCTGAAAATAATGAGTTATGGCTCTTCTTGTCTGACTGTTCCCAGGTATTTCAGTCTACAAACAGGACAAAAAAAGAAAAAGGGGTAAAAAATTTTGTCTCTTGCCCATTTTCCTTCATATTTTTGCAGTTTCTGTCCCTTCATTTTTTTTAAAGTAATAATGCAATAAATAACAAATTATATTATTTTGATATAAACTCACATAAATTATATAGTTAATATAATAAAAATGCATAAAAATAAGTGGTTTCAGAAGTATTAAATGTATTTAAGTATGTACGTTATATATATATTCCTAAACTTTTTTAGGAGTTTGGTAATTTACTAAAATTTAGGGGAGAAAAAAAAAAAACACATTTCAGAATGAAAAACAAAAAAAATAGCCATCAAACCTTTAAATTTTTAACCACTCTATAATTCACTTTACCACACCACAACCCCCTTACCACCGACACTAGTGTTCTCAGCTCAATGTACCAATGACTCGATTTTCAAATCTGACATTTCTCACGATAATTGGTTATAAACTATCGACACTTTACATATCCGGGTGATTTTGAGAATGTTTTCTCGTGACACATTGTCCTTCAGGTAGTTATAAAGTTTAAGTATAAGTTTTGGTTTCGTTCTGAAAAAAAGTGAAAATTTGGCAAAGTTTTTAAAAATTCTTCATTTTTTCCCAAGTTTGAAATGTTCTGGTTCAGACAAGAGTAAACTAACCCATACCCAAAAAGTTTGATAATTAACATTACAGAATAATCTGCTTTATGTTGGGATATATTTTATGCTCTCAGTCATTTTTCTAGGCATTTTATGAGGCGCAGAACTTTAGGTTCGATTTTTATTATTTTTCATGAAAATTGCCAAAACTCACATTTTGAGGGAAAACTCCTACACTTTCAGGTGACGTTGAGAGGCCTAAATAATAGTAAACCCACCATAATTACCCACTATAGAAAGTTTCACCAATCGACCCCACACTATGGTAAACCAACTTCTATTGAGGTCATTAACCCTTGATGTGTTTTTCACATGGTTAAAAAAATATGGACTGCGATTTAGAAACTATAGATTTTTTTTGGGGAAAATACATTCCTTTTAGGCCAAAACTGACATTTTCAGAATAATATAAATGATGAAAACGCCTGCAAAAAACGCTGATGCCAATTCCCCTCCCGAGTGTACTGATACCCACATGTGGTGGTGACTGCTGTAACGGTCGTGGCACTGCCCGAGTATCGAATCGAATGTCGAGGCGCCATTCACGCCTATTATTTGTATTGTCACATTAGTGCGAACCATACTACTTTTTTTTTCTTTGGTAATCGAACATATAGGGCTCATTATGTCGGGATGAGATACACTGTATGAAATTTATTTTGGGAGGCAAAGCTAATCTTGAATATTTATTACTATTTCAAGTGGGACACAAACCAAATCTCATTTTTCTTTTGATTGTTAGCATTTTTTTCCCCTCGCTCACCGATAACGTAAAATAATATTTTATCTTTATTTTCGGTTCACTACTGATTGCGTGATACCTCATTTATATAGTTTTTCTTATTTTTGCCTCAATTTTCCTGACAAAACCAATATTGAGAAAATCGCATTGTTGTTTTACTATTGCAACTTATTCAGGGCCTAACTTCTTTTTATTATTCTGTTGTCATGATCATGTTTGAGGGCTTTTTTTGCGAAACAGTATGTCTCTTTTCAGTCGTATCATATTGGAACTTACTTTTTTTGATCACTTTTAGACACTTTTTTGTGATGGTGTTTTGCTGGCAACATTGTAATATTCATGGGAATTTTTCGAGTTTTTTTTTTTATACGTAGTTCCACCGGCGGTTCAATCTTGATTTAGATTTATTGTACAGATTCAATACGGATGCGTGATACCAAATATGTACTTTTTTTTGTGTCTATTTATATTTATTTGCATTTTATGTGATACCTGGGGAGATTATGGGACTTTTATTTTATTTTATTTTTTAATTTATATAAAAAGATTAATTTTTTTTTAACACTTTTTTTTACACTGTCTACTTCTTGCTTTGAATAAGCGATCATCCTATCGCTTATTCAACCCTTTAACACTGCAATACACTTGTATTGCAGTGTATACTGTAAGTAACTGAGCATGCTGAGCATGCTCAGTTACACACAGCCGGGTCCTGCCAGGAGGCGGAACCCGGCACAGAGAGGAGCCGACAGCCCCGGGTCACTCGTCGGAACCCGGGGCAGCGGCAGGAGGGATCGGATCCCCCGGTAAGTTTTTCCGATCCCGGGTGTTAGTGCCGGGTCTGGGCTGTGATATCACAGCCCGACACCGGCACTATAATAACCTGGTGTCCCGAAAACTTCTTCTGACGCGGCGCCGTAGAAAGGCGTCGCGTCAGAAGAAGTACCCTTAATGACCGCTGTAAAAAGCCGATAGGGCGGTCATTAAGGGGTTAATATATATATATATACACAGTAACAAGAAACTCTGTTGCTATATTTTCCATTAATGATGGACCAATCATGTTCACTTGATAAAAAACGTTATATATATTTTCCTTTATACGTGTGTACATAGAAAGTAGACATAAAACCTGAAAAATGATTGTTCCAACGATATTTTAGAAGATCTTCACAAGTGCAGAACTTTGATTTCATCATAATTACCACACATGTTGATCCCGTGTTTTTCCTGTGCACATGGGAATTGTTTTCTGCATTGGAAAGTCCTCCTTGTGGTTAGAGAGAGCTGGAGTATATTGTTCATTGAGCTATATTTTTCTAATTATATGGTTATCTCCATAATCTTAATATGCTATTTAACAAGATCACGTGTCTCTGGAAACAATTACGACACATGACCAGTGTCAAGTCTATGAAAACTTGGACACAATTAAGTAGTCTTTGAAAATATAAGTTCACCCTTATTGCTTCTATAAGAAATTAGAAGGATTATAAAGGTACTCCTAATGCTCTTGAAAAACTGATCAGCACAGTGTGATCAGCTCTACAAAAGCGGAGCTTTGACTATTTGATGGTTTGCAGCAAATAGGCTTGTATTAGCAATAGTAAAAGAAGAACATGAACTTAGAGAAGCAATGGTCACTGCCCAAGGGAAGGATTATGAGACCATCATCCCATAGTGAAAAATATTATATTCATGTGAAAAAGATTCCAGATAGTTTATAATTCATTTAAAATTGTTATGAGAGATTCACCTAAGACTCTCCAAGCCTCAGTTGGCATGTTAAATATTCAAGTACAGGACAATGTAGTAATTAAGGATGGCTTGTTTTGAAGGAGAATGCTTTTGGCTTAAGTTAGCAATGTTGCATCTTAGCAAACCAAAAGACTTCTGAAAAAAGGTCAACAAAGTGGAGCTGTTGGGCCAGTAAACAGAGTAGGGATTATTTAATAAGGGTCGCGGATCACACTTTCGTCGGGCTGTTCACGGTTTTCTGGATTTGCGCAGCTTTATTTATTTATTTAACAGGGGTTTGCGCTGGGATTGTTTCACACACGATCGAATTGTGGCTCAAATGCACTGGCTTTCATGCGACAGAAAGCGGGGGGGGCGTGCCATCGGACGATCCGACTGATTCGAACTGAGTGCGGGATTTAAGATTCAAATTGTGTTGCAAGGCAATGCTCTTACATATACCAGGAAGAAAATGGTGAACTCTGTGGCGGGGAAGCAACACATGCAGGATATCGGGCGCACAAGATCTTAGGGAATCGCGGCAGAGGGCATGATCGTTGGACAATGCACTTTCGTGAACTCCGCGGGAATGGGTAAGTAAATGTGCCCCAGTAACTTTTGGCAAAAACAAAACACAGCTATTTCAGCACGAACACCTAACATCAAGTGAGGAGGGTGATAATTTGGGGTCATTTTCAGCCATCGTGTCTGGTTTTGTTTCAATAGCAATGCATGCCATAATGTTATTGGAATAGATTTTTACACAGTATTATAGGCTTCATAACACTCAATTCTCCTTTGATCTAGATAACTGAAAGTAACTCACCCTCCAAACCAAATATGACTCAATCACCCATGGGTTAGATCATAATTTATGCCACAGTTTACTAAATAAAGGCATATCACCTCTGTAAAAGCATTTTCTATTTAATAATACATTAGTGATATACAATACCTCATGCTTTTTAAAAATAGCCTGTAAATAAAAGCCATTAGAGGAAAACTGAGGACCTGGGATCGTGTAGCAGTTGTAACATACCTGGATTACTGATTTACAACTATCAGTCTCAATACTGAATGAAGTAAAGACCACACAACAGTGGGAAAGATATTGTATTTTTCTTACAAACTGTATCCAATTTTATGACTAATGTCACAGGGCAATGTGCTGGTTGTTTTATTTTCAGTTTCTGGGAAAGAAGTATGCACTGGGAATTGATAATGAAGAATGCTGCTCTAAAATAGGATTGAAATGGATACGTGTTATAAAAACCATACTCGATATATTGTCTATGTTATGTTTTTTTTATACACTTTAAATCCATGTAATACAATTTGAATTTAGATATTGTAAAGTTTGTCAATTATACTTAAGCTGGTTTTATATATTACCCCTTTAATCAGGCTGACACTTGCATGACCATTTATTATGTATCGCAATGACTATTGACAGCTACTGATAAGCCAATTGCTCACAAAGTGTATACAGGTGAAGATAGCTTCACATAAACCAATTGGCTCTGTTTCCATGGTGGAGAAATATATATAGATGTTTTACATAACTGTTTTTTTTTGTATTTTGGGATGTGGAAAACCTGTATGGAGAGGGCATGCAGGCTAAACTTCTCCAAACAGAGCAGGTGCTTCTGTATTATAACAGCAGACACCTGCCATTAACTTCCATGATCAGTGCTGTGGAAAAATTTGAAGCCCCTAACAGAGGCGGTGATGTTACTAGGAGGCTGACAATCATTTTCCATGACAATCAAGAGCCTCTCCTAGGTTTTCCAGACCTGTCACTTAGGCTCATCTATTACAGTCTGCTGGAGGTGGACAGTTAATGTAGCAGGGATTTATTTATTGTGGCACATCTGCGCTGGCTTTCATGCCACGAAATTGGGGGGGTGAACGACTTGGGAACCTTCAAGGATCCACTGAGCACAGGTTTTGACTTTTAATTTGTGTTTGCAAGACACCGCATTTACTACACCAGAAGAAAAGGTGAACATCGTCGGACCTGTGCAGAGAAGCAACACGGCAGGATACGGGCGCCGCCACAATCTTAGTGGGTCAGGGCATTCTCGTCGGAAATGCACTTTGGGTGAACTCCGTCGGCAGGTAAGTAAATGTGACCCACTGACCTGTGTTCAAGTGTACCATCTTCAAGGTTTCGTTTTTATATAGTATTAAGTAAGGAAGGGGAGCTAAGTTGAACTTTGCACTTGTCGCCATGAACCTTGCACTTGTCAGTTACAGATTCTTGAATTATACCTTGTGCAGGGCCTGAGGGAAGAGTAAGGTTTCTAGGAATACAGTGAAAATGAGTCTCCTTTAGGCCCTGCACCATGTTATTATCCAGTCATTAGCTGTGACTGGAGTGTTCCTTAAAAGAAGATAACTGTCATTCACTGATTTTTATATATTGCAAGGGGGGGATGTTGTAAACATTTTTCTAATATACTTCATTAGAAAGTATTCTCCTTAGTTTTTAGAAGAACACACACCCAGTAACTTTTGGCAAAAACAAAACACAGCTATTTCAGCACGAACACCTAACATCAAGTGAGGAGGGTTGTTTTGCCAAAAGTTACTGGGGCATTAACGTAACCATTTCCCACTTCCCCATCGCGGAGTTCACAGTCGAAATGCATTTCCAACGATCAGCCCTCTCAGCGTCCCTAAGATCCTGTGCTGCCCGGATATCCTCCGGCCATGTTGCTGCTTGCCTTCCTCCGTCCACCGTCAGCTCTTTCACCATTTTTCTTGCTCCTGGTAACAATTAGAACATGGCCTTTGCGACACAATTGGAATCTAAACATCCGCACTCAGTTGCGAATCAGTCGGATCGTCCGATTGCACGGCGACCCCCCCCCCCGCTTTTCCTGTCTGCATGAAAGCCATTGCCATTTGAGCCACAAAGTTTTCGATCAGTGGGGTGAAACAATCCCAGCGCAAACCCCTGTTTTAAAAATTAAATAAAGCTGCGGCAAATCCAAAAACCGTGCACATCAGCCCCGACGAAGAGTTGGTGATCCCGCCCGTACGAATCCTAAGGAAGGGATATACGTTTCTACTGGCCCGACATCCACATCGTTTTGGTTGATCTGTGCCATTACAAAAAAGGGCCCCAACGACCTCTATTTGATTGGTTAGATTTAGTGCAAGACTGTGGTGCTAAAGAGTCTAACTAAGCCAAACCCATTCTCCTTCAAAAACAAGCCATCCTTAATTACTACAATTGGCATTACTTGAAATGTTTAAAGCATGCCAACTACTGGGGCTTGGAGAGGTCGTACGAGGTGAATCTCTCATACAATTTTAAATGAATTATAAACTATCTGGGCAATCTTTTCCACCGATGAGACTAATATTATTTTTCTACTATGGCATGATGGTCTCATATACCCTTCCCTATGTGGCAGGACCATATGCTTCTCTAAGTCATGTTCTTCTTCTTTTACATTGGCTAACACAAGCCTATTTTGCCTGCAAATATTAAATAGTCAACAGCTCCGCTTTTGTAGAGCGTGATCACACTTTGCTGATCAGTTTTTCAGAGCATTGGGTACCCCCCTTATAATCCTTTCTATTCTTATAGAAGTCATAAGGTGAATCATATTTTCAAGACTATTTCATTTGTCCAAATTTTCATGAGACTTGACCTGGTCTATGTGTCGTAATTGTTTCAGAGACACGGTGATTTTGTTAAATAGCATCTTAATTGATTATGAATAACCTATACTAATTAGACAAAATATAGCTCAATGACCACATATACCCACTCTCTCTACGTAGCACCACAATGGAGGACTTCCAATGCAGCCAACGATTTCCCATGTGCAGCAAGAAAACACGGTATCACATGTGTGTAATTATGATGAACATCAAAGTTCTCTGGCCACCTAGTGAAGAGGTGAGATCTTCTAGAAATCGTTGGAACAATCATTTTGGCAGGTTTTATGTCTACTGTTCTTATGTACAACAACGATAAGAAAGACTGTACATAAAGGAAAATATTATAACGTTTTTTGTACAGTGAACCATGATTGGTACCATTTTGATTGGTTACAGATTTTTGAGGGCTTTTTTTTTAAATAAAATAATTGTCTTACTAAGGACTTTGTCTTAAAAACGTCCAACATGCTATTCAATTTCTGTTAGAGCTTCTATTAAACTGGGGAAATAACATCGCATCATTAATGGAAAATAATCAAGCAGAGTTTCTTGTTACTGGAGTTGTGTTTAGTATATCTATAATTATTATATATAGTATATATATATATACACTCAACCCACTATATGGAAAGTTTTGAATTTAGGAGTGGTTAAAAAATTTAAAAGTTTGAATGCTATTTTTTTTTGTGTTTCATTCTGAACAATGTTGTTTTTTTTTTTTTTCCTTTTTTTTTTTTTTTTTTTCTTCCCCTTAATTTTAAGCTGCATTACCTAAAAATCCTAAAAAAGTTTTCAGGACATTAATTAAGAGCGTACAATACCTAAATACATTTAAATCTCTGAAACCACTTATTTTTGATTGCATTTTTATATATTAACTATATAATTTATGTGAAGTTTATATCAAATAATATAATTTGTTATTTATTGCATTTTACTTTTAAAAAAATGAGGGAGGGAACGAGCAAACTAGCAAAAATTGAATGAAGCAGGACAAAAAGATTTTTTACCACCTTTTCTCTTTTTTGTCCTTTTGTAGACTAAATACCTGGGAACAGTCAGACAGAAGAGCCATAGAACTCATTATTTTTCAGATGTGTTAAAGTTTATGTTTGAAGAAGGTACAAAAAAGTTAACACAAGTGAGGGAGGAGTTACAGATGTAAATGGACCAGAACAGAGGACAAAAGTGGGAGGGAGTGGATCAGAAGGAGCAAAGTAGCACAGATGATCTTAACAGCAGGGACACTTCTTCCTCTGTAACAGAATGAGCCAAGAGACAGAAGATTTGAAGAGATGGTGGAAGAACTCGCATACGAAATTTCTGACAATGGAATTCACCTTACCTTTGAAACAGTAAGTATATTCCTTAGTCTTATTGTGCGGAACTGGCTAGTTTGTGCAGGATTTTTAGGGATGACACCAAAGATTTAAAAATAGTTTGACAAGGTAATATTTGCGTTTATCAGCAGGAAAGAATAAGAAAAGTTGAAGATGACTTTTTTGGAGGAATTAGAAAGGTCAATGAGTATTCTCTGTACGTTCCTAAAAATGGCAGTGACAACCATGTGAGTTAATCTGCATTCTACAGCTTGAATATTTCCAGGCAGCAGATGACACATATATTACTTAGAAAGAAGGCTTCAGTATCGTATTTAGGCAAATTTGATCTAGGAAAGTGAGCAACGCCATGTCGTCACAGTATGCAAGATAGATTTTGTGAAATATAAATGATTTGAGAAAAAACATTAACCCAATGCCTAAGTTGTACTAGATTATGTTTTTTTTAGATGTATAATTAATGAAAATAATATTTCTATTGATTATTACACTTCCACCCTTGGTTTTGTTTGGTCTTTTAAAAAAATGTTATGCCTTCTTAATCTGTGTATATTTTTATGTTCCCTATAACTGATCTACAATTTTCAGATTTTAATTATTAATGTTCAACAATTTTATTTTAATGCATATGCATATCTTTGTTAAAATAAAAGATCTCCCTTTTTCCTTTTTTTTCCTAACAATTATTTATGAAAAACAAGGTTTACAGCTAGGAAAACGAAACTGCCGTACATTCTACTTGCCGAGTTTTACTTGCTCGTATATAATTTTGAAACTTTTTAATATCGGGCTTGACTTTTTCATAAAATGAAAATATAGGATTTAAACAGTTCCTAGAGCTTTTAATAATATATACAAATCTTGAATGGCCACTTGGGTGGCTTTGCTTTAAAAAATTCAAATCACTTTTCCTTAACCCTTTAGTTGCTACCTCATATACAGCTTAAAAATACAGCTATCAGCCTGTGGAGCTTTATTCTGGTCGCCTTCTCAGCCATTGTTATGTTACAACAGTTCAGGCTGCTGCACACTTATGCCTCCATTTAGCACAAGCTTTTATGACATCAGAAATATTTTCATCCTCTTCACAATGAAAAATTGTGGCACTTACTGTGTATTGTTTACTAATCCAGCACATAGCAATCTTATATTCACAATGAAATCTAAGCCTCCTGCCTTTAGCTGTGAGGCCTGCTTAATGGTCATCCTAAACCTGGCACTATATTTGAAGCCCTCTCTCATGAGCATGGGCAGAAAAGAAGAAAGTAAGGTAGGCTTAAAAGTTGGAGGCTCATCATTAAGAAAAATAGATAGAACAGGCTTCATTTACCCTCTGCCTTCCCTTTAGTCCATTATACGACTTTTTTTTGTAAACCTTTATTCAACGATTATTTTTAGGTAAGATGACTACCAGGAAAGATAATGGGTAAAAGGACATCCTGGTTTCTTGATCTTCTTTCTTTCATCTCAATCTTTAGAAAGTCTCTATAGAAGAACACAAGCAAGCAGATATGGTTGTTGCAGACCTTTGAGTACCTCCTTCCAATCAGATCCCCAGGGGAGTCTAAAATGGTATACCTCTGAGGTTCAAAAAAGTCTTTGGACCAGAATAGGGGGCCCTTTATCTGCCAACATATCAAACATATATAATCAGATATTGATCTCGAAAATCATGCTCTCCTTTTGTATGTAGAGGAAATTAAATTAGTCACCTGCTGAAGATCTAAAATTGGTGTCCTCAAGATGATGACGGGTACCGCAGGCAATGCCAAAGTTCAAGAGCATTTATATGGACACCAAACTGATTTAACATTCTGTAATGGCATGGAGAAAAAAGAGCGAAGATCTGCTTGCCAAACGGAATGCATTGGAGACGATCTCATGTGGCGAGACCTTGCATCAAGAAGTCAGTTACGGTTTCAAATTCATCTCATCTTTTGACTTAAGAAGTTGGAATGCATTTTGTTTCAATTTAAAAAAAATAGGTTCTTATAACACCGAAATTTCAGAGTGCTTGCTCAATGGCTAGACATAACACCCTCTGGCTCAAATATTTTTTTATTCTTTTGTGCCTGAATTTCATGATGTGCCTCGTTTCACACGAACACAATGATAGCACGATATCATACCTTTTTTTTTCCAGTTAGGAAGGTTGAAATTTTAAAGAAAGTTAAAAGAGTTATTAATATAAATAAAATCTATTCTCACAATAACGTGTACTAGTTTCGAACCATGTGTTGCCAAAAAATTTCAGCACAAGGTGCAAAGACCCGCAAAGTTAATTCGTAGATGGTGATAGAGGTGATTTCTTGTAAGAAGATAGTGCTGTATGTGTTATATTGTATGTTACATTTCAGTTCTTCTCAATTTTTGGAAAGAAGGTACTTTGCTTATCATTATGAAAAGGATCATTGAAATTCCAAGTTAACATTAATTTTACGCTGCATCAAGATTGTTTTTTTCATGTATTATATACTATATTTATATATCAGGTTGAGTTATATTGACTATTACATAGAATAATGCATATTTTATACATGTTTTTTGGAAAAAAGATTTAAAGGTCCAGTTTTTAATCTAAAACATATAGTATTAACCTTATTTCATTACAGTACTGAGGACACTGTCCATATATTTCCAATAGTATGGATCTGATTGTTAATGTAACCTATTTTTGTTTTCTCAGTAGTTGTTCTGAGGTCTATTGGATGTAACAAATAAACTTTCAACATCCTTCTAATGTCAAGGCAATGTTAACATTTTGCAACAAGATTCCAACACATATAGTAAATGTTCAAGTTTTATCTGCACTTTCTCGCATACCTGTGTTTTGCAGTTCATATTTTCGATTAGCATTGTGTAATAGGTTTCCGTATTTAACTAAAATCACTCACTAACAATCCATTTCATAATGCACATTATACGTATTATTCTTAATGTACCGTAATAGATGTTTTTGTGACAACTAACTTATAATACAGCTTTTTGTACAACAACTCCTTATTGTTAGCCATAGAAATGTGTACAGGTAAACATGGTAAGCATGATGTTGTGTGCCATACTTGGATATGGATCTAATTTTGCACTAAAAATATAACTTAAAAATCTAAATCTGTGTTGGCACAGATTTTATGCCATACAAGTCCAATAAAAATATAATACATCTTTATTATATAGTGCTGTCATATTTTACAAAACCAAATAAGCATTACAGATTAATAACATAAACATATGAAACAATAAGTGAGGCCCTGTCGCAAAAGCTTAAAGGTCTGTGATAGTCCTATACATTTAGCAGACAAACCGCACAATCTATGCCGATATGTGTCCTTGGTGAACAATGCAAACCAGTCCACAGCAGTCAGTGAACAGCCCAAAAAAGACAGAAATCACTGTATAAGAATATGTTTTTTTTTTTCGCAGTTTTATCCCGGCTAGCGTATATATATATACCAATTATATTAGCTTACTGCTTGTCATAGGTTGTTAATGCGTTCCCACTTTAAGAGATACACTATTAGTGTACATACGTTGCTTGTTTTATTACATTAACAGCTTCAGACATTATGATACCATTTGAAAGAGCTGATGAAGCTTAGAAAAGTGGAACCGATCAAAGAGGTCATGCTATATTAGCTATTAACATTTTATTGTACAGGGACGGAAACAATTTATGCTATTTGACTACACGAATATAGAGGCATTTCTTCCTAAATGGATGCATACTTGATAAATACCAATATGATTCATGGTGTTATGATGCCACGTGTACCACTTTTTAATTGTTATCTACCATTATGCAGAACAATTAAACTTGAACTTATCCAAGTTGTGTACTTAAAACATAAAGTATCAGCATAAATGTAAAAACACATTAGAACAGCTATAGACTGTAGACAATTAATCTACCTTATCACTTAGCCCAACTGCATAGAGCACTCCCAACAAATTAAAGGGAATGCAGCTTTAGAAAATTGCATATTTTTAAAATAGGTCGTTAATTAATAGACAGTGTTTCCAACCAACTCATACTATTTTAAAAAATTTGGGAACTAGCCGCTCAAATCAAAATCAAAAATCTGTACTTACCTAAATGTAGCTGAACCTACAGATGGGACAGAACTGTGCAGATCATCTCATCATTTTTTTAAAAGTCGGGAATAGGAGGAGTTGTTTTGGTTCCCTGTGATCAAACAAGGGCCCTATCAGTAACTGGTATCCAGCGTTTCATTCAGCGCTTTGATGCCACTGTTGGTACAGTATTACTGGCATCTAATAGGTTCCTAAACGAAAGTAAAGCTTTCTTGCAATTAAAAGACTGGGGAGGGGAATATACAAGGGCCTAATGGAGAATCATTTTTAATCTTTTTGTTAAGTAATGGACCGTGATGGTCATGTGGTCCTGTTTTTCCCATACTATTTAATGTAACTATGATTGGCGCTTGTCAGATGTATGCTGACAGCATTTATGTACTAAACAGTATTGAAAGCGTTTTATTATTTAGTTAGCAATGTTTTAGTCCGCCCCAAATCCCTTATTAAATAAATAATAATATTTAATAATAAAACATTATAGTATTTGGTATTGGCCAGAAATATTACCGCAATCCATTTAGTATCCTCCGCTTTCTTGGAAAATGTCAGTCCCGTATCCTAGAATGTGCAGTTAGAAATTAATGGTGCTGTCCCACTAAAAAACAAGACCCCTCGATTAGCCAAGTTGATTGGAAAAAGTAAAAAGGTTGATGCTGTCATGTTTTCTTAGGTTTTTTTTCTTTTTTTTTTTTTTTTCTTTTTTTTGTTTCCTTATTGTTGGGCGGTTTTGTCTCAACTAAGATAAAGGACCCACTATGTCCGTTGAAGATGGTAATGAACTGAATGTTTTTTTGAATACATTGGGGTCCAAAACATTTTAACAATAATGTACATTTAATATTGTCCTAATTTTTAATTACCTTCAAATTAGTTTGCAATATTTGTCTGTAAATGAATGACGACCAAGTTTAAAATTCCATATAAATGGCAAGATTAATGGGGTTGTTTTGCCTCTTCTCTTTCCCCAAGAATATGTTTTTAAAGGACACCTGTCATCAGGTCTCTGCCACTAGTCCGGTGGGGGGGGTACTCTACGGGGGTCTGGTTGGAGCAGCTCCAGGGATCCATCCCAGCCTTTATCCTAGTTTTTCTACATTATTCATTATAAAATCACTATTCTTTATCATATAAATTAGGCTGGTCACATGGGTCGGAGGCTGATGTCCCGCCTGTTACCCCTCCCCTCTTCCTCCCCCTGCTCAGTCTGTGTGTAATGTATAGTAACAGCATGGCTAGTGTGTGTGTGCTGTATCGTGCTTACATGCTGCACTCCTCCTCATATCAGGTGAAGACACAGACATCAGCTAACCAAGTACCTGACCATGTTCTCCTATTACATATGGCCTGCGGAGCTGCTGTATCTCTCCTATATAAACACACACACACATGCCACACACAGGCTGCAGGGGGCTGGCCACCAGTCACCCAGGAAGCACATCATTATCAGCCTCACACATTCTTATACAAGGCTGTCAGTTCTGCACTGGGGGTGGCGGCTGTGCCTCCATCATGAATAGAAGTGGACACATTGAATATGCTAATGCTTCATTGGACATTTCACACAGGTCATTTGCAGCATCTTAGGACCTCATGCTTAGGTTTACAGGCATGGAGAGGACAATGAAGTGGATAGGGCAATGCTCTCTAATGGCAGTTTATAGAGGAAATATAATTTAGTTTGGGGGGTTATTTTTGCTGACGGTTCTCTTTATCTGTTATAAGGCACCCCACATATTATTTATAAAGTTATTTATCATTTCTCTGCAAAAAAATAAGTCCCTCGAATAAAAAGCTGCAGCTTTGGAACAAACAAAATTAGATCATAGCTTGTATATATTGGATACATTTTTTTGAACGCTTTCCGAAGAAATAGAATAAATGGATTTCTCAGTTTGTTTTCCATCTTATATTATGCATTTTTTTGCCTCATAACAAATTTGTATACTTTTCCTGTAGCTTAAAGGGATATTCCGATCGACAAAAGAAATTCTCAATCTTCAATCCACTAGTGATTTTTCACAATAAAGATCATTCTAAACATAACCCCTTACTGTACAATTTGTTACTCAGTTTTATTGCTGTATTAGCTTCTTCACTCCCTAGGCCTTTGTCATTGCAAAATTCCAGGTGTGGACAGGGGACTCTCTTTAAGCAGTACACACTTATGATCCCTCTAGTTAGTATGTGCTGGACAATGTGGTTAGATTATGCACGGAACTGGTCATTTACCTCTGACATTGGTACTAGTATCTGACACATAGAAAAGAGATGAGACAGTATCATAGATGAGAATCCATAGATGTCCTATTACAACAATACAACTGTCAGTTTCTCTACATATCTGTTCTGTTTTTCCTTTCCCCCAGAAAACTTTCTTGGCTGTAAACCTTGCAGCTTCTTCTCTCTCCTTAGGATGTGTTGTATGCTGCAGGAATTGAGTTATGTAGCTACGTCCTAGAGACTGGCGGGGGCGGGGCTAGATGCAGTGAACAGAGAGACGAAACTTAGCAGCAACAGCCGTCAAACAGAAATCCAAGAAAAAAATGGCGGCCTGGCGCCTAAAGTCTATAAGTTTACAAGGGTCGGTGTCAGGGGCAAGCAATGAAATTGTGTCACCAGGACTGGTATATAGAACAAGTCTGAAAAATTATATCTGTGAATCTGGGTAAGTTTTTATTACATAACAGTGAATTAGGAGTTTTATTTTGTTATCATCTGAGTACATTGTAAGAAACTTGTCTTCGTGGGAATGCCCCTAATACTACTTTGGAACAATTGAAGATCATTTGAAACCTTGTGAGGTTCATTTCTTGCTGTTCTGGAGCACTAAGGCTTTTATTTAGCTTTTTGGTTTTTTTTTGGGGGGGGGCAAAATCTAAATTTTTACATGTTTGACCCCTTGGAAAATTAATGTCCCCTGTTATAGCAGAGGTCTTAAATGAAATGGTATCACACCCCAATATATGTATTGTTTGTGTACCCAATTTGTTTCATGTCGTTACTTTTTTTTATCTTCTTTTCCAGTACTTTTAATCTTCATGGGGCCTTGTATAATTAACTTGCTAGTTTCTGCTGGCTGTCAACATATCGATCACAATAAGCATACTTGATACAAGTAGGCATACGCTATGTATTCTAATGGTTCATCTCCTGAAAGAGACACCCCACCCTCCAAGCACTCTTCTGCATCTAAATGCGGTCAATATCCCAATTTTTTAAAGGTGTAAAATTGATGTGAGAATATCACATAAAGCTCTTTAGTACCAATTTAAAAAGCTTCTAGGTGGTACTAATAAGTTCCAACAACACTTCTTTCCCATTTGCTTATTTTTTAACACAGGATTGGTTATATTGGAAACATTGGGGGAGATTCATTTATTGCCTTATCTTCCAGGAGAAGATATCTTATGATAAGGCACGTTGCATCTCGCCTCAACTGCCAGTTTTTTGGCCTTCTCTGTCCACATCTCAGTGTCGACTGGGTTACTTCCTTGTGCGCCACCAAGGAAATAGATATGGAGGGCCACTGGATCAGATTTGATGCAAATCTTTCTTCCGGCACATCATCCGCATTAAGATGTGCATTATGTCAGGCTAGCCTAATATTTAACCATTGAAACCACTAAAAGCTTACCTATGTGGTGAGGGGCTGTAATACCGACGCCGACTCTGTGGGGGAGGCGCTGTATACCGACGCCACTGTGGCGGGCGCTGTATACCGACGCCACATGTGGCGAGGCGCTGTATCCGACACCGCTTGGCGAGGCGCTGTTACCGCCGGTCCACTGTGCGAGGCGCTGTATACCGACGCCACGTGTTGGGAGGCGCTGTATACCGACCCATGAGCGAAGGGCGCTGTATACCGACGCCACTTGTGGGGAGGTGCTGTATCCGACACCCACTGTGGTGTGAATCCGCACTCACACGCACATACACGGACTTAAATCCGACGTTGGAAACTTCCGTGGGGTCTAACACATTGACAACTGCTCAAAGTCTGCCTGAATGATCAATCTCTCTGTGTGAATCCTCAGTAATAATTCTTATTTGTCGCAGCACATGGGAAGAGTTTCTTCATTTAAGAAGCCAGTGTGTGTCCCTGGTCTAACGCAGACAATCCCTTTAATATTGCTCCACAAGCCAAGTAATAATCATAATATAGTAAAAGCGTCCACTTTTCGTGCACAAATGGCTACCTCTTTGATACTCCCCACAAATGAACTGTAACATAAGCAATAATACAACACAAAAGGCTGAGTATACATGTGTTATATTGGTCATATAACTGTTATACAATTTTTCCAATATAACCCTTTTTTATATTTTAATCCGTTCCTAATAGATCTCTGCTTGCTGGTCCGTTCAAAATGAAGTTTTCCATCCCTGGCCGTGTGATATCACAGGTGATTGCTCCTTTACAGTATCGAAGCTTGTGTAATTACAACAGTCGTGCACCTTGGTGACATCACATACCTAAGAATAATGAGGCCGTGTACCGTTTGACATTACATGGACCAGGGAATATAATGAACCGCATTACTTTGTGAACACATATCCATCTGTGCACCTGTGTGACATCACCTGATCAAGGATTATTGAGCCCACGCACCTGAGATATCACACATTACTCAGGTATATAATAGAGCCTCGCAAACCTGTGATCTCACATGAGCAGGGAACAGGAAATAAATAGAGATGAGCGAAACATGCTCGTCCGAGCTGTGAGCTCGGTCGAGCATTAGGGTACTCGAGACGGCTCGTTGCTCGGACGAGTTTTCCCTGCTCGAGATCGGCATTTTAATTAAAAACACAGTGAAGAACATGAAGAATAGAATAAAAACAGTGAACACAGGATCATCATTTAAGATAAAAAACACAGTGCAAACACAGTGCAGAATCGATTACAATGTTCGGCACACTGCTACTTGTCGGGAGATACTCCGCGGAACGGCGCGAACAAAATAGCATGTGACGAACAATATATATGTGTGAATACACATGCAGATGTATTTAAACATCTGCAATGTGTTTTCACACACATAGATATTTTTTTTTGGTTTTTTCCTTCACATGCTATTTTGTTCGCGCCGTTCCGCGCGTATCTCCCGACAAGTAAGCAGATGTGCCGAACATCTGTAATCTATTCTGCCTGTGTTTCTGCACTGTGTTTTTTATCTTAAATGATCCTGTGTTTCACTGTGTTTCACTGTGTTTCACAGTTTTTATTCTATTCTTCACTGTTCTTTACATCTGCTACTAACTTTCGGGATAATCTACGCGCGGAACATGAAGAATAGATCGCAGATGGTTGCAATTATCAGAGACATTATTTTTCAATTAAATACACATTTTATTCCTGAACCATGGTCCCTTTGAAAATGCTCGGTCTCCCATTGACTTCAATGGGGCTCGTTACTCGAACGAGCACCTCGAGCATCTGGAAATGTTCTGGGGGAGGCTCGAGTAACGAGCACCCGAGCAATTTAGTGCTCCAGCTCATCTCTAGAAATAAACCATAAAGTTTTCCTATAAATACAGCAAACAGAGCAAACTTTGAGAAATAACTAGAGAAAGTATAATTGAACATTGTATAACATTTCATTATCCCAAACAATTGCTAAAACTAGACAACCCTGTAACCTGCCCCTACCTTTTTCCAAATAAAAAAGACAATAACCTGCAACCATATAGTATTATAAATTGAGTAGGTATTACTACAAAATACCAAACCTACCTGTGGGTGATACCAGTGTGATCGACATGGCACTGCTGTAATGTAAGGCCATTCCCCACTTGTCAGTGTGATGCCATTACCTCGCATCACTGTACCCACTCGCAAGCATTCTGCTTCCTCTTCCCGCCCGAATGCTGTAAACCGGACTGAACTGACATGCTGAGTTCAGTCCCGGTGTGCCCGTCCGGGCCCGGCAGAACGCGTTGCGAGTGTGATGCAAGGTAATGGCATCCACCTCGCAAGTGGGGAACGGTCCTAACACTAACTGCTGCTTACACACTTTCCAGCTTTGGAAAAAACACTTTCAAAGCAGGCAAAAACTCATCATAGCATGTAAATGGCATCCCCAAAATTTCGGTGTATGAGCACCCTCTAAAACTTGGTACAAAGGGTGTAATTATGTAAAACATTATCAAGGGGTTTTACCCCTCCCGACATGTTGACGTAATAGTAAGTCACATGTCGGGTCCCGTACCAATGGAAGAGGGCTTGCGGGCGAGCGCCTCTCCTAGCGTAAGTCTTTGCTGCATATTGCGCAAAGGCTTACCGGTAACACCTACCTGCTTTCGGTGCCGGATACCGATCCGGTGTTTTACAACAGCAAGGTGCCCCGCTACTTCATGGGTTAACCCATTCATTACAATGTGCTATCAGCACATGTTATGTATGAGTATTAACAATCCCCATATACTGCCATACTGCATAATTGGGGGCATATAATTATAGGATCGTACAGACCCCGAGTGTTTTAAATTACCCTAGGAGTCTGAAATAATATTACAAATAAATTTACAAGTTAAAATAAAAAAACTAAAATTCAAATCACCCCCCCATTCCCTAGAACTGATATAACTATACTAAACAGTAAAATCATAAACACTTAGGTATCACGCGTCAAAATATGATAACGTTTTTTTCACTGCGTTTAACCTGTAACGGAAAATATCGCGCCCAAAATCGAAATGGCACTTTCTTTGCCATTTAACATTTTTTTTTAACTTCTATAAAAAGTGTCACAATGTCTACAGTCCTAAAATGTAACAACTGTAAACGTCATCCATCCTGAAAAATTGCACCACCAACAGCTCCGACACCAAAGTATAAAAGTTTATTAGTGTCCAAAATATGGAAAATCCCCCAAAAATTTTGTACCGGTTTTAATTTTTTTTAAATGTAATAAAACATTATAAAACCTATACAAATTTGGTATCCCCGTATCGACCGACCCAAAGAATAAAGTAACCTGTAATTTGGGGCGCCAGTGGAATCCATCCTTAAAATCCAAGCCCACAATACTACGTCACAAATGCTTTTTTTTTAACCATTTTTCTCTGCTTCCTTCCCAGTACACGTCATGGAATATTAAATACCACCATTTTGAAGTGTAATTCGTTACAACAGAATAAGCCTCCCACAGCTCTGTACATGGAAAATAAAAAAGTACAAGAATTTTTGAATGTGGGGAGTGAAAAATGAAACCGCAAAAAAACAAACATGGCTGCGGCGGGAAGGTTAGGCGAGATTTTTCACAAGATGCACTAGTTTTGATGCATTCCTACACATCAAGCAAAAATACTCTGAAAATATTCATATGAGTTGTGTACTAAAATGCATGATTTTTTCATTTTGTCATTTTCACATGCAATGTGTCTTTTTCCAGCCTGAAAAGGTAATACAATTAATTAGGAAATAACAGTATATATAAGATATAGATACTTTCTAGGACTCATGGAGCACATGTATACATACAAAGATGCACAATACACACAGTTTTATACAAGTATATTTCATGTCTAGATGTACATTTGGGTGTTCAAACTTCACACAGAACTCACTTACTGTTTCTGGGGGAAGACTGGATGTGGGAAATCTGCGTGTTGCTGGCCGGGACAAGGCTGCTGCCATCCCTATGGAGCCCACTGCTTTATCTCACCAGTGCCCAAACACAGCTATTTCAGCACGAACACCTAACATCAAGTGAGGAGGGTGATAATTTGGGGTCATTTTTCAGCCATCGTGTCTGGTTTTGTTTCAATAGCCATGCATGCCATAATGTTATTGGAATAGATTTTTACACAGTATTATAGGCTTCATACACTCAATTCTCCTTTGATCTAGATAACTAGAAGATAACTACGCTCCAAACCAAATATGCTCCAATCACCCATGGTTAGATCATAATTTATGTCCACAGTTTACTAAATAAAGGCATATCACCTCTGTAAAGCATTTTCTATTTAATTACATTAGTGATATACAATATCTCATGCTTTTTAAAAATAGCCTGTAAATAAAAGCCATTAGAGGAAAACTGAGGACCTGGGATCGTGTAGCAGTTGTACATACCTGGATTACTGATTTACACTATCAGTCTCAATACTGAATGAAGTAAAGACCACCAACAGTGGAAAGATATTGTATTTTTCTTACAAACTGTATCCAATTTTATGACTAATGTCACAGGGCAATGTGCTGCTGGTTGTTTTATTTTCAGTTTCTGGAAAGAAGTATGCACTGGGAATTGATAATGAAGAATGCTGCTCTAAATAAGGATTGAAATGGATACTGTGTTATAAAAACCATACTCTGATATATTGTCTATGTTATGTTATTTTTTATACACTTTAAATCCATGTAATACAATTTGAATTTAGATATTGTAAAGCTTTGTCAATTATACTTAAGCTTGGTTTTATATATTACCCCTTTAATCAGGCTGACACTTGCATGACCATTTTATTAATGTATCCCAATGACTATTGACAGCTACTGATCACAAGCCAATTGCTCACAAAGTGTATACAGGTGAAGATAGCTTCACATAAACCAAATTGGCTCTATTTCCATAGTGGAGAAAATTATAGATGTTTTACATAACTGTATTTTGTTATTTTGGGATGTGGAAAACCTGTATGGAGAGGGCATGCAGGCTAAACTTCTCCAAACAGAGCAGGTGTCTTCTGTATTATACAGCAGACACCTGCCATTAACTTCCATGATCAGTGCTGTGGAAAAATTTGAAGCCCCTAAACAGAGGCGGTGATGTACTAGGAGGCTGACAATCATTTTCCATGACAATCAAGAGCCTCTCCTAGGTTTCCAGACCTGTCACTTAGGCTCATCTATTACAGTCTGCTGGAGGTGGACAGTAATAGATGAGCAGGGATTTATTTATTGTGGCACATCTGCGCTGGCTTTCATGCCACAGAAATTGGGGGGCGTGAGACGACTTGGGGAACCTTCAAAGGATCCAACTGAGCACAGGTTTTGACTTTTAATTTGTGTTGCAAGACACCGCATTTACATACACCAGGAAGAAGAAGGTGAACATCGTCGGACCTGTGCAGAGAAGCAACACATGCAGGATATCGGGCGCACAATCTTAGTGAGTCAGGGCATTCTCGTCGGAAAATGCACTTTGGGTGAACTCCGTCGGGCAGGTAAGTAAATGTGACCCATAGACCTGTGTCTTCAAGTGTACCATCTTCAAGGGTTTCGTTTTTATAAGTATTAAGTAAAGGAAGGGGAGCTAAGTTGAACTTTTGCACTTGTCGCCATGAACCTTGCACTTGTTCAGTTACAGATTCATTGAATTATACCTTGTGCAGGGCCTGAAGGGAAGAGTAAGGTTCTAGGAATACAGTGAAAATGAGTCTCCCTTTAGGCCCTGCACCATGTATTATCCAGTCAATTAGCTGTGACTGGAGTGTTCCTTTAAAGAGTAACTGTCATTTCACATGATTTTTATATATTGCAAGGGGGGGATGTTGTAAACATTTTTCTAATATACTTCATTAAGAAAGTAAATTCTCCTTAGTTTTTAAAGAAACAGACTGCAAATGTGCCCTGAGTTATAAATATGTGGTAATCTCTGTTGCTAATAAGCAAAATCGTTTGTCCTACAGGCATGAAAGAGGGGTTTCTTTCTCTCTTTCCTCCCGTCTCTAGCACCCACAGCACTTACGAAAATGCTGTATTTACCCCCCTTTTGCTCTTTTCGCTGGCTCCAAGGATGAGATGCTGTTTTCAAAGATCAAGCTGAAAGCAAGGGGTAATCATCCGCGTTCACAGCTGTTTAAACCAAACAGGAAATGTTTTGGCTTTTCCAGCCTCCATAAACACACACGTCACAGCTGGAATACAACATCTTTATGGAGGGGATGGAGATGACCTGGAGTTTTTTAAATACTATTCAAACTTTGTCTATGCGTATATTAGATAATGTTCACCCATCCCCCCTACACACTCTGAAAAAGTTCATCTTAACTGAGAACAAGCATAGCTTAGATGATTCATGTAAATGCCTAATTGTGTATAGATAATACGCTCTAGTAATCATCAAAGAGATATATGCAATGAGTCCCAAACAGCAACAACAGCATAAGACTGCTAAAACTATTGTGTGTGTATAAATATTTCAAGAAATTACGAAAGACATGCCCAGAGCACTTGCAGAAGCTGCAAACCTCGATTAAAATACACTCACAGTCCTGATGCTACTTACACAAAGGTTTAACTACACAGCTCTCCAGGGCCTCTACCCTGCACTGTTGAGAGTTTATTATCCCTTTAACCCCTTAAGCCACATGAAGTTGGGGAACGTCATGGTGAGCTTGTATTTCGCCCACCATGATGTTCCCCAATGTCATGATCATTTCCACAGCTACCCTGTGGTTCAGTGTAAGGATCCCAGGACTGCCTTGTCTAAGTGCCCGCTGGGTTGGAACCAGCAGTACATGGGTCAACCTATGCATCTGCATAGGCTGAATGGTAAAATATACTGCCATACTGATGTGTATTACCGTATATACTCGTGTATAAGCCGAGATTTTCAGCACAAAAAATGTGCTGAAAAACCTCACCTCGGCTTATACACGAGTCAACTAAAAAAAAAAATTATATACTACAGGGGGCAGGCTGGCTGTATACTACAGGGGGCAGGCTGGCTGTATACTACAGGGGGCAGGCTGGCTGTATACTACAGGGGGCAGGCTGGCTATATACTACAGGGGACAGGCTGGCTGTATACTACAGGGGGCAGGCTGGCTGTATACTACACCCTCGGCTTATACTCGAGTCAATAGGTTTTTCCAGTTTTTGGTGGTAAAATTAGGGGTCTCGGCTTATACTCGGGTCGGCTTATACTCTTCATTAAGAAAGTAAATTCTCCTTAGTTTTTAAAGAAACAGACTGCAATGTGCCCCTGAGTTAAAATGTTACATCTCTGTTGCTAATGTAAATCTGTCTACAGGACTGAAGAGGGGTTTCTCTCTCCTCTCCCGTTTTTTACACAGCTGTGACTGTTGACCCCCTTTTTGCTCTTTTCCTGGCTTCAGTATGGCATGCTGTTTTCAAAGATC